>CM040919.1:9370600-9755600 GCA_023029165.1 Gobiocypris rarus
ATAATAAGGGGGAGAGCAGGAGGTTGAAGAGAGAAAGATGAATTCTTACAGGTTGAAAAAAGCGAATAAAGGAAGATTGGGGGCATGACAAGGAGAGTGACATAATGAAAAAGGTGCAAATCGATGGCAAAAGGGCATTAAAATGAGTTTGAGAGAAAAAGGAGACACTTCGGCATACTTTTGCAAATTTGATGCTTTCATCTACTCTCATTTTATATGTTTAATGTCAGGAGTTTTAGTGATCCTGTAAGTCAGCATTACCATGGCTAATGTATAAAATATATGCCTGCACCTCATGTTTGCCTTCAAAAGGTAAGAGCTCCTCAGGGCATCGTCTGACACTTTCTTAACACAACTCGACAGCCACCAGCTGAAAAGGTCTCTCCGTGTTTATTGAATCATGCCAGAGAGCCAGCTAGGTACATCAAATAATAATGATTTTCCCTCCAAAGATGGTCTCTGAAAAGGAATAGTTCATGTTTTATTTTGCTAGAGCTTAACTAATGCTTACAAAATACATTATATGCTTTGACATTTTGATGCAAAGACTGAAAGTTTACCGTTTACGTATGTACTAAGTACTTGTACATAGTCCTGCAATAAAAAAAAAAGGATTATAAAACAGTAATGCGTTTCAAGTAATTGGGGGTAATGCATTACAAGTAACTTGAGTTAAGTAATCAGATTACTTTTTCAAGTTACTATTAAAGTAACGCATTCCTTTATTATTTTACAAAAAATAGTTACTTTTTCAAATAAGTAAAAGTTACTTTGTTTTTCTATTTATTGACTGATACCTCTCCTGTTCCCACATTGAGAGAAATCGTGAGTAAGTGCACTTTGTGTGTGCTGTGTAAACATGATGAAATAAATGCAAGCAGGCATTTACTCATCTCACCTTGCAAAAAATAAAATAAAAAATGCAGTATTACTCAATATTAATAAAAACAGTGAAATGTAATCTCAGAATATCATGCTAACCTGCAATAATTACGAAAATATACTTTATGTATTTCATCTAACTTTATTAACCAATGTCTTTGCTGTACCATATTAATAAGCAAAATTACTTTAAATAAATATTTCATTTGTGTCTCATTTTATTTTTTATGAAGTAAGCGTGTTGAACTTTCTTCTCCTGCGTCCTTTTCTTCTTCAATCCAGAATGGTTTGTTTGAGCTGCACCCTTTACTGTACCAGCAAGAATTTGAGGCTCATTCATTTAACTTTTGGTGTAAAGGGGCCTTTACATTTGCAAAAACTATAACTTTTTTGTTGCTATTAAAAACAAGCAAGCCCAAGTGAGAAAAAGTAACACAAATGTAATGTAGCAGATTACTTTCCATAAAAAGTAACTATGTAACATGATTAGTTACTTTTTAAGAACTAATGCAATATATAATTAAGAATTTGTTTGGAATTATCATTATTTAGTCTATATTGTGTAATACTGGCACCAAATGTAACTGTACCACAGCCACAAGACAATGAAATAAAATAAAAATGTGAAAAGAAACACCAAAGTTGGAAGTTATTTTCCTCTCCCTCAGCAAACAATCTATGTTAATAGGAGCAAAAAGACATTAAAATGTCATTCGTCTCTGCAAGTTGTTTAAGCAGAGCGAAAAGACAAGGAGATTAACAGAACAATTCCTTCTCACACACACCCACACACAAACACACACACACACACACACACACACACACAAGCCATAAAGTACTGTCTCAGAAAGGATAAATTATTTGAATATCTCTCTTGTGTCAGGTGAAATGAAAGAACACTTTTCTAGTCTCATTTCTATAAACCAACTGTCTGAATGAACAGCAGGATAGAAACTCAACAGGCAAGTATGCAAATGGCCCTGAAAAAAAAAGTTTATGGAAGGGAGATTTTGTAATAATATTCAATCTATCAGCTGTAATTGAGGATGTTTTCTATACAACTCAGGTCATGCAATGCGTATGAACCAGTCATTGTTACAACATCAGATAGCGAATGCTTGTGTGTGAGAGAGGAATCCTCCATTCAGTTCAGTGATCCCAGTTCAAGTGGAAATGGAGAGCATGAAATGGATGAAGCTGGACTTGCTCCAGTATCTATTATATTTTGTCTCTGAAAATTATCTACAAACTTCTCAAGGTTGACATGGAGCAGGTAAATCTCGAATCACCCGTTTGAAAAAAAAAAAAAAACAACGAACAGAGGAGAGTCTGCTGACAAAAAAAAGAGAAGGTGACAGAGCTCGAATAAAACAAGAATCAACATCGGCTTGGCTTTTCGAGATAGCAAGAACTGAGGGATTTGAAATCGCAAATGCAGAGATATCATTTTTATTACTCAATAGATGAGTAAAGTATTTTATTAAACAAATAGATTGCCATATGTAGCTCTCTAGCAGAGTTCATTGTAAAGAATTATCTATTGTGAAGGGTCACTTCATAATGGTTGTTATAGCCCTGTGTGTGCTGGAATTTATTTTTAAGAAAGTACCTTGTCAATAATAGGTATAGCTACATTAATGTCTTCAGTCACTCATTTGGTTAGTACAGATTAAATATTCATCCATCCACACAGTCACACAGAGCTGAAGCACACCCAAAACAATGTTCTTCCAAAAAATACATGCAGTTTTGTTTGTTTAACTGCTAGAGGGCCAAAAGTAATATAGTGTACTTTATAATATCAGCTCTTCAGAAGTAACATGAAATGGCAATTTTATTATCTGTGCATCCCTAATATTTGCATATTATATATATTAAAAAGCAAAGATTAAATATACATAGTATTTCCTGTATGCTATTTACTAGACAGTAAAAGTCTGCAAATCATCATCTGATGCCACACTTTTGGTGCATTTTGATCTCTCTGCATGAGAGGTCACAATCTAATATGGATGCGGGTTAAGGTGTGTACACTGTAAAAAAAAAAAAAAAGTCCATAGAAATAAGGCACAATGTACTGTATAAATTATAAAAGAATTCTCTTTATTTTTTACAGGTGTTTTACCTGTATTTTGAATCACACATTGAGGGTTGTTGTAAAATCACTGGATAATGTCCTAGCAGAAAATGACTAGTACATTTTCTGTTTTTATTTTTTACAGTGGAGGTGTGGAGGTCTCTCATTATTCATCCACAATACAGCATGCACTCAAAGGCCCACATGTGAAATGTGTGCTATTTCTCCCATAAATATATGCAACTCTAAAACAAACCCCAAAAGATTGCTCCTGGATTTACAGCTTCCCTCCAGTCGCCAGTGGAAATTATACACTGTACTCGGGATGTGCCAGCGGAGACTCTCATTTTAGCTTTACTCAGGTGAATACGTTTGTGAGGACAACATGGTTAAACTGAATATATTTTGAAGCAACTCAATGTAAATCTTGTCAAACAAGTATTACTCAGATAAATCTGGGGACAAAAATATCCTCTGAAGGCGTTGATTGACAGAGATGGCTGTGGGTAAGAGTCGCTCTCAATGAGCGTTTCATAAGAACAACACCTGTGCACCTCTTCACTCTCTGTCGTGAACGACGACAGCAAGACAAACAGATGGCTGTGTGCAGCGAGTGCGAGAGAGTAATGGGAAAGTGAAAACAGATCCTTTGGACTCATTTATCTACATCAAACCTACTCATAGACACTTTAATTCACACCTGGATCCGCCTGAGATGGACAGAATGATCATTTGAGTTTGTTTGTCATGAGAAATCAGTTTGTTTGATTGGTGTGAATGCAATTTTGTGACAAAGCAATTAAACCAAGAGTGAAGACTTGTGATCCCGAGGTCAGACTCCGCAGGTCAAGCTTACCCGTGGGGATCCGAAAGGCTTTATTTGTGTGGAGTTTATTGATCTAAATGCTTTGATTGTTTGGTTTTGCTTATCAGCCTTGACTATAATGAGCTTTTTGTGAGGTTATTATGAGGCTCGATTGCTTCTCTGTTGTCCTTTAGATATGGAACATCTCTGTCCAGCTTTGGAGATCTGTACTACATCCATGTAGGAATATATTCGGATTGCCTGTTTATATTTACTAAGAAGCAGCAAAGGACAAGAGCCTTTTGTAGGTTGTTCAAATCTATAATAATGCCAACAAATAGCATATAAAATAAACCAATAGTTTGGGGTCAGTAAGTTGTATCGTTTTTTCCGCCACTTTTAAAAAATAAATTAATATTTTTATTCAGCAAGGAGACATTCAAATTATCAAGTAAAGTCATACATCATGTTACAAATGATTTGAAATAAATGCTGTTCTTTTGAACTTTCAAAGAATCCTGAATAGAAAAGAAAATAAGTTTCTAGAAAAAAAGCAGCAACTATTTTCAACAAATGATAATAATAAAAAATGCTTCTTGAGCTCCAAGTCATCATATTAGAATGATTTCTGAAGGATCATGTGACACAGAAGACTGGAGTAATGATGCTGAATATTCAGCTTTTCATATACATTTGATAGAAAACATCTATTTTAAATTGTAATCATATTTCACAATATTGCTGTTTGATCAAATAAATCTAGCCTGGGTGAGATCTTTTAAAAACATGAAGAAAAGAAAAAGTCTTAAAGATATTTAAGGATATAAGATATAGTGTGTCAAAATGTTTTTAAATGCCATCTAAAATGTGTCTTTACTATTTATTTCCAAAGAAAGGTGTGTTTTATATCGATGAAGCATATAATCAGCTGTTCTAGAAAAGTAGAAGAAATATATATATATATATATATATATATATATATATATATATATATATATATATATATATATATATATATATATATATATATATATATATGCATGCATGAATTAGATTAAATAAAAAGACATTTTGACAGAGCTGTGGAGATATCAATCACATGTGGATATGATGGCAATTATGTACATCTGCTCAAACTACTGCTGTGCAATTTTAATTACTTTGCGACAGAAATGTGCTGCTCTGAATGAGATGTGTGGATGTATAATCAGTTATTTACTCTTCGCCATTCAAAAGCTTGTCTTTTTTACTGTAAAACTTAGCAGTTATGATTGCGTCATTTGCAGCATTTTATGGAAGTGTGCGGGGCTAAAGAGCTCTTTTGATGTGACTCTGATTGGTGGAATTTTCATGGGTAATATAGTTTTTCACCACGAATTATGCTGTTAAACGATTATTTTAAAAATAAGTTGAAATAATGCAGACTGAACAGAAGCAAAATCCATTGATTGGAAACCTTGTTAAGATAAGATGTCATTGCAAGAGGGAGGTGAAGTTATTTTGATTAAAGGTGCTGTATGTAAGTTTTCTGACTGTACTAAAGCTACCACAATATGTTTGCAGATATTTACTGAAACATGTTGAGTTCGCACACTTGTTTATCTGAAAAACAATGTTACTGCCAGTTATTCTACTTTGAAATGTGTGTTCCGTGTCGGAATGTCTGTTTTTGTTATGGTCTACTCTATGTGGTAACGCACATTGACAATTTACCTGATAGTATTTATTTTGACAAGTCAGGTTGCCAGTTGGAGGAAAACACAGCAAATTGCTGCCATGGAAGCCAGCAAACAAACTGGGTCAGAGATCGCAGATCTAAAAAAGCCTCAGCATCCATCTAAAACCTCTATGAACGGAAGAACATTAAAGCGCGGATAAATCAACTCATCCACTTACAGTGTGTCTCCTTGCCTTAAATTGCGCTCGTTCCTGTTGTGTGTCCCCAAACTGGCAACCTGTGTGAGCGTCTGAGGAGGAGGGGCGGGGGCAGAGGAGGGGCGGGGCAAACAATATTTTGAATTTGGACTTCAGAGCCCATTTCAACCGCTAGCTAAATTCTTTCCCTATCCCAAATCAATATGCAGATACTGTGAGTATTGGGCTACTATATATGGCTATAAGTAAGCAATATTGTTGTTATTATTATTATTATTATCATTTCATCTCTGCATTCAATTCATTCCCAATTTGTATGCGCTCCATGATGGGTTTCTGTACATACCCGAGATGAAATTCGGGCACCCTGATTTTGATATGGCGTATTGTGTCACAGCGAGCTGTGGTATTGCATTTGTGAAGAGCTGGAGGCTCACATGAAGATATAAATGACAGAAGGCCACACGCTCCTTGCGTGTCAGAGTTCTGCATGTCAGACCACAGGAGGCATTGAGGGAGGTAAAGTAACTCCATCAGTCATTCCAGAATGAGAAAAGCATTACAGTCAGACTGACACACACCCGCGAGCGCTCTCCATCTGTGGGTAATCAGGCCTGTGAGGGCTGCGTGTAATCCAGGCTCCGCTTCTGATCACCACATTTGTGTTCAGGTTCATGTCATGAAAACGCTTGATGTTCTGCAACAACCTCACGCTATTCCGCTTCAGTATTAAGACGCAGGCCCCATGGAGAAACGCTCTTATTTGTCGATATGCTGTGAGAATAAAGAGAATCATGTATAACTTCATTACAATTTCTTAATGTCTCATGGTTTATGGATTTCGACTGAATCACTGATGCTTTTAGTTAGTAATTTTAACCCTGGAAAAAAAGGGAAGAGTGGGAATCTAAATGTTTAGAGACAAAAAGAATGAAGAGAAAGAAGAATGTTTCTTGTGTTGGTTCCCTAAGACTTTCATATTTTATTCTGTGGAACAAAAAGGTGATTGTTAAAGAATATTAGGGACAAAATGAATGAGATTTTGCCAAACTCGCTCTACTCCCTTTTCACATCACATATCAGATCAAAAGGCAATAAAAATAAATATTTGAAAAGTGAAAAATAAAGTGTCTAATGTGTGTTTAATAATAAAGTGTTTATCAGTTTAGGGGTAGGAGTAGGTGTAAGGAGGGCTTCATTGTCCCAATAAGTCGGCATCCATTTAACAATTTTAAGAAATATAATAATTTACGCTCAAAGGGTCTCATTCATGGAACAGAAGAACACATTTTTGTGTAAATTGTTCATAAAGCCGCTCTGACGTAAATTTTTGGATCCGCGGAAATGTTCATATTTTCAAAATGTTGGTACGAAAGAAATTTACACCTGCTTCCCTACCACGTAAATGGTGCATAAAACTTTTGAATGCTCTGTGTTCTGATTTAGGTAAACTGATGACATTTTGATTCATTATGTACTATAATATATATACAATGGAGAAGTTATATTCACTGCATTTTTATATTCAGTCAACCAAGTAACGCTGGTTTCAAACGACACCAGATGGTCATTTTCAGAAGTGCACCAGACATTTTTTAGCTGGCTAAAAATGCTTTGGTGGACACACGATAATTGGATATTTATTGCTAGACATATGGCCAATTAGTCTCTTTTGCATTTATTCACAGCGTTTTCACAGCGTTCCTGGACAATTTGCTTATTCCTAGTTTACAGGTTTGCAAAATCACAGACAAATGCCTGAAATCACAGGCAAATCGGTGATCGCTCACACAAGTGACAATCATGCAGTATGAATTATCACAGTTTTATTTGAGAAAATCGCTGTCGAGTCGCAGACGCCTGAGATATTTGCCATGTTAGATATCTGGACCTGTCGGTGATTCAAAATCCTGCTGTGTGAAATGTGTTCTGACTGGAAATCACATCAGCGATGACCTACAGCCAATGAGGGTTGACCAGCAAAAGCAGCACATTGCAAAATTATTTATATACCTCCAACTCTCTTTGCAAAACATCCTTGCTCCCTGTGTCTCCCCAACCAATTCCTCCTCCTTTTTTCTTTTTTACTGCAAATCAGTGCACAGACAATCTGGATCGCGATCTTTCCGCAGTCTATATTTTTAATAACAATTCCATTCTCGCGTGAGAACTCCGGTCTGGCGCATGCCTGATCTCGTGTTGTTTCCTTGTCACTTCTCGCGTGTGTTTGGTTGTTGAACATTTTTGTCCCGTTGCTTTTGGCTCTCTATGGGCTTCCCCATGCTCCCTTAACTTTATCAGACTTTATGCCTCCACGACCCCCCGATTGCCTAGTAGACATTAAAAGATTGCCTGCGAGCTTCTCCTCCTGTCTATACGGTGATTTCTCTATACTGCGCGACAGAGAGTCGCGTGGTTATGACGCATTCGTTAGCCTATTTTTACAAAAACGGCTTCTACGGGGCAGGTAATGGAGTCTTTTATACATTGTTGTGCTTCTTTAGAAATAAACAGTGGACAAATGGAGTCTTTAAATGCCTCAGATGTAAAGTTATTCACAGTCAGTCACGCCAAAATGAATGGGAGTCAATGGAAGGCTAACAGCAGGTGATGGCTTGGTTAACAATGGCTGCGTATGGAAGGTACGCTTTCCGGGTTCTGGATTCTTCCCGTTGTGAAGTCATGCAGTGTGAAACCCCCTGTCGCCGATCCATCGTGCAGTGTGAACAAAGTAGCAACTGAATTCTACCCCAGATAGTCCTGCAGTCTGAAAAGGGCAATGATCTGACGATGCTATTTTTGAACGAGTGTGCATGAGTGCCCTGTTTACGAATGTTTAGAATTTGTTAATTACTCTGAATTTGCCTGAATATTTACAAATGTTTCATAAATAAGGCCCAATGTTGTTATTGCATAATGTTTATTGTACAACAAAACTGAGGTGCAAATAGTATCTGCCACTATTTATAAGTATAAATAGCATCTAACTAATATTTATAGCCATGACATGGGTGTGTTCACACTTGTAGTTTGGTTCTCTTGGTTCTCTTGGTTCTTTTGGTCCAGACCAGAAAAGTAACAGAAACCTTTAGTCCTGGTTTACTTAGCGTTCACTATCATTTTTAACACCAAACTTAAAGATACAAAAAATAAAATGTTTGGTTAATTTAGATGTCTTTGGTCCGTATTATGCGTTCATATTTCAGTCGAACCGCACCAGAGTTCGTTGGAAGCAGGAGACCCACCTTTTCTGGAATCTCGCTCGGCTTGTTTGATGCGCATCAAGTTTCAGATGGCAGCATTCGCACTTATTCAAATGAACCACACTAACAAAGAAATCGCACCAGAGTTTGTTTTAATCAAACCTGCCAAGAGTGAACAAACTCCAAGAGTGGCACATCCTGATTTTTTCCATATTTTTTGACCTTGGAACAGCATTCCTGTTAGAAAATGTAATCCTTAACATATCCCTACTCCTAAGCCTAAACCTACCCACAAGTTATCCCTAAAATCAGAGGGACATGAACAACACTGATGTAGAAGAACCTAACCCTGGTTGTAAGCCTAAACTTCACATAAAATGCAAACGTGTCCCTCAAACCTGATTGGTTGTTTGGAATGTTGTTCCAGGATGAAAAAAGATGTTGAACAAGTTGCACTTGGTGAAATCAGGTTCTGCCAAAGAGTGTAGGGGTTTGAAACAACATAAAGGTAAGTAAAGACATTTTTTCCCACTGAGGGACAACTTCACACAGAGAGAAAAAGCAAGGTTGATAACGTGTAAACATGAGAACTAGAAAGAGTCCATGATGAAGAGCAGTGTGGCGGCACTGTGCTCCTCTGTGCATCCTAGGAGCTGGCTGCACTGAATTGTCATAAAAGCATACCACAGAGGCTGTATCTGCAGACTGCCTTGGCCCAAGCACTTCGCTTTGATGGATGGTCATTTTCATTGCCTTCTCACGCTTAATGAAGCCTGCAGTTCAGGTCTTAATTGAATGCTCTCTACAGTCTCGAGCTATTCTCCTCGGCCCGCTCTCTCTCTCTCTCTCTCTCTCCCCGAGCTTGTCCGTCCCCGCTCTGTTCTCTGCACCGCACGCTTGCTCTTGTTCTTATTTTTGAGGCCGATCTCTGATGAGTTATGATTGAAAAAAGTGGAGCCTAACACACATATTTTCACTCACACCATCTAATGCTTTTATGAGGCCACAGGAGCCAGGGATACTGAGTGGGCAATGCTGATAAAGGCATACAGGCCAAAACACATCACTCTTATTTTTATTTATTTTTCTCCTTTCTCTTCATCTCTACTTTCTAAGGCTTTGCATCTTCCCCCTCCTCCAAAGTGTGCCTGAAGAAATGACTATATTGGTAAGAAGAAGTCATCCTTTCGATAATAAATAGCGAATGTGTAGTTTCCATGGTGAGATTACCCTCCCGGTTTAAACTTTTTTTTTTTTTTTCTGTGTATGCATTTCATTTGAAAACACCATCACCCTTGATTTTGTGCAAAACACATACAAAGTGTGTAAAAGCAATTTTGGCATGCTTTAAAACAATACTGCATAACGTAGCTACCATGAGTTCTGGTATTCAAATTTGATTTGTCGGGCAGCATTTTAAGGGGAGATTCACACATAATGCATTTTTGCGCTAAAAATGTGAGATGTGGGCAGCAGAATGGAAACAACGCAAGGTCTGCAGGCACTTTTTTTTTACGTTTAACTTAAACCTATTTTATCATATTTGATACACACATTTCTAAGGCCTCTCCTCTAAATGATCAAGTTTGCTTTTGCTGTGAAATCTTTAAAAATTTATTTTTAAAACATAAGATAATTATTTTAATTATTATTGTTAGGAATATGCTAAGATGAAAAAGAAAAGCATGCACACAATATAATAATTTGTTCCCTCAATTTGCTAAATCATGGCCGCGTTGTAATCATTTGTTTTAGTTGAAGAGTAACACTGTTCACTTAAAAAGGAAAATTTCCTGATAATTTACTCGTCCCCATCTCATCCAATGTTCGTCTTTCTTTTTCAGTCAAAAAGAAATTACATTTTTTGTCGAAAATATTTCATGATTTTTCTTCACAAAATGGTTTTCAATCAAAATGTTGAAGGTCCAAATCAATGCAGTTTCAAAGGGCTTCGAAGGGCTTCAGAGGCTCTGCACGATCCCAGATGAGGATTTTTTTATTGATATTCTTTTTAACCTAAATTGCTCATCTTGTGCTGCTCTGCGGAGCGCCTCGGATTGCACAATCACATCGGAAAGGTCACACTAGCTAGACATAGGCGGAAGAACCGCCCCAGCTAACGCAAAGACTAATACAAACGCCCTTTACCAAAAAACCGTCCAACATCGTTGTTTTACTTTTTTTTTGCTAAAGGGCGTGTTAGTCTTCGCATGTGCGCTTTGTAAACACAAAAACGGTATTCCGCCTACATCTAGCGTGACCTTTCCGATGTGATTAGCAATCCATGGCGCTCTGCAGAGCAGCGCAAGATGAGCAATTTAGGTTAAAAAGTATATACATTTTTTTTTTTTTAATGAACGATTGTTTTGCTAGATAAGACCCTATTCTTCATCTGGGATCCTCTGAAGCCCTTCGAAGCCCTTTGAAACTGCATTGATTTGGACCTTCAACCCGTTGTTTGCCATTGAAGTTCATTACGTGGAGAAAAATCCTGGAATGTTTTTCCTCAAAATTCCTTTTCGACTGAATAAAGAAAGACATGAACATCTTGGATGAGATGGGGGTGAGTAAATTATCAGGAAATTTACATTTTTAATAGTGAACTAATCCTTTAAATCAAAACTAATTAGTTCAATATTGCCACAATTTACTAAATCGAGGTAACAAATTAATAAATCATGCTGGGAATAAATTCTTAATTCATGACCATGATTTAACTAAAATAAGTGAATGAATTAGTAAACCGTGGCTAATTTTTACTAAAACGAGAGAACCAATTCTTAATTTGTGGCAACAATACATTTTTCGTATGCATTTCGTATACTTGTTCACTTGTAGTACAGATGCAGTACAAATGAGAAATGTAGTTGTACATTTGAAGTTACCTATGTTATAGTACACTTAAACGTATACTTTTATATACTAAAAGTGGGCGATTTAGTCCAGATCAGTATTGAAATACACTTACAAGTTTACTACTAGTACACATTGATATTAGTATATTTACTACATGAAGTATACTTAAAAATATACTTGAACATTACTTAAGTATTCTGCATAATAAAGAACTTGAATTATACTTCTTTTCGTAAGGGTTGCCATTGCTGTCATTGTCATGTGACCTATCAGCATCAGATACGTCACTTCACTGACATTCATAAATCCTCTCCTGTGGCCTCATGGGATAGTAATGTCCACTGTATACACACTAGAATCTCACCAGAAGAAGGTCAGGTACTTTTGTCTTCTCTTTTATGAGTACTGTGAATTCAGACATACGTCTTCTGTCACATGTTTTTTTGCCTACAATATAGAAGGGAAGAATGCAATTTTGGATGCAGCCATTAACTGATCGTTCCATTTTTACAATGCTGTCATGCACCAAAAATGAGCAAAATACATCCGTCTATCGCATGTTTGCATAGAAAAACAATGAGAAAGTAGCGATGTGAACAACATTCTGAGTAAATTTGGAATGTTTTAAAGGTGCAGTGTGTAAACTTTAGCGGCATCTAAAATGACTTGCAATCGCCCACCGCTCACCCCTCCTTTTGAAGCACATAGTGAAGCTGCGGGGGCCAACACAGGACAAAAATGTCATCGTCGGAGAGAGCTGAGAGTGACTAGCGCTCTGTAGAGAAGTTTGTCCATTTAGGGCTACTGTAGAAACATTGCGGCGCAAAACGGAGGTTTCACTGTAAGGGGACTCGCAGTGTAGAGAGATAAAAAATGGCTCATTCTAATGTGATAAAAACATTTATACACCACTGAAAAAATAGTTAAGTATATTATATTGCATTTCTGTCAATAGATCCTCATAAATACTACACACTGCACCTTTAAATCGCTCTGCCTTACCGTGTTTTAGCCTTTCAGATAGGTGTTTACATTTCACTGCCAGTTATATATTCTGTATATAATTGTGTATGTGACAAATAAAACTCTTGAATATTGGTGGGTGAGCTGGGGTGGGGCGGAGTAGGGCACGGGTTACCAGAGATGGTGTTATCATTTGGAGATACAAGGGTCCGTTGCCCTACCATTGGAAAAAGCTTAATGGCTTAACCAATCATAACCAATAACATCACAGCCTTGACGTGACTGAATTTCATTCAGAGTTGTGCAGTCAATCACTGTTCGCAGATACCATAGAAATGAAAGGAAAGTGCTGCAAACTGAAACATACATGTTGTGCAATTGTTCGTGACTTCTCTTATAAAACAAAGCATTCTTTTTTCAGCGTAAACTCTAAAACGTAATATGTTAAAGATTAGCCGATGGGCTGTCGATTCATTAAATGATAAACTATTTCCTCATAAAAGTGGTTTATTCAGTGTAGTGAAGCCTCCATTGACATCTATTCAAAAAAATTCCCTCTTGTCTCCTTCCACTGCAGTGTTTGCAGGCATTACGCTTTTGGTGTTGGCTTTGACCTTTTTTATAGGTATTGAGTGAATCATATGAATTATTTATTAAACTGATTTTTTCAGAAACTCCAAGCATGTTGCTTGGAGACGCTCTGTTAATTCTGCTGATTAAAAAAAAAAAAACTGATAAAGTAACCAGCCATATGGTCTAATGATAGTTACTTTATTAACTTAACAACAATACTGATATCAGTGAACAATAGCATTCTAGACTGTGATATTTTTTAAACAAATTAGTTTGGCACCTAAAGCCCTGGTAGACTAATAATGATCAACTTAAGGATCAAAGAGAAACATAAACTTTGTTGCAAGTAGACAGGAAAAATCCCTAGGATGCAAATATCAAACCATGTGCATCTTTAATATTTCATCTGCATAATAAAATATGCATTATATTCCACAGTGGTGGAAATGTAAAGATTTAGATGCATATTATATAACTTAGGCTTTTTAATAACATCTGTATTGAGTCTGAAATTGAAATTGTTTTTATGTTTTATTTCCACCTTGTTTCCTCCCGATGAATTACCCTGATGTAATGGCTTTGTTGCGGCAAACCCACAAATTACAGCATTCAGATACAAAAGCCTGGTTAAAAATAAACTGCACACAAAACACATTTTATCTGAGGTACCTGTTTTATTCAAACTGTCCATATACAATATAGAGTACATGACAACTTATGATTAACAGAAACAGTAAAAATGGATGAACAGACAAAACAACAAAAGGAGGGAACAAAACAGGTGGTCAGAAAAGTGTGAAGACATCTGTTGTTGTGAACCCTGGAGGAACTGCAATGAGAAACAAGGAGGAATTACTTGAAGAACTGCATTTCTGTTTCAAGATTTTACTTTTAAATTATTCTTTGGCACAAAAGATGGGACACAATTTTGAAGATGCGAACTTCCAAAAATAAAAAGGTCTGGAAAACTTTTAATAGCATAGGCAAGACACATGGTTTAGATAAACTTTATGATGAAATCAGGTTTCATTTCATTCATAAAAAAATATATATATGGGAGCCGGAAAAAACGGACACGCCACGCAGCTGAGACTCTCACGCAGACTGTGTGTCTCCGGCCTTATTCAAGCGGGAATGAGAACCGTTTGAGGGGTCAAAAGTAAATACACAATAGTCGTTTGGATATTTCATCCCCTTTTATTGAATCATATAATTATTTTATTTCTTATTTCTTTTTGTATAAATAAACCCCATTGTTAACTTCTTTAAACTTACCGTTTGCCTTGCTTGAGGTTATTCAGGGCTGGGTAAATTTTCACACTGTTTAAGAATATTGCTTCAGGGGCATAAATATATTTAATCTGGGTTACCATAGTCATATAGGGTAATAGGAGGAATATTAATATATATTCGGGAGACATCTGTCAGAACCCGGAGCTCCACCCTTTTAAGGTCAAGGGTAGGGGGCGCTACATACAATTCGAATTTTATTTTATATTACGGGTGTCTGGCCCTTACAGTGTCTGCAGAGAAAAATTCTGGCCCTTGGACAAATATAGTTGATGACCCCTGCTGTATTACCTCAAATAGATAGTTGTGGTTCAGTACTTTTCTGTCAAATCAAGAAACATTTAGTCATTTTCAAGTTATAAATAATTTTCAATCATATAACTGGTGTGAGAGCGCAAATACGCTGTGAATGTGTTGGCATAGCAACGTGATACTTCCTGGCTGTGTGTCCTCTGAAAGACATCTCGTTTAATTGAGTCTGATTAAGGACACTCCGTATACGCACCGCATCCTTCACAGGATGTGTCCTCTGGAGGACGCAGGCTTTGAAATTAAATGAGATACAGCTAATGTCACTAAAGAAGTGTGTTTCTGATTGTGAGAGAAAGATAACCTTGTTCAGCTTCCCAAGTAACCCAGCATTTTCCCAGAACAGCAATGGAGTTCTGCAAGTGTGTTTGTTTGTTCCCAGTCATGAGTCGAAACCGCAGGAGGTGAGTGAAACTACATGCCATGATGTATTGTGTGTGTGTGTGTGTGTAGGTGTGTGTGTGCGTGTGCTCGTGAGCCTTTGGCTCCGCCCACTGCACGCCTGCACGAGCTCAGCTGCTTTCATAAAGCATCGGTACAGCGTATCTGTCTTTTATAAATATGATAAAACTAAAGACTCTTTAGAGGTATGAGGGGATGCAATACTATACTCAAGATCAACATGGGACTGGCTGGAAACTGTGTGTGTTATGTACTCTTTAATAATAATAATAAATGCATTAAATATACTGTGACCTCTAAAAGTCTAAATTTTTTCAATTTAACTGCAAAATGGAAGTGTTTTACTAGTGATCTCAGATTTGTTGATTCCAATGTATCTTCTATCATCAAAACTTTTAAAAAGACAATTGTGAGAGGGTGCATCATGAAGTTGTAAACTTTCCCTAGCACGCTCTGATGCAATGTAATATGCTTTTATATGAGGCTCCCAAAATCGAACTGTCCCAGAAGGGCTGAGAAACATGGGGAGTGCAAGTAAACTTTGTTCCTTTTGGAGGTCTGTACAGGCATCTAGCCTAAAGAGGCCAAAGCAACATGTGGAAATGCAGTGTATGAGTGTTATTTACACACTTTCCTTCAATATGCAGAGAAAAGGAGCGTCCCTTACGACATCTTGCAGCTTGCACCGATCGAGAGCTGATATGCGCACAATTAAAATTAATGTATTCATTTGATGTCAAGCGCTTTAAATATTTCAGACACTGGAGGGCAGGGGGAAGACGATCTGAGCAGCACTGCAAGGGCGCTGTATTATTGATTGATCGCATGCTCGGCTCGTCACGGCCGCTGTTCAGGTGTGCGTCTAAGCTCCAGGTTATTAGCCCTGCTGCAGATGGAGCGATCAAGTTTTGAGTACATGATGATGAAATTTTTGTTCAGAGGGAAACTCACAAAAAGAAAGGCCGAAGGGGCACTTACTGTGAAAAGATGCTACAATGATCTCTGTTCTGACATGATGTTGTCCTGCTCAGGCCACATAGTGGCCACATGATTTTGTAGCCCTGACCATAAAAGGTTTTCAAAAGGAGTCGCAGAGAAAAATATTTATATTGTGAAATATTTAAATACTAATTATTATTATTATAAATTAATCATTTATATTATAATGGCACAAATACATAGAAATATTACTACTATCACACATACACAGTGATCGTAGTAATATATCTATGTAACTTTCTCATATACTGTATTTAAATGATATAAATTATTATTATTTGTGATACTCTGAGTTTATGATGTAAATATTATGATGAGACAAACATAGATATAGTAATATTTCTATCAATAATAATCATTTAAATATTTCACAATATAAAAATACTTTTCTCTGAAAGTTTTCTCTGCAGCTCCTTTGAAAACCTTTTATGATTGGGGCAACAAAATCGTGTGTACTTGTTATAATTAATTACTTAATGATAATTATATTTTATAATTGTATTATTATTATTATTATTATTATTATTATTATTATATTTGTGATAGTCTGGGTTTATAATTTAAATATTATGAGACAAAAACATAGATATAGTAATATTTCTATATCACTAATAATAATAATAATAATAATAATAATAATAATAAATATTATGGAATAAATATGAATAAGTACCAAATTTTACATTTTTGTTTGTTTGTTTGTATTCTGGTTTAAACTTATTGTTTTCTAATTAATCCTGATCCTATTTAAATCATTTATAATCTTTTGAATAAATGTATTTGATAAGTGAATAAATGTACAAAAGTGCTCAATTTTTCAGAGTAAATTGATCTTAACACATAAAATCCTATGGAAGCTTGTTTCCAGATATAGACTCGTAATTGTAAGTTATAAAGCTCCATTCTGAGGAGAAAAAAAGACTGACTCAGGATTGCAAGTTTATATCTCACAATTCTGACTTTATATCTAGCAAGTCAGAATTGTGAGATATAAAGTCACAATTACCTTTTTATTTTATTTTTTATTCCGTATGAAACAAGCTTTCATAAAAACCCCTATTGAAAGGTGTTTTTTGCTATAATATAATATTTGGTTACACTTTACTTTCCATTTTACTTACTCAAATAAGTACTAAGTAATATGAATGAACTACATGTGAGTTACGGTTTAGAGATAGTTACTTGTAATTAATATAACATTTTATTGTTATCACCATAGTAAGTAAATGTAGTAACGTGTAACTACTTCCCCTAAAAATAAAGTGTAACCTAATATTATAAACAAGGGTCCCCAGGGCCAAGGGTCATAATCAGTTATCATTGTATGCAGGGTCCTGATTTTCAACTGTTGAGGCCGGGTCATTACGCTCCAAAAGCCTAGCCTGATCCTGCATAATATAATTGCTATTGTAATAACTACTGTAACTGATTCCAGATAATCACTCGTGACTAAATTGTTGGCGGTGTAAACGTTCTCATTCTATGGATGCCTGTTGAAAGCACATTTACAGCTTTATAATGCAGCCCAAAAATGTGAAATCACAGATGCAGCACTTGGCAGCAGATGCCATGAAGAGGCAGAAATCTCATTGGTAGTGACTCATCATAAAACTGATGGTGATAGACAGGCTCTTGTGTTCCTCGCTGTAGTAATAATCAGGACCACATACTGCACGGCATATTGAAGCATATAGCACTGCAGCAGCATAAAGATATCAACCGACGTCTTGTGTTTTCCTTTCATCTTATTGTTCTGTGGTATATCTCATCCTGATTTGGCCTTGTCAAAATTCCTTGTGTGCTTCCTCACCGCATTGTAGAGTGATGGTCTCTCTGGAGCCTGGCTGAAAAGTTATGAAGTTCAGCCTGAACTCATCTTCTATGGACACACAGCTACGGTATTTCTGTATGTCAAAGAAAAAACGCGCCAAGCACATAAACATGGATTTGTGAAAGCCGTCATTGATAAGAGGGTCATTCTTGAGAGACCCAACCTTGATTGCTGAGACTGACAAAGTGGGTTTGGGTGACTACAGAGCTGTTTTCATGGACACGACGATAATTTTTTTAATGATATTATTACAGATATGTTGTTTTGTACCTGTAGCCTTTTCAGTGACCACTCAATTTCAGGTTAATAGTTTTTTACAATACATTTTTGTTGACTTTTATTTCCATAATTTTTGTGTAAAAAGAAAACATGACTCACTTTTTGGCACAACATCTTTAGCGACGTTTCCCTAAAAATGTTGTCCCATTATCTTTAATTGCTAGCCCATAGCAACTCCAGCGGAGCATTTTAAATGGCTTTCATCTCTGAACAAGCAGAATTAGGATTTTGTACCTTGGACAAGCGCATAAGTGCTGAGTTGAAAGGCTTTAAAAGCAACATAATCGCATGTGCCATTCACAACGCGGCGTATCTCTCGGATGGAATTTGCCCGCAGTCACACTTAAAAAAAGACAATGGAAGGTTGCAAACGTCACCGTGCGCATTCTTATACTTGAGCAAGCGTGCTTTTGCTTGGCGGGCGCTTCATTGTGGAGCTCAGATGACCCGTGAAATATGATGTAGCACACTTCACCTCACCTTCTCACTGATGCAGACCGTGCTACAATTTCCCCTCAAAGAACAGAGCAAATCAACCTTACCGTTCACCGGGCACGTGAAGCGATGTCTGCCCGCCGCTGACGGATTTACATTGCCTGGGGAAAAAATGGCACTGCGGGTATAAGATAAGAGGGAGAATTAACATTAATTCAACAATAGAGGTGTGTAATATGATCATTAAATAAACAAAAGCTCAAAGTGATGGATGTCTGTGATATCAGTGGTTATGGATAGGTTTGATTTTTTTTTTTTTTTACATAAACCTTCACCGTTCCCATTATGGTTTGACTGCCTGTAATTATGGTTTCTATTCAGCAGTGACATATTATTGAATCTGATCCTTGTAAGCTTTTAATATTGCAGGCAATACATGTCATATCTTTTACTTAAGCTCACTCATTTTGCAATCTGGATAAAATCTGCCATGCTGACCTTTAGCTTCCAATCAATAAAGTGTGATTATTAAGGTAACAACACAATACAAGACATTAACAAATGATCACAGCTTGAATAATCATTGCTTTGGAGATTACAGCTCCTGTTGTAATATGAGGCAGTATAGTTCATTAAAGTTGAGCTAGATGTTTTTTTTTAGCAATGGGAAGTTACATCACAACTGGTGTGAAACAGCATTCTTACCAGTTGCCATGCTGGTAAGGCCACAGGGAAAAGTTTCCAATATAGAATGGATTAAAGCCAAATCCTTGGGGAGGCAGAAGATTGGAGGGAAATTGGGAGTTGACAACCATGTACATGGGGTCCATCTGTACAAGGAACAAGCAGATGTTAATAACGTAACGTGAGCTGAGGGCCGAATGTTTTGTTCCCTTGTCTTTCTAGGGCTTAACAATTAATCAGAAAAATAACTGGGAGTACAATTACAGTTGACGTGATTACCTGATGATGAAAAGTACATATTACAGCATTATTTATATGCAGTGTTGTATAGAAAATATTGGGAATATTTCACTAATTAAACCAAGAGATACAGTTTCCAATTTTTTTTTAAGGAAGCTTAAGCAGTTTTGAGGCTTGAATTGAGGAACCGAATAAGCTGATAAAATTAAGGGAAAAAGGCTTCTTATTTATGTTAAGAGATTTAGTTTGATTATGTGGTTTTATTTAGAGACACCATTATTAGTTCCCAGCATGCTTTGCATATGGCTCGAAATGGAGAATTAGTATTGAAATTAAGTGTTATTTTATGTTTTTGAGTGAAGGGAAACATCTGTTAATTTTTAATGATCAGTTATGTTTGACTTTTGAAAGAGTTTCTGTTACACTCTAAAAAATGCTGGGTTAAAAACAACCCAATGTTGGGTCAAATATAGACTAACCCAGCAATTGGGTTATCATAAGCAAACATTTAACCCAACGGCAGGGTTAAATCAACCCAATTCGTTAGTCCATTTTCAACCCAACTTGGGTTGATTTTAACCCAGCATTTTTTAGAGTGCAACATAACTCATAGTCAAATATAAACAGGACATTTCCATTCACTCTTGTCGGAAGGGGGGAAATCGGCCCAAAATAAGCCCGATTATCTTTTGGTGTGTACCCAGCATAATTCACACATTTCTGAGAGACAACTTCCCTAAAAATATGTTATTTATTGTGTCATATACAAAATAATTTAGGAGATTTTACATGATTTATTAAGGTAGATTCCATTAAAGAAATCAAGCCTTAAAAGCTACTCAAAAATATCACATAAGTAAGTAAATAAGTAAATAGCACATTTTTTACAGTGCTCCTTTCTGGTTCCATCTATGTGAGAGAGGACGTTCGTTTTCTTTTTTCTTGGCGCCTCAGATGTATAAGACCACAGATTCAGTCGTGACATGACATCAAAGCGGCTTGATCTAAAGCAGCCATACCTCCCTTTTGGTTTCTCCATCTCATAAATATCATCAGAGCCATATATTGTATTCACATGAATGTGACAGTGTCGCTGAGGTAATACATTTACTTCCTGTTGTTAGAGCATCTAACACTTCAGCTGTTACTCCACAGCTGATCTGAGACTCACACAGACACTCCTTTGTATTTGTTTTCTCAAAAATCAGGATTCACCCTGCACAAAATCAGAGCCGGTCATAAATTATTCAGTTGTGCGCACACAGGTTCAGATGCAATGGAAAGTGCAAACATATTTATTTTAATGTTTGAAAACTGAAAACTGTTTTGATGGGCATTTCAGGGAGGCCGAAAAACAGCAGGCCTCAACCTTTCTGCCATCTCGAACATTTTTAAATAAAGAAAATGAGCACTAGCCAGTTATTGTGAAATGTTTTGAGAATAAAGTTGAAATATTTCTAGAATTAAGTTGAAATGTTTCAAGATTAAAGTCGAAATGTTTCGAGAATAAAGTTGAAATATTTCGAGAATAAAGTCGAAATGTTTCGAGAATAAAGTCGGAATGTTTCGAGAATAAAGTCGAAATGTTTCGAGAATAAAGCCGAAATGTTTTGAGATTAAAGTCGAAATGTTTCAAGAATAAAGTCTAAATGTTTCGAGATTAAAGTTGGAATGTTGAGAATAAAGTCAAACGTTTGAGATTAAAGTAAAAAGTTACGAGAATAAAGTCGTTATATTTTTTAGTAGCTAAAGTACTGCTCGGATTCTCACGAAATGTGATGTGGTTGAAAGTGTATTTCACTAATAATGACCCGAAAGTCATTGCAACATATTTTATAGAGAAAATAAAGAATAGAGATGGTTGTCCTAGAAGGATCCGTTCCAAAAGTGGGACTGAAAACATATGGAGCAGATGCAGATCTTTCTTCGACGAGATGCTATGGCAATTAACACTGCATTATTCATATAAATATAGAAATACCCCAAAATGGCTTGAAAAATACACATAAACCATATATGATCACATCGTGTATTAATTGTCCTCATGTTTCATCAGTCAAAATGTTTCTGCATTTTATTGAACTTAGCTGGATGATTTTTTTTCCATTTAGGTACTGGAACGTCATATCACTACTTCTAGACTGTTTATTCGTTCTGCGTGAGAGCACCCTGCGGCTTTAAACTGTCGAAGTTACACTACATAAGGCTCACATTATCATCTCATTTTCAATAAGAATAATCCAAATCCGTCAGGTCACGCATATCTGGTCTCTCTGAATTTAAATCTAGATTTATCCACATTGACCCATAGAAATCTTTTACGTGAATACATCCAAAAAGGTGCGGGGATTTTAAGATTACGCTCTCAGGACAGGACCTATTAATGTAGCCTATAAGATAATATTGATAAAAAGGTTTATTTAATTATATTCACAATCACAGCAGTTTAGGCCTATAATATTTTTTTTGAGCTTTAATCTCAAAAACTCCGGTTTGTAATTTTGACTTTATTCTCCAAATATTTCGACTTTATTCTCTAAATATTTCGACTTTATTCTCGAAACATTTCGACTTTATTCTCAAAATATTTCGTCTTTATTCTCAAAATGTTTCGACTTTATTCTCAAAATATTTCGTCTTTATTCTCAAAATGTTTCGACTTTATTCTCGAAATATTTTGACTGTATTCTCAAAACATTTCGACTTCATTCTCAAAATAATTCGTCTTTATTCTCAAAATGTTTCGACTTTATTCTCAAAATATTTTGTCTTTATTCTCAAAATGTTTCGACTTTATTCTCGAAATATTTCGACTTTAATCTCAAAATATTTCGACTTTATTCTCGAAATATTTTGACTGTATTCTCAAAACATTTCGACTTCATTCTCAAAATATTTCGACTTTAATCTCGAAATAATTCGACTTTAATCTCAAAATATTTCGACTTTAATCTCAAAAGATTTCGACTTTAATCTCAAAAGATTTCGACTTTAATCTCAAAAGATTTTGACTTTAATCTCAAAAGATTTTGACTTTAATCTCGAAATATTTCGCCTTTAATCTCGAAATTCTAGATTATTTATTTTTTTTACAGATTTTTTTTTTTTACTTTGCGGTTCAGGGATTCTATATGAATTACAGTCTAAAACGAGAATTTTTAAAGAGAAATGCCGGAGGATTTCGATATAAGAAAAGAGGGGCTTGAATTTGTTGCCCAGCACTATTCGTTTGAATCGCGAGAGGTGTCAAAGTTCACGATACTCCGACATCCTGGGTCATATATCGCCTCAGGGGTTATTCCTTTGCCGTGACTTGCGTAGGCTGTCTGCCGGAAGCTTAATTCGTCTGAAAGAAGAAAGTCATATACACCTAGGATGAATTGAGGGTGAATAAATCATGGGGTAATTTTCATGTTTGGGTGAACTAACCCTTTAATGAACACCCATACTTGGAGATATATCAAAAATGTGTCACAAGTGAAAACACAGAAATTCCCATCAATGACGTGGAAGCATTGTCTCATAAATGATGAACATTTCCGTCAATGGCGGGAAAAAAAATTTCAATTGCCTTGGGATCTCATCTCCCACTGAATGAGGGTTAGAACTTTAACCTTAAATGATGCAAATACATAATAAAAACATGAATGAACTTTTAAAAAAGGAGAACATAAACCATTTGAATATTTACTGTGTGAAAATTATTTGCAGGAATTTTTCAAAGACATTAATATTTCTTATACTATATAGTTTTTATGAATTTTTATAGTTTTTTTTTTTTTTAAGTTAAACGAAATGAAAATGTTGCCTTGAAAACTAGCTAAAAATAAAATATGTTGTATATATATATTTTATTTTAGTTAACATTTATCTATTTTAAGAAACGGAAAATGTTTTTTTTATGGTTTTAGTTTGAGTTATAATAATAACCCTGGTATGAACTGCATTGATATTGGATAAATGAGAGCTTGAAATCTGGGTTTTAAAACACTGTATTTTTTTCCTCTGTGCCAAAACTTTTTAATGAACACCCATACTTGGAAATCTATTAAAAAAGTGTCACAAGGATTGCAAATTATCAAATGACTTTTACCCCAATCTTCCCTTCAACTCTTTTTACGCACAGATAATATATCTTTATAAACCAAGTCTAAAGTCACATACACACCCACAGAGACTCTCAGTCACACACACCTAGAAGTACTTACACAGCCCACAAAGTTTAAGGTGTGATGAATGAATGCAAATTATGAATACAAATGGCTGTGTGCGAGTCAAAGAAAGGGGTTCATAATTCACAATAACCAGCGTGACTTAACTACTATCAGCCAAGCCTAACGGCTCACTAAATAATACCAGATTACTGCAAAGTGCTGATTCGTCCAGACTGCCACCGGCCTCCAAGGCCACGACACATCCAGTCGTACACACACTTCCACAGGTGCTTAGGGCAGAGATGCCCACAATTATAGGCTTCTGGGCAGTCTTCCCATAATGCATTGCTAATCTGCACCTCTGCCCTCATTGCACCCTTGCATGCCAGTGGAGGACAGAAACAAGAGCTCGTGTTCCAGTCATGTCATCAGCATGTGATTAATGATCACATGATAAAACGTGAAGTATGATAAAGGGAGAGTGAAAACAAATGGCACAAAACACTTGCAGGGAATGAAAGAGGAAGCAAGTGCAGATAACTGAAGATTGAAGAATGATCTCGAATTTCAAGGCTCTTATGAGGGGCATCCATCACCAGAGACAGTCATACAAATAGCATCTCCCATATTCAATTAGTTCCCCTCACAGCGCAGGTTACGTGTGCGTCAGCCGGTACTGCATACACGAACGCTCACACACACGCGCCCTAATGCTCATCTGTCTGCCCTTCACTTCTGTCTTCCGAATCTATTCATCCTCACATCTGTGACCATTGTTCCGTGAGGTAAGGTTATCAAGGGTCTGACACTTTAAGAAGCCGTTCTCGTGACAGCAGAGTATTTTGGGAATGCAGTGTAACTTTGCAGTTGTCACACAAGGTAAAACAATAGCACATCGACCGCCTGTCTAACGGTTCTATTGGCACACAGTGACGTTTATTCATTTATTTATTTATAAAAAATACAGTACATTAGGGGAGAGTGGGGTGAGATGAACCATTTTTTACATACGTGGTACTCAAGATAAGAGAAAATAAGGCAGAAGTACAATGGAAGTATATAAAGTAATCTCAGGATGTTTGCTATCACTTTAAATGATCAGAATGCATCTATGACAAAGGGTTCTAAAAATATGGCTTCTTATCAAAAAGTGTTTCTGTGGCTCAAAGGTAAGTCAGTGGGTAATAGTATCTGGGTGTAAACAGACCATTTATAATTGAATCTGAATGTGAAACTTTAAAGATAATTTACCTCTTTTAAAGACACCTTCAGTTAATATTCAGGTCATATTTCCTTTCTTAAAGCCAATTTAAACAACATAAAACCAACCAAATGAAGTTGACATTTAAATGTTTTAATTGTTTGCATTTCTAAAACAATATGTTGAACACCAAAGTTGTAACCTTCCCAAAAACAGACTAAACTTTGTTGAGTAAAATTAAATTAAATGAATGAACGAACAAACGAATGAACGAACAAACAAACGTCATTGAAACTAATAAACATTTTAGTCAAAAGGTTCTTGGCATTGTAGTTTTTCTGCTATGTTGAATGTTAGTTCATTGGGGACTACAGGTGGAGAGATATATGTGACTGAGCATTGTCTGGTTCTGGTTTTTAAGAAAATTATAACTTGTTGTGAAACATTACATTGAAATTATACCAGTTTATACTCAACTACGGTGCCTTATGGTAGGGTAAGTTAAAACGAGCCCGATCTCACGAAAATGCGTATCAATAGTACGAGTGTGCATTTGAATGTATACGCCAAAACTCATTTTAGCGTGCATATGGTACGCCGTTTTTGGCGTGCATATGATACGCACTTTATGGCGTATTATATGTACGAACCCCCCACACCCCCACCCTCACCCTACCCAAAAGCGTGTCATATACACGCCATAAAGTGCGTATCATATGCACGCCAAAAACGGCGTACCATATGCACGCCAAAACTCATTTTGGCGTATACATTCTACGAGATTGCACACTCGTACTATTTATACGCATTGTCATGAGATCGTGTTGGTTAAAACTCTGGCTCAATTTACCCCAATCCTTTTGGTTAACTTTGCACCATAATTGCCATTTTAGATAAAACTAGCTAACTACCAATTCAGGCTAATATTGAGCTAAATGATTTGCATGGTTTTATACATGGCTAAATCACCAATATGGATCATAAATACTTTAGACCTGGACAAATTTAAATTGATGCAACAGCCATTTCATCTGTTATGCTAAAATTTTACTTTGACAAGTCAAAAACAGTTTTTAGAGTAAATGGGTGCCTTCCACTCCTCCCGTGTGCTTCTCATTTTTCACAGTCTGGCAGAAATGACGAGTGGTTCCAAAATATATGGTCACATGACAATAAAAGTGTACAGTTGCCAAAAGGGGGTGGGTCAATTTACCCACTGGCTCATCTTGCCCAATCTCTCCCCTATTAAGCAGTTTGGCATGAATTCTTGAAGGAAAAAAATCTGTTTATCTGTTTATATTAGGTCAATGTGTTTCTTTTAATATAACAGATAATGTCACCTTTTTGACAATGTTAATAAAATGTCATGTGTTCAACTACCCAGAATAAATAAATAAATAAAGCTTTCAAAAATAAAATAAAAATACTTTTAAATACTTGTACCTTTTACTTTGAATTAAAAAAAAAAAAAAAAAAATCAAATATTGAATAACATGTAATCACTTGAATGTATTCAAGGTGAACGGAAAATATGTTTTGTTTGGTTTTGCCGTGGTTCATACCACTTTTATATGTTTAGAGTCACAGAGTGCAACAATCTGGTTCCAGAAGTAAAAACTCCATTCAATTTTCTCCTATGAAAATGTATTTATAATGCTAACTTATAAACCTTTAAAGACAACTTTACTGTGAGCTACGAGGTTGATAAATGATAACATTTGCTTCTGTTGAGGTCATCAGTATTATTTCAACTTAGTTTTAAAATAATCGTGTTTAACAACAGAATTCATAGTGAATCATCAGAGGGTCGAAACAAGCAAAACATGCCAAAAGATCTCTTTAGCACAACCCACTCCCATAAAGCACTGTGAATGAAATATAATAATATAGTTCCCTTTCAAGGGAACTCGCCCTGCGTCAAGCGCTGGGGGAACGCCTCTGCGTGATTCCATCATGAAGCACTCGAGAAATCAGTCCAATGGCGTGACGAGACGTTCCTGGGGTTCGCAGATGGATCCAGCGACGGGGCTAGAGACGGGTGATCCCCTATCTCTGCCTTTACCCGCTAGATCTGATGCTTCAGTTCACGAGTCAGAAGCACGCGCTGCGGTTTCTTCTGCTCGCGCTGAAGCGCAGGTGCAGCGACACTCCAGTTCCGACGAGCTGGATGTCTTGAGCCTGGAAGTGGAAGATGAAGCATTTTCACCACCTCATACACACACACATTCACATGAGGAGCTTTTGGAAGTTGTTACTTGCGCTGTTGCTCGTTTAAATATAGATTGGCCAGCTGATGAGCAGGAAGCCCGTCAAAAAGCAAGTCAGGCAGCGTTTCCTGCCATCTAGAGTGCAACCTCCAAAGCGGGGCTTGCCTTTATTTCCGGACCTCCACACGAGGTGTCGAAGTCGTGGAACAGACCGGCATCATTCAGAGTGTTTAACCCAGTAACATCTGAATATTCAAATATAATGGGTCTAAAGAACATGGTTATGCGGCGATGCCTCAGGTGGAAGAGACGCTGGCGAGCTAACTCTCCTGAGTCTGCATCATCGCTGAAAGCCCGCAGCTGACCACTAAGCCAGTAAAAATGACATCAGTCTTAGTGGGCAGGGCGTGCTCGGCAGCAGGTCAGGTCAGTTTACACACAATGGCGGTCCTTCAAGCATATCAGGCTGACCTGTTAAAAGATATAGACGAGGAGTGTGAGAAAGTGGGGAGAGAAACTATTGCGGAGATCAGGAGGGCAGCTGATTTGTCTCTTCGGGCCACCAGGGAGGCGGCAAAATCCATCGCCCGCTCCATGGCAGCACTAGTCATGGAGAGACACTTGTGGCTGAACCTGTCAGATATGAAATACAGGGATAAAAAGTTTTATTAGATGCTCCTGTCTCTCCTGCCTCTCCTGCCGGCCTTTTAGGCGCGCAGTAAATGTAGTCGTAAAAATTTCAAGAGTCAAAAAAGCAGACGGCAGCGTTTCAAAGGTTTGTCCCCCCGCAAAATCTATATCTCTGGGGCTGCTGGGCAGGAGCAACCCCAGCTGAGTACGTCCTCCTCCCATAGACCCAAACAAAACGAGAGTGTGGCTTCCCGTGCTCCCCCACAGAGAGACTGGGGGTCGGGACAGCGTGCTCAGCCGAGGTCTTCCCGAGGTAGAGCAGATCTGAGGACTGTTCTCATCTCTAGGAAGGCTTCGACGAAGAAGTCCTGACGCCAGTGGCGTCAGGCTTCTGATGGCAGTCCCCTCCGAGGGGAAGCAGCGTGTCGAGGCACCCGTCTCCTCTCGGTGCCATCAGGGGGCCGTTCTGCCAACCCCGCCACCATTGGTGCTTCGGGGCGCAGCGTTCCTCAGCGAGTACAAATCTCCATGTCCGCCCGGAAACGTAGCGGCGTGAGGAAGCTCACACCCTCCAAAGAGGGCTCAAAGGGGGTCAGTTTGGTTGCTTCCTGCCTGTGCGGGCGCTTCTGGACACCGAGCTGGCCGCTCAACCAACATCAGAGACCAGCCTCGAGTTCCCTTAGTAGATTTTCTGGCAGTGTGGAAACTTCTGCCGAATATCTCCGACTGGCTCCTGCGTATAATAGAAAAAGGGTACAGAATACAGATCGGGTCACCCGCCGGATTCAACGGGTTGTACACACAGTAGTAAACTGCAAGCAGGCTCTGGTGATGGAAGAAGAAGTACAGACGCTTCTGCAGAAAGAGGCTATAGAGAGGGTCCCTCCCACAGCAGAGAGTCAGGGTTTTACAGCCGGTACTTCATAGTTCCAAAGAAGGATGGAGGGCTGTGGCCCATTCTAGATCTGCGCCAGCTATATCAAGCAGTCAAAAAATTAAAATTCAAAATGCTCACTCTGAAACAGATTGTGTGTCAGATCAGGTCTGAGGACTGGTGTGTCACGATAGACCTAAAAGATGCATACTTTCACGTCTTCATCCTTCCACAACACAGGAAGTTTCTCAGGTTTGCTTTCGGGGCGAAGCATACCAATATCAGGTTCTTCCGTTCGGCCTAGCATTATCACCCCGCGTTCACAAAGTGCGTGGATGCAGCTCTGGCTCCTCTGAGACTCCAGGGCATCCGCGTTCTGAATTACATAGACAATTGGCTCATTCTGACACAGTCAAGAGAGTTAGTGGTTCAGCATCGAGATGCTGTTCTTGCTCATATGAGAATGCTGGGGTTAAGGCTGAACGCAAAGAAATGCCTTGGTAATGTGGAAGGATCCTTGGTTCCTGTCCCAGGGTCCGGTGTTGGGGGCTCCTTATCGCGTAACGATAACAACGGATGCATCCCTCACCGGCTGGGGGGCGGTCATGAGTGGCCGCTCGGTCTGGGGTCTGTGGAGAGACCATCAGCTCTCCTGGCACATAAACCAGTTGGAGCTGATGGCCGTGTACCTGGCACTCAGGAGCTTTCTCCCAGACATCAGGGGTCATCACGTGTTAGTCCGTACAGGCAACACGACGGTGGTTTCCTATATAAATCGCCAGAGGGGTGTGCGATCACGCAGACTATGGAAGTTGGCACATCAAGTCCTGATATGGGCTCAGGGGAAGTTATTGTCAGTTTGTGCAATATATATTCCGGGCGTCTGAACGAGAGGGTCAAGACAGGGAGGGCTGCCCGGGGAATGGAGATTCCACCCCGAGGTGGTGGAGCTTCCCTGGAATCACCTCGGGCGAGCTCAGGTGGATCTGTTCGCGTCTCGAGAGACCACCCACTGTCCACTGTTCTATTCCCTCACGCATCCAGCCCCCCTGGGGTTGGACGCCACGGTACAGACGTGGCCGAGGCTGCGTCTGTACGCCTTTCCCCCTCTGGCATTGCTACCAGGAGTTCTAGAGAGAGTGCGCCGGGACAGGGTGCGTCTACTGTTAATAGCCCCGTTCTGGCCAGGCCGAGTGTGGCTTTCAGACATTGTCTCTCCTGGAGAAATGTCTTCTCCATGGGAAATCCCGATCAGGAGCGATCTTCTCTCTCAGGCGTCGGTCAATCTTGCACCCATGCCCGGAGTTGTGGAAGCTGTGGGATTGGCCTCTGAGGGGCCCAGCTCGTAGAATTCGAGTCTCTCTACTGAGGTAGTAGAGACCATGCTGCACTCCAGAGCTCCTTCCACAAGGAGGTTGTATGCCCTGAAATGGAGAGTTTTTGTGGCTTGGTGTACAGGCCATTCAGTAAATCCAGTCAACTGCCCGGTTGGTTCAGTGTTAGATTTTCTTCAAGAAAAGTTCTCTTCAGGGTTATCCCCTTCCACTTTGAAGGTATACGTGGCGGCTATATCCGCCTACCACGTCCCTTTATACGGTGCATCGATGGGGAGACACCCATGGGTAACTCGCTTCCTCCGCGGAACATTGAGGCTTAGGCCAGTGGCACGCTCAAGAGTACCGACGTGGGACCTGGCCATCGTTTTAGAAGGCCTGACTAGGGCCCCATTTTAGCCTATTGAGGAAGTAACAGAGAAATTTCTCTCACTAAAAGCTCTTTCTTCTGACTATCTCGTCCCTTAAAAGAATAGGGGACTTACAGGCATTATCAGTTGCCCCTTCTTGTCTTGAGTTTGCTCCTGGTATGGTGAAAGCTTTTCTCTTTCCGAAAGAGGGATATATACCTAAGGTCCCCACTAATGAGGCAGGCCCAATAATGCTGCAGGCCTTTTCTCCACCTTCTTTCCAGAATCCAGACCAGGAGAATCTGAATTTGCTTTGCCCAGTGAGGGCATTGGATGCATACGTCCACAGAGCTGCCCTGTGGTGTAAAAGCGATCAGTTATTTGTGTGCTTTTGGACTCCCAGTAAGGGGAAGTCCGCATCGAAGCAGACGCTGAGTAAATGGATAGTCGAGGCTATTTCATTCGCATATGAGTCGGCCGGTCAGCCGTCACCACTAAAGATCCGAGCCCACTCAACTAGGAGTATGGCGGCTTCTAGGGCTCTACTTTCTGGAGTTTCACTTCAAGAAGTTTGTGATGCGGCAGGGTGGTCCTCTCACATTTGTCAGATTTTATAACTTGGATGTGGCTTCCACTCCAGGCTCTCGGGTGTTTTTATCATAGTGTGCATTGAGATTTCACATATACAGGCACTTGAGACTATGGCGGCGTGGGTTTACAGTACCGCAGCGCTGACGCAGCGCGAGTTCCCTTGAAAGGGAACGTCTCAGGTTACGTATAACCATGGTTCCCTGAGAGGAACGAGATGCTGCGTCACTTTGCCATACTCCCGGCATGCCTGAGACCGACTTGTTCGACTTATCAGAAGCTGACACTGTATGGTTCAGGGGTGCTTTATAGTTTCCTGGTCAATGACGTCACCCGCCCATGACGTCTCGTCACGCCATTGGACTGATTTCACGAGTGCTTCATGACGCAATCACGCAGAGGCGTTCCCGCAGCGCTTGACGCAGCGCCTCGTTCCTCTCAGGGAACCATAGTTACATACGTAACCTGAGACGTTTTCATAGTTTTTTATTCGATTTTGAATTTCGCAACGCTTCATTGAAGTTATTTCTCTCAATAAAGCTGTTAAGTAAACAATCGTGTTCAGATTTTCTTTTTTGCTTCAAATTTGGAAATTCAAGTTTGTAATGATATGATTCACCTCATAGCTGGTTGGCTTGTTTCCTGACATATAACGCTTTAATTAATACTTTTTTGAAATCGCTATGTGTTGTTGTGCCATCTCCCAGAAATTACTTTTTGCAGGGTGGGATGTCTGCCTATGTCGTTGAAAAAGTTGCACGGGCAGTGTTGCACCATTTAAACTTCTTGAAAATGGTATAAAAGTTTGTACACTATGGTCTGTCTCAATGCTCGATTCTGATTGGCTGGAAGGCTGGAATAAAACTGTTGAATACACATATATTTCCGAGTCAATTAAATCCCATTCTACATTAATGCGCTGTTTTCACTGAAGCGCGCACATTCACACAGAGATCAGAGGTTGCGCTGTGCACACACAGAAACAGGAGCAGAGAAACTATTTGTCAACGCTGCCCCACAACTTTTATTAATAAATGAACTGAACTGCTGTTTTTGAACTGAATTAATTAAACTTACACACTGCTCCATTGCTAGTAGATAGAGGCTGCACAAATACAGGTAATTCGTCCATATCTCTCTCTCCCTGGCAACACTACTTTATATGTGTCTGATTTAAAAGGGACAGAACTGCAGATCTGCAGCTGACTAAAATAACCATCATTTGAACCCTTCCAGTCAAATTTAGCCCTGGAAACATCAATGACAGCTTTAACTTGTCAATGCTGGTAACTGACTATGATATAAGCTTAAGATTTATCCTTTACTATATCTTCAGTCCTCTTATTTTCATTGACCCACAAATGTGAGGGCAAGTGAAGGCAGGATGGGCATAAATGGGGTGCATGGGAGCCTGGAACCATATGTAAGGGAAGGAGGTTATGTAATATGGAAGGACTGAAAGGAGCAAAGACCATCTTCAGGTTTGATTACAGCATAGAAAATCAAGAGGAGGATCAAATATAGTGAATAAGAATATAGAAAAGGAGAGTAAAATCAATGCCCAATGAGTAGAGCCAAGAAAATGCCAATATCAGCAGGCAGAGATATTCAGATTCCTTGTTTGGAACCTGGACACTGTGGCATGTTTCTGGCTTGGTACATAAATAAATGTGGGAACTGGGTTAACTTATTAAGTGTTATCCTGATAGCTATCATATATTAAGCAGTCAATGTGAAAATACACTGAAATAGATCAAACCTCCATGCTAACAATAATGTATTTTGAACCTGTTTCAAGAAGGAGCTGTCAAGAGGCATATCTTAAAGTTCTTGATTCATTTTGAAAAAAAAGAAAAAAAAAGGTATAAAAATAAACTATTAGTATGGCAGTTCATTAGCAATCCATTTAGAGTATTAAAGAAGAAAAAGAACAGTTTTTGTTTTAAGTCTGATAAAAAATTATAGACCAAGCCCAAGGGTGGCCTTCCATGAAGTGATGACATTAAACATTTAGGTATAATATAAAATCTACTGAGTTGAACTGAATACTAATGCTAAATGTTTTATGCACATTATATCGTCATGGTACCTTGATAGGGTTATGCAGACTGAAGAGATAACAAAAGTATAGTGTAGTAAACAGTGAAGGTTTTTCAAAGAACTGATATTTATAAGAACTGTGCCAAACAAAAAAAATAAAATTATGCAAACTTTTATAATGTGAGGTGTTTAAAGACTATGGCATGGCAATTAGACCAAAACTGATTGGCAAACAGAATTTCCAATTGAATAAATTCAGACATCTCTCTATTGGGTCATTATTGACCTGTTTTGAAATATAAAGCCTTCATAATTGTTTACTCTAAATTTTTTACCTGATCTCAATGAAAAGGAAAAGATGAGACAATATAATCAAAACCAATTTAAACCCATGGGTAAGTATAGTTACCAAAAGCTTTTGAAATTATTCCAATTGATGAATCCAAAAGAAGTGCTAAATAAAGTGATTCGGTTTGAGCTTCAAAAATTGGGATTGATCTTTGACATGTGTACAAACAAAGCAAACAGCAGGAATCTCTGTGTTAATCTGTGCATACTATTCTCCTACATTAAAAAAGCAGGGTTATTATTTATCTATTTTGGGTCCTGATTAGGGGACAATGAGCACATGAACTGCTGTGCCGTGCCGCTAATATTTAAGCAGGATGGCACAGGTCTCTTTGGATGAGAGTATGATATGAGGGCTGATGGGACGTTATTGGAGAATTTTAGAATAACATGACAGTCATTTATGACACTTCATTCTACAACAACTGCAGATCGTTCCACGTGTCATACGTCTTTAGGCCATTTCTACATCATTGCACATGCGCAGTACTTTCCAGTTTTCAATCCAATCAACTTTTCGCTTTTGTGTTTCGCCTGCCTCCACCATTTTACACTATAGCGTGAGAAGCGCGTATCTGACAAATGATGTCAGAGAAACATCAGTAGGATATAATCCCATCTGCTTTTCTGTTATTATCTCGGGACACTAGTCCCGAGGTAAATAGTTTCAGCTCCAGTTTGTATCCAGCCTCTCATGGAGACTTCAGATGCCCCAACACCTGTGATGAGACGACTCGACGCCTGTGAAGAGACGACTCAACGCCAGCGCTGTTATGGCCTAAATTAATACATGATTGATTAACTTTTTCTAACATTTTTCAATGTACATTTATGAAATGCACTTTCTGTAAAGCTGCTTTGAAACAATGTGTATTGTGAAAAGCGCTATACAAATATATTTGAATTGAATTGAATTGAATAATCGATTATGGTCTATTACTGCATCGGCGCATAATCATCCACGGCCGCATCGCGATGCATTGATTAATTTCAACCCTCCAAATGTAAATGTAGCTGTTGCAGCTCCTCTCTTCCCAGTCTATCAGTAACGCTCTCTTTAGTTTCTGTCTCTATGAAGCCCGCCTTATGAAAAGCGCAAGGTGCTCCGATTGGTCGGCTGGACCAATCAGAGTTGTGATTGGTCTACCATACTACTAACACAACTCAACCAGGCCTCAACTTTTTTCTTTTTTCTTTTTTTTTTTTGAGTATGCCTTAGGCTAAATTAATTATTTAGGGCTAAATGATGACTGTTGTGACATGTACGTTTAGCTCCCTTTGGAGTGACTTTGTGCTTTGTATCTTTGCAGACATTTTATCATGCTCAAACAGCAACACATAGGTTGGTTTCTATACAGATGTATGCTTATTATCGGTCACTGAAATTGTGGTAGTCAAATATATTTCTAAAAAACTGCAACATAATATATTTTAATATATGACACTTTGTGTACACCATTAAACCAAAATGCATTATAAACTATTTTGAACATGATTTCTGAGTTCTTCAATAATCAATTATTTTTCTGTTTTTTGACGGTGGCAGTAGCTTAGCAACATCTTGACGATTATTTTAGCAATATTAATGATACGCTTCTTCTTCTGCCGCTTGTGAACACATAATTAAGAAGTTGAAAACTAGAACTTATTCAACTCTTGTGATTTAAAGGGAAAGTTTTCTCTCCATCTCTTCCACCTTCTCTTTTTCTAGCACATCCATTCTATTGTTCCTCTGAACTATAACTAGGAGAACACCAGCCCAGTACCCGAAGCAGTTTCATTTCAGATTTGATCAGTATCAGAAATCGTATCCCTTTCTACCAAATAAATAATTTAAGACAGAGAAATTCAACAAGGGCAATTGTCCAGTATAAAAATTATGACTATATGATGAAATAATGGTTTTCCTGATATCTCTAGATGAAAAATCTAATTGCCTAAGAACAAGAAACCTGTGTAGCCTAGCAACAGCACGTAGACTGGTTTTAAAGCACACTGCTCATGTAAATACTCTTCTGGACTGGTCACGAAGCAAAAAAAAAAAAAAAAAAGTTTCTTTAAACTCTTTATAAGTCTCGAACAACATGCAACACATCATTTCGAGATTGTTATTATTTTTATTTTTTTATAATCATGACATATCAATTAAAAGTCACTGCTTGCTACAAATGTTCAAACAACTATTGGACTGGCATCAAACATGGCAGTTTAATTGGCCTCTTGTACCAACTGGCATCTCCGACTCCCCCTGTGCTGAATTCTGTGCCACAGCAAATAACAAACATCTTAGTATGCCTCTCGCTTATACACAAACTCATTCAGACACATCCATGTAACTAATCATCCTGAGGAAAAGTGATATGGCCATGCAGTCACCAAAATAAGATTAGGAACTCTTAGAAAATGCAATGGGGTTCTGAATAGAACCCTAGGGTCCTGATTAAATTTCAAAGGCAAAAAGGTTCTAAATAAAGATAAATGTCTCATATTATTGCATTACTTTCATGTTTAATAGATTTTTTTTCTAGTGATAAAGTATATTTATGAGCTGTTTAATTCATACAATTTTGTCTAAATAAAACAATTAAAACTTTTATATTATGTAAATTATATATTATAATTTATATGAATAATATTTAGTAATTATTTAGTCAATTATAATAATGATATATTATAATTTATATTAATAAAACGTATTATACATAACTGTGTTTGCATAAAATATGTGTACTGTGTATAACTAATAAGATTATAATTATATATTATATTATATTATAATATTATATATGTATATTACAGAAAATAAACAAATATATATTATATATGTGCGTGTGTGTTTGCATAATATATGTGTGTCTACTGTGTCTACTGTGTAATAATTATTATGTATATATAAGTACACACACATGCATGTATATATTTAAGAAATAGTTGCATGTATATACTGTGTGTGTATATATATATATATATATATATATATATATATATATATATATATATATATATATATATATATATATATATATATATATATATATATATTGTAATTTATATCAATAAAACTTATTATACATAACTTTGTGTTTTTATAATATATGTGTGTACTGTGTATAATTATTATGTATGTATATTATGATTATAATATTATATTATATTATATTATATATATGTATATTACAGACAATAAAACCGTGTGTGTGTGTGTGTGTGTGTGTGTGTGTGTGTGTGTGTGTGTGTGTGTGTATGTGTGTCCTTGTTTATATTACATTGTGGGGACCAAATGTCCCCATAAGGATAGTAAAACCTGAGATCACCTACATTGTGGGGACCAGCCAGCAGTCCACACTTTTAAAAGGCTTATAAATCACACAGGATGAGTTTTTTGAGAAAGTAAAAATGCAGAATGTTTCCTGTGATGAGTAGATTTAGGGGCAGGGGCAGTGTAGGGGATAGAATGTACAGTTTGTACGGTATAAAACCATTACGTCTATGGAGAGTCCCCACAAAAGCTCACAGAAAAATAATAATAATAATAATAATAATACACTGACTGTAATATAATTAGTTATTAATATTTTGATCTCTTGTTTTTTGCATGTGTTCATAATTTCTTGTCATAATTAAATTTATTTGTGACAGCCTGTCCAAATATTATGTCTGTACACTTTTCATCGCATCATCACAAATAAAAACATTTATCCAAGCCCATCTACGCAATATGCTTACAAAATCTTTAACACATTTTTAATAACATTTCACAAGTTCACACTCACAAATAATCAGATGATAGTAAAATAGTATGTGCGTCCTGTCTGAGGGGCGGGCTCCGAGCTCGGGTTTTGGCCCAAACCCAGAGTACTCCCTCTGTATTCGTTGCTGGGATAGGAACCAGCTGAGAGTAAGGAATCGGGTTGGCAGCGCGGTGTAGAAAACTGCACAGGAACAAAGGCGAGTCGGCTATGTATACATTATAAAAGCCTCCTCTCGTGCTGATTGGATAGATCATTTGAATGTGTTCCTCCCAAAGTTTCTTAATAAAACATTGTTTGAATAAAGGGTGAAGATGTCATCTGTAGAACCTTTGCTTCTAAGTGTGTGTGTCCAGTATAACCTCATCCCAAATTCATTGCATTTAAAAACCATTCTATTAAAGTCAAAATCAGCAGGTTAAATGTTCAGATTTGGGTTGTACCGAAAACCACAGGAAACAGTTGGCCTGCAACAACCACGGGCTCTGAGGGCCATGACCCGTGCCTGTAAAGAACGGGGTGTTTTGTAGGGGACACCTTCCACTGCTGTTCCAAGTCTGGATTACATCCATATTTGCTGGCACAGATATGTCTGTAACCACAAACACAAAGAACACACTTAGTAAACAAAGAGAGAAACAGAGCGAACAAAGAGAGATTAAGGTAAGTGAATCATCTTCACCAGGGCCTGGACCTGTGGTCTTTGTCTTTGTGACAGTGGCATCCTTGTGGTATATATGGCATTTGGCATTATCAAGAGGGCCAGCTGCATTCTTCACGCTCCGGTACTGCTGCCAGCCCGGGTCTGTGCCATGTGGGCACCATCTGCACTCCTGCCCAGCTCCACGTATCCACCTTAGGAAGAACAGGTGACAGGATTAACACGTGAGGAACGGGAATACTAGGCAAATCCAAATGCCATTTTCAGTGCCATATGCCATATTACAAAAGGAAAATCGCCAAATCAAAACGTGCATAGGAAGCACTACGTCAACATCAATGTGTCTTTGAATGCTTTAGTGAAGTTGATCACACATAATACAGGTCCTTTTCAAAAAATTTGCATATTGTGATAAACGTTCATTATTTTCCATAATGTAATGATAAAAATTTGGGAACTTATTGAATTTGAAAATCAACTGTACTTAATATATATATATATATATATATATATTTAAATAAACAAAATAAGAACATTTTAGACATCTTAATCCTGTTCATCCTGTTCAAAAGTCCCCTCCTCACGCAGGTCAGGACTGCACTAAATAAAAAATAATGCATTTTGTATGATCTCTTTAATTTTGTCAAAATGATTCACATTTTCACAGATTCTGCAAGCGGTTCACATACTTTTTCTTGCAACTGTATATCATAATTAATGCATTCAAATATATTAAATTAGACAGTTATTTAAAACTGTAATAATATTTCTCAACATCACTATTTTTACTGTAATTTAATAAAATACTTATTTTAAAAACATTTTAAAAAACACAACTTTATTAAAATGAAACACTGTACTTCAATGTGCAATTTACACAAATACATTTCTAAATCTGCATGTACTCTTTGCCTTTTAGGATGCAGAAGCACTGGCAAAAGAAAAAAAAAGTAAAGAAAGAAAGAGAGATGGCAGGTGAGAGAGAGAAAGAAAACATGAAGATTGCAAATCGATTGTGTTTAGACTGCTATTACAAACGGATTCCATTACCAAGAGGAAATGGATATATTGATTTGGGCCAATGCTCTCTTCTTTATGTTTTTGTTTTTTCATTTTCAAAATAATGAGTGACTTTTTGGGTTTGAGCAGCTCCTTTTGTGCCCTGAGGAGAGAGTTGACTGAGCACCATCCAAAGCCGTCCTCTCAAACAAAAACAACACTTTCCCTCTAAACTAATGCAAGTCGTACATCAGTGCCATGCAGTGTCACTACCAAAGACTCCCAAACCGACAAGACGGCATGAGGTTGATTGTTATCGCTATGGAACCCTTACCTTAAATGGTGTTTCTGTAATTGCTATCCTGGAATAAACTACCGAGACTCAATACACCGACATGAGTAGCAGATCTGTTTATGTCTGTAAGATGAAAACTACTTGTACTGAAAAACTTGTCATTTTGCAATATATACAACTCACAGCAGCACAGTACAATAAGTTGGAAAGGAGGTTGATTTGACTCTGGTGGTATCTAGTGTTTCTTTTGTCATTGCATTACCCCCCAAACACACACGTTATGCAGCTTATAACCTTTTCATACACAGAACAGCTGCAGTGTGATGCTTCATGTGCGTAGTGAGCACGTAAATGTCTTGTGTGCTAAGGTTTGAGCGAGAATTTAAGCATTAGTGGTGGGAATATTTCAGCGACTCTTTCTACAGGTTACATCTCCCTTGTGTCCATGTCATCTGCTGTTATATGCTGCAATAGTGTTATGTTCTCATTGGTTTATTGTTTTATTGCATTCAGGTGTTGCTCAATTGCTCATTAGTAGTCTATGTATTTGTAACCCTCATTTTGCCATGTGTCTTGGTCTACTTTGTCATATTTTGATGCTGTCAATGCCATGCTTTAGTCAAGTCCATAAAAATATATCCTTCCTCGAGTCATTTTGACCTGAAACCCTTTTATTTTATTTTATTGAGAGTTCATCGGAGTGGTCCAAGACCCTATGACTTTTGTCACATTTGAACCACGAATGTGTAACATGGCCAGCTATAGTCGCTGTGCATGTAAACCTCACTCCTCTCAAGAGATGCTCTAGCGACTGTTGTTAGAGGTTGCAGCCCTTTAGCCTCCTTGTTAGTACGTCCTACTCTCATGCCAGCGGACCTAAGTTCGAGTAACAAGTAACAAATCCTTCCCACGCGGGTCAATTTGACCCCCCTTAGGAATGAATGGAATGTGAGGAATGCTTCACATAGAAAAACCACATGTGTATCTGCATGTGCATGTTGAAGAGAAACTGACTTTAGGACCCAGAGGAACAGCTCATTTGCTCCACATAGAACTATAAGGACATCTAGTGCAAGAGTCATGAAATATCATGTTATATTATCTTTTTTCCAAAGACACTCAATGTAAGATATTTTCAGCTAAATTAAAAGGGTTATGCATGAAATTGTGTTATTTTGAATTGAAGTTGAAAAAATGTGAAGAATATGCTTAAATTACTATTTATTTATTATTTATTGATAAAATGTAGTCATTTAAAGGTAAATAAAATAAAATAAAAATAACAAAAAATTAAAAAGGCTTCGGGTCATTTTGACCTGCGAGGGAAGGATTTGTTACAAAGTGCAAGTGAAAAATAATAAAGGTTAAGTTTTTTTTTTTTTAAGTTATTGCTTTGTTTGTACACTTTTTGAATTATGGAATAAACTGCATTTCGGCTCAGAAAACCAGCTCAACTTCAGTGGAACTGTTTCAGAAAGCTAGACCCTGCTAAGAAATGACTTGACAATAAACATGAGCAAATGAGCAACATCTGAACGCAAAGAAACAATAAAGCAATGAGAACCTAACACAACTGAAAACAAAAGCATGTGACATGAACACAAGGAAAACTTGGGAATCACATGACATGAAAAAAAAAGCGCAACCACACGTCTTACAAAAAAGTTTGTCCGAATTCACAGTATTCATAAAAGAGTAGGCAAAAAGTACCCGGATGACCTATTCCCAGCGAGATTCTGAAGTGTGCATACGATGGACACTTTACTATCCCATGAGGTCAAGGGAGAGGATTTGTGAATGGCAGTGACACGACACAACTGGTGCTGGTAGGTCATGTGATAAAGACAACATGGCGAATGTAGTTGGCAACCTACAGGTGTCATTCATACTACACATATACAGACCATACTTTTTAGTAGTCAAAAAAAGTAATTACTTATTCAATATAAGTACCTACGCAAGAGAGTATGCAATTTAGGATGTAGCCACTGATCCATTAAAACAAAAAGTGTTTTACAAGTAAAAACATTTAATTACTCGACAGATTAATTCAAAAACATTGCTTCACTACTGTGTTGTGTGGTGCAATGGTTACCCTGTTTCAGAGCTGTTTTTATTTTGTCTAAAATGTAGTTACATATGGGGAATAATTGATGACGGGCATGTTGAATGTGCGTGTCTCAATAGTGTTAATAGGGTTCCGATTCGCTTCACATTGTGACCACATTACCACCTCAGATGTGCGTTATTTTCCGAATAATTCAACAGCCCGTCATCAATTATTCCTTATTTATTCCAATTACACCAGATTTACCTTTAAATGTGCGATCTTTAGGTATTATTTGCTCCTCTGCCTTTTGGAACTGTGCAAACACAGGTTGAACAGAACACCTTTGTCCTTCCAGTATAACTTTTTCTCTGCATGCACTTCCTTTTTGAAGGGAACCAGGTTGGGAAATGAAGCCCTGAGCTGTTTGTGTTTCTATCTTTGGGGTTGTTTTGGCCGAAGATTTGACTCTTGGATGTCCTTTTTGATTTTGTTTTTGAGTCCACTGTGGTTTGCCACAATGCAATTGGATGTATGGTTTTCCCTTTAAGAGAGTAGCTTCATAGGAACCACTTTTGCTGACGTGGCTTGCTCTGGTGGCCTGTCTACCCGCAGTGAGGCTAGTGGAGGAAAGTCTTTGTTTGAGGGTATCTCAGGGATGTATTTTGTTGTGGCCTGTTTAGGTAGGTGAATTTGTTTAGGAAACTTCTCATTTTTCCTTCTGTCAGCATCCTCCTGGTTTATGATCTCTTTAGTCTTGTCAGGTTCATGACCATGGCTGTATCTATCATCAGGAAAACACAGACACGTGGCATCCATATGCCCCCGCAGAAGAGTCTGGGTCATGTTATGCTGAGTCATTAACATGACCTTGTTCAACTTTTGATGCCTCACTCTCCTGAAAAAAAGAAGGAGCTTGCATTATTTCAAACCGCAAGTGCATTGTGAATGCAAGTTACACTGTTGGGAAAATATTTACGAGCCAAAAAGGATTGTAGAGGAGATGTGCATTGAAAGATCTAAAAGTGCACCATAGTTTATGTAAAAAGGTAAACAAGCCTTCCATTAACCAAACATGATCTTTCAGAGAAATGTCTTTGCATTTTGCTGCTGTAAATGAGGCATATGTGCTTTGTGAAGTTCAAATGAACAACAGAAGGAGATCTTCCCATTGCTACGTGGTCTACTGAAAATAGATGGGGTAGGTGTTTCCACGGACCACCGGGGACAGATGGCAGATCTATTAGCATGGGCTGCCATGGCCAGATTTGGCATGCGGTAATTCACACAAAAGGGAAGCTGTCTCTAACTTTCTTTGGTTTGTAAAAACTTTTCCCATCTTCAATCCAATTTATTATACTGTGAAGATGATGCCACTTTGTTCAAATGCTTTAGAAAGAAGTCTCTGCTTGCCAAGGCTTATTTGCTCAAAAATAAAAAAACAGTAATATTTTATTAAAATTTGAAATAACTGTTTTCTATTTAATTATATTTTAAAATGTAATTTATTCCTGTGATGCAAAGCTGATTTTTCAGCACCATTACTCCAGTTTTCAGTGTCACATGATCCTTCAGAAATCATTCTAATATGATGATTTATTGTTCAAGAAACATTTCTTGGTAACACTTTATTTTACAGTGTCATTGTTACATATGTTACATGTACTTGCCAAAGTAACAACAGTAAATTATGCATAATTGCATGCAATTAACCCTCAAACAAACCCTAACCTTATACTAAGTACATGTAGTTACTTAATATTAGTACTAAATAGTACTAATATAAAGTACTTAAATAGTACTTAAATATATAATTACACTGTAACAATGACACCTTAAAATAAAGTGCAACCCGTTTCTTAATATTATCAATGTTAAAGTGATAGTTCACCCAAAAATGTAAATTCTGTCATCATTTGCGCATCCTCAAGTTGTTCCAAAACTATATGCATTTCTTTCTTCTGCAGAATACAAAAGATGATATTTTGAAGAATGTCAGTAACCAAAGAGTTGATGGACCCCGCTGACTTACATAGTATTTTATTTTCCAAACTATGGAAGTAAATGGGGCTCATCAACCTTTTGATCACTTACATTCTTCAAAATATCTTATTTTGTGTTCAGCAGAAGAAATACATTTATGCAGTCTTTCGAATAATTTGAAGGTGAGTAAATGATGACAAAATTTTCATTTTGGGGTGAACTTTAACAGAAAGAACTGCATCAATTTGAAATATAAATCTTTTTGTAACATTATAAATGTTCTTACTGTAAATGTCATTGTCAATTGAATGCATCATTGCTGAATAAAAGTTAATTTATTAATACTGACGATTTGTAATGGCAATGTTGCATCATTTACCTCCTCTGATATTAGGGATTGTTGTGGGTTAGAGCTGGTATATTTTAGTGAAGCTTTTATGCTGCATTGAGCTGGCAAATAGACTGATGTCCTATTTATTAGAAGCAAAATAAGCATATACTGTACTGTCAACTATACACAAAAACTAAACACCTGAGAGTAGGCTATACATGTGTGTTGTCACAACTCTCAACTTACTGTATGTCATCATGTCCTCTTGTGTAGCTCTGGATACCACATTTCTCATCCGCAAACACATGCGTATTTTCTGGTAAATGCGGCCAAACTCCCTTGCTGGCCAAAACAGAGCGCTTCAATACTCTTCCGCAGGCTCTGTCCAGACCGTCCTCTGGTGTATGAGGATGAATCCACACTGACCTGGGAAATGGCCCTAATGCGTCCCAAAAACGCGGAGGGTTTGTTTTAGATGACTCATCAAACGGTGTTTTACTACACATTTTAAATGTCTCTTCCGAGGATAATATTTGATGATTTGGTTGTTGTCTGGTCGTGATTTTCTTCTGTTTTTGTTTTGTTTGTGGCTTGCGTCTGCATTAGCAACTTGGGATATTTAGAATTGAATTTTAAATATAAACAAAAACAATTATACAAACATTTACCTGAATGGGTCACATGAGTCGCGTTTTTGTGAAACGTGATGCCAATGTCAATGGAAACGGACTGATTTGCCAACAAAACCAAAAGTATTAAATTTATATATATATATATATATATATATATATATATATATATATATATATATATATATATATATATATATATATATATATATATATATATATATATATATATATATATATATATATATATATATATATATATATCATATTGCAAACTTTTATTTTAGGAAATATATATATATATGAAACTTTATATATATATATATATATATATATATATATATATATATATATATATATATATATATATATATATATATATATATATATATATATATATAAAGTTTCATATTGCAAACTTTTTATTTTCATGAATAAAGTTATTTTTGATGAAAAAAGTATTTCTATATTTCTTAATAAAGTTATAGCCTGACTTTATTATGAATATTTTGGCATTATGCAATATTTCATCATGTTTTAAATGCATGTCAAATTATTGCAGCATGATGTCCGCTGATCGCTTGATCTTCACTGGAAAAAAAAGTCTTTCTATATTTCCAAACATCACAGTTTAAAAAAATAAAAAGACGTTGAGTATAAAAAGACTTTGGGTAGGCCTATATACTTTCTGGGTTAGTTAACTACATACCAAGTGATATTGAAGTGATTTCACCTTGCTCTATAATTGCATTTCTTTCATTGCATGATTGGTTCACATTATTTTATTATATTATATTATATTATATTATATTTTATTATATTATTATAATCATAAACTTCATTGTTTGTGTTTTTGACAGAGAGAGAGAGAGAAAGAAAGAGAGAGAGACAGAGAGAGAGAGAGAGAGAGAGAGAGAGAGAGAGAGAGAGAGAGAGAGAGAGAGAGAGAGAGAGAGAGAGAGAGAGAGAGATGCCGTGAGCTCGTACTCTTACTGCAGTCGTGCTCTTCATTTCATTTGCCTAAGTCTTGAAACAGTGAGAGCAGAGGTGGAACTCCCTTCACGATTATTTCACACCTGGAAATGATTCAGACAGTGATATGAAGGCTGTAAACTTCCATGAGTGGGCGGTGATAGTGAGTGTATTCTAGCTGTCCTTTCATAGTGACTCATTGGGAGAAAGACAGAAACGTGGATTTTCAGCGTTGTACCTGCTATATAGATATTAAACTTATAGGCTACGCGCGCGTAGGGGGAGTCTACAGGCGTATGCCGCATCATCCGTTTGAATCGGTTCCAGACTTATTCGTTTGTAACGTTCATGTGAGCTCGAAGAGTCCAGATACAGTTCTCATTATCAGCTCTTCAGCTTTTAGGAGAGAACGCGTCTGTTAGAATCGACTCACCCCGCGGCTCGCTTGAGATGGTTCAGTCCAGCTGCGAGGGTCCAGTCTCCATGCACTGGGATTTTTCTCAGCGCCGACACCAAGTGAATCTTCCTTTTAAAACCATCTGATAACCGTGAAAAAGCCCACCATGAGCGCCTCTTTGAATCCTGACAGAACGGGACTCGTGAGGACAGAGTGCAGATGTACATATAACGGGACGAGGAAACTGGATGGTATAAGGATTTTTGCGCTAATGAAGGTGGGAGTACAGGCGCATCACTGGAGCGGGGTGCTGTTCTTCTATATGGGGCTGCTGGCTGCATCGGTTAAGGGTGAGTTTCCCGTTATGCTGCATGTGGTCCTGTTGCCGAGCGCGCGACCCTCTTGGAGGCTACATAAGACCCTTTTACCCCTGACAAGTGGATGGAGAGCCGTCATTGTCAGTTCTGTGCCAACCGTATGGCATTAAACGTTGGGTCATGCGTTTCATTGATGTGAATCTACCAGGCATCAATGGATGTAAGCAGCAGACTCACTAGAGAAACATACAAGTCGATAACATTGCAATGGCCAAGTTTATCATTTATTTGTGCGTGAATGTATATAAATGTAAAAGAGCCGTATGCACTTTTCGAGGCGCATTTGGTGTTATTTCTTGCCAACCTTGGTCTGCCCCATGTAAGCATAATATGTTGCATTATGCTTTGAATAACATGTAGGCTATACAGAACAGGATACTGGTTAAGTAGGTGAGCAAGAACATAACACTTTGGTTTAAAGGGGGGAAATGGTTAATGAATCATTTCTACGAACCATTTCCGAAAATGTGTGTGTGTGTTTGTGTGTGTGGCGCAAGATTTCGTTAGTGTGGGAGCCAAGAGTGAATGAGTGAGTTTGGGAGGAAGGGGGGCGTATGTGGAGGCTGAAGAGAGAGAGGGGTTTCATGCCAACAAAACAGGTCTTTGACTCTGCGCTATTTTCAACATTTATTTGACCATATTAGGATATGTTTCCTACGTTCTAAAACATGTCCATTCCATCAGCCAAATCGTTATAGGCTATCCTGGGGATCATCATTTGTTGCGTTTCTTGAAATTATGGCATTCCCATCCATCTGTCTTGAAGAGCAGCTGTTGTTAGGGTGCTGATTGTGTTTAAGCCCGAATTTAGCTAATAACAAGTGTCATTATATGCATTGAAACGAATTATAGTTTCCCTTTCAACACCTTGGCTGTCATTCTACCATCTCTTATGTTCCACGTGAGCAAGAAAAGAAAGTCACGCAGGTTTGGAACATTATTGGGGTGAGCAAATTATTACAGATTTTATATATTATTTAGTACACAATTATTTTGACTGGATTATCCCTTTAAATACAGCAGGATATTGAACAGTCTAAGATTCAACAGCATTGCTTTCCTCAGAGTTGATGTTAGTCGGCACATGATGATAAAAGCTGAACGAATCCACAGAGCCGGTCGATATTTTATGTGTTCACCCTTAATATGGCGAATAAGTAATATCACGAGCAGAATGTTCTACGTTTTTGACCGAGTCCGTGAAGCGCTCGCGAAGCCGTCAAGCAGTTTCCCTCTTTTTCCATTGAGCGGCACTAAAGCTTCAGAATAGCCGCGCTTACACAGAGCCGGCAGTGGAGTCTCTCATGCTTCATTAATAAACCGAGTATATCTTGGAAGCCTTTTAGAGTTTTCGTGTTAGCACATAAGCTATGCCTGGTGAAATAAAACTGGCCTTTTTTCTAGCTGGAAGGAAATGCAAATTTAATGCCTCTTCAGCTACTGGGGCATGGCTGAGCTCATCATGTAGGCTCTATGGTCACTGCATATTGACAAATTGCTGATTGAAAAGATGGTGAACGTTAACTTGAACGTAATGTTCTTAAATGTAAATAGCTCTAACAGGGAAAATGTACAATGCTTCAGTGAAAACCAGTTTGGAAATGTAATTTTTAAGTAAGCAGAACTTGCATATTTTTATTTTGTACTCATACATTAACTTCAAATATGTGAGTAAGCTAATTCATGCATTTAAATGAAAATTATCAACATGACCAAAAGAATATAAAAACAACAGAAACTCTTCTAAACTAACATAGCAAAACCTTAAACACGTTAATCTTGCACAGACACACACACACACATAGACACACACACAAACAAAACAAAAAACACATACAACATATAACACTTAATTTTAGCATTTACTCTCCCTTTCCAAGCATGCTGGGAAATCCCAGCTCAGTTTTAGTTCAATTTAAGTTTATCTAAATTAAAATAAACAAGTTCATAAAACTTAAAACAGTCAAATAATTCAGATTACTTAAAATGTGTTTGTTTTGTGAACTTGAAAGAAAAAGAAAGTTCTAGATACTCATAAAAGTTCATTCGATTGAACTGATTTGTTTTATTTGAGTTGGCTCAACTCAAACCAATCACGTATTTTGAGATTTTACACGTATTTTACAGTGTTCCTTACCATCTTGGCTTCTTAGATTGTTGTTTTTACTCTACCCATGTTGTCTACATTTTGTAGAACGTAACATTTTCAAATGAAAAAGAATGAATTCAGATAGAATCCCATTAATCTGTTTCTGTTAAGGGTGAAGAAAGTAATTTGGTTAATCATGTGCTCAACCTCAGAAGTTGCTGCTCTGAAGATACTGAAGTGCCCGAGATAAAATGCTTTTTCATATTTTAGTCAAACATTGTCTACTAACAACTCAGTCCTTGGCCAGAATCTTTGATCAATGATATTCGATGGCACTTGACTTCATAAAACGGCCAAAGTCACGAAACAGATGCATTTCCATGATGCAACTTGGTGTAAGGATCTATTGAACATGAGAATTTGTAAGCATGCAGAGAAATCTTTTCATCATGTTGGAGAAAGCTTGGTGCATGTCTTCAGTTTTGGCCAGTCCCTTTGGTTGTTTAAACATACAACATTTTGTGATGTTTGAGATTACATTAGGGAGGACGTTTCAAGCTCCCTCAAAACTCAAGCAAAGATTTTGAAACAATCTTGTTTCTTTTTTCAAGCTGAGGTCCAGTGCTACATGTAAGTATGATGCATTTGTCAGCTGAGCAGCAACACGTGGTTCGAAGAGGACTTGAAGGTATAACTCAGCTTGTGGATACCACAGGTCTTTGAGACTTCAGTACCACGGACAGCTCCCCTCTTTGCGTCTTTTCCACTGGTTGCCTTCACACACGACTCAAAATCCACCTTAGCAAACAAAGGCTTTTAAACATTTTGAAACAGTCTTGTCTCTATTCATCTACCATTTTTTTCAAGCTGAGGTCCAGTGATATGTGTAAGCATGATGCATTTGTCAGCTGAGCAGCAACAGGTGTTTTAAGAAGACTTAAAGGAATTGCTCAGCTTGTGGATACCACAGTTCTGTGTGATTTCAGAACTGCGGACAGCTCCCCACTTTGCGTCTTTTCCACTGGTTGTCTTCACAAACGACTCAAAATCTGCCTTAGCAAGCAAAGGCTTTTAGACTGATTTTGTGATTTTGTGCTGAGGGAACAAAGAAACATTAAATCTTTAGTCTGACTGTAACAATCTGCCTCTGCTTTGACTCTTAAGAGTTGTAATCCCCAGCTGCAGTCCAATTAGGACCATGGACAGCTCCCACCAGAACATTTAGCACAGCTGTAAACAGCGGAGCACAAGCTGGTTCTCTCAAAAAGAGACAGCACTTACACATAAACAGTGTCATTGAAAACCCTTCACTCAATTCTACTGTCACGTTCATACCTGCTAAAATATGTTTTTCTCCCACCATTGCTTATTTATCTCTTTCATCCTCTCTATGCTTATTTTAAAGCACAAATACTAACTGAAATTAACACCTGTCGATCTGTTTGCTTAGACTTTAAAGGCAAAGACTACTAAACAGGTCTGTTGTTTGCATGCAAATCCCAGTGGGCTGAACGATGCTTTTGGCAAGGAGTGAGTTGATTTGTTTGTACAGCTGCATCACTAGTACACTAAAAGTGTCCTTCCATTGAATACACCGTGTTTAACATCGGATACTTATTTAGCTCCTTATATAAAGTGGCTAAGATGTGAGTGTGTTTGACTTCATGGTCATGGTATTAAAGATAGTTCACCTAAAAATGACAATGTCATTTACTTACCCTCATGTCATTCCAAACCTCTATGGTTTTCTTCCTTCCGCATAACAGAAAGGAAAATAGTTTGTCCATATAATGGGGTCCAACATTTTCACAATCTTCTTTCACAGAAGTAAGTCATAAATAGAACAATATGTGGACTATGTGTGTGTGTGTGTGTGTGTGTGTGTGTGTGTGTGTGTGTGTGTGTGTGTGTGTGTGTGTGTGTGTGTAGTGGGATGGGGGATTGGGGGGGATTTGTATGACTTCATGGTCATGGTATTAAAGGGATAGTCCATTCAAAAATGACAAGTATGTAATTTAAATGTGCAATGCTTACACAGGGTTCACTGGACATATAAATGCGTTTGATGATGCTCAGACTGAAGAACATTTTAAGAAAATATTTACATGAAAAGTACATGAAGTATGGAATGTGAAACCTTCTATATGTAAAACAGAGAACAAATGGATGACTTCATTTTCTTTGTAGCTATTCTTTGTATATCCATCTCTCTTGTACTGTATAATGATTTTGAAATGCACACATATGCTCTCAGATACATTTACATAGATATAGAAATGCAAATATGACAATTATTACTGCTCAAGAGGTTTTCAGTTGGCTTTCATTATGGTACATAGCTAAGACCCCGGTTAAAAGTCAAAATCTGATATTTGCAGCTGAAGCCTTGACGGTGAATGTTTTTTTAGTCTTCGGCTGTCAGATGTCTTTCAGGTGTACTTTGGCCTACATTGGGTTTTTGGGCAAAGTGTGACTCAAGGTCAAACATGATTTGGAGAATATTGAGACAAATGGGCCCATTATTGTAAAGTTTGTGTTGGATTTTCTGTGTGATAGTGGCTGAAAGAGCACAAAAGTTTCACTCATTAAATTGATCCAAAATGACAGCACATACATTTATAATGTCACAAAATATTTCTATTTAAAATAAATGCTGCTGTTTTGAACTTAATATTAATGAAGAATCCTGTTCTCAACATTGATAATAATAAGAAATGTTTCTTGAGCAGCAAGTCGGCATATTAGTATGATTTCTGAAGGATCGTGTGATGCTGAAGACTGGAGGAATGATGCTGAAAGTTAATAAGTTACAATTCACAAATTACAATACATTCAAATAGAAAACATGTATATTACATTGTGATAATATGTCACTATTTCTGAACAAATAAATGAAGCATAGAAAATTCTATCAAAATCCTCCTGACCCTTAGTTTTTTAAACAGTAGGGTGTATGTGTGAGAAAAAAAATAGCTCCAGATATTAAGAATAATTCAAAGTTCATGCATTCTGCACAGAATCTTTTTGTTGAAATATTCTAGCCTTGTAACAGTGTTGGTTCTCTGACCCAAAAGTATGATAGAATTGATAGCAGCTCTTTTCAGTTTTCATTGAGCGGATATAAATGTGTAGGTCTCTTCCTGTCATCCAGCGGCTAGATTGACAACGGAGATTTCTTTTGCCTTGCTGCCTGTCACTTCCAGGTTCTCTTCAGAACTTTGATATAGTGTTTTCTTATCTTTTATCTGCCGTGATTAGATTACACAGTTAATCCATTTACGCCTCCTCCACCCGAAACTGCTTTGTTTCTCTTCTCTTCTCCCTCTCTTTCTCTCCATTACACTGGCTTTTAAGCTTTTGTGCCCTTCCATCCTCCGTCCCTCTTTGGCACGCAGCATCACAGTCAAAGGACTGCAATTTGATTTTATTTGGCAGAGCTCCACCGAGGGGTGCCATTAGTTACTGCAGACTAACTCCAGCTTTTCTCCTCATATAGAATGTAATATTCGCCCCGTCTTTTAACACACACAATCAACTGGCGAGTTAAGTGGATTGATGCCAAAAGATAAGAAGGGACACAGAGAGATAAAGAGCGGGGAATTAGCACAGGACAGAAAACAAGAGTGAGGTATAGGCATGGGTGTTCAGAGACACACAGACCTGAGTGAGGCGGACAGCCGTCAGGTCGCAGTGCGCCGGCTGCTGCAGCCTGTTATCCGCTCTAATCCGTGTCAGTGCGACGGCGCTGTCACTGCAAACACACCTGTCAGCTGGAGCTTGCTACATGTCTGGGAGCAAAACTCTGGGATTTACTGGAATAAGGGGTAATAATTTGAGGCTTTAATGGGGTGCCATGGCAGACTGCAAAGACTCTGACCTGTTGGTATACTTTGTATGGTTTATCAATGTTTGTGGGGTTTTTTTCCCCTTTCGTAACTTTTTAATAGCCAAATTAATGCCCAAAATGTTTTATGTTAACAATTCAGTGTAGCAGGTTAAAAAGTAAGCAGCAGAAACATTTCTTAAAGGGATAGTTCACCCAAAAATTAGAATCATCATTTACTTACCGATATGTTGTTCTAAACTTATGATTTTCTTTTGGTTCCCATTGACTTACATATGGACGACAAATACAATGGAAGTCAATGGGAACAAAAACAGTTTGGTTACCAATATTCTACAAAATATCTTTTTTTGTGTTCAGCAGAAGAGGGTAAGTAAATGAAGGCAGAATTTGTATTCTTGGGTGGCTATCCCTTCAATGGTATATAGACTATAGTGACTTTACATTCAGGAAGTGATGTCACGCTGATTTAGGAGTGCATATTCACTCTGTTGAGCCAATTTGACGATCACTTTCTTAAAGAGATTGTCCACCCACATAAGAAAATCATAATTTCAAACTTGTATGACGTTTTTAAAATTCCTATTGTAACGGAGGCCAGCTAGTAGTTGCTGTGCGAGTAAACCTCACTCCTCTGATCTCAAGAGACGCTCTAGCGACTGACGCTAGGGGTTGCAGCCTTTAGCCTCCTTGTTAGAGTGTCCGACTCTCATGCCGGCAGACCCGGGTTCGAGTCCTGCTTGGAGCGGGGCAGTTTGAACAGGAGGGGTTACACTATCAAACGTAAAAGAAAATATTTATATATGCATAATATATAAGTATACATTTCTTTTGACTTCCATTGTGTGGAATTCAACTGTTTGGTAAATAATATTCTTCGAAATGTCTTCTTTTGTGTTCAGCAGAAGAAAATAAAAAGTTATAGAATTCAAACTTTTAGGTGGACTTTCACTTTAAAGCTATTCAGACTGAGTATATACATTCATGAAGTGATGTCATGCTAACTTAAGAGTGTGTACTCACTATCTTAAGCCAGTTTGAGTTCAAGGGACAACTGAAACAAATCATTAAACTATAAGCATGAGCCATTACCATGTCCCGTATTAGAGAATCAATAGCATTCTGTAGATGATTATTTGAGTACTTTAATTATTCTATTACTAAAACAGCCTCGATCCAGTGACACATGAATAGCAAACAAAGCTTAATGTTGAGTAGAGATGTACTGTAAGAAAACATGAAAATGAATCAAATGTACTAGACGGATCAATAGATATGAATCATTCTTCACTGTGCAATTTTCTATCCCATTTTTCACCTTGGAATTTTAAGGTTCTACCTTTCATTTTTGTCAAAATTAAGTTATTAAAATTTTCTTATTCTGTGACAACTTATTTACATCATGTGATGTTTTTTTGTTAAAAGTTTTTAAGACTTTTTTTTTTTAAGAAAACTCAAAGGTTCCATCTACACAGTCGAATGGAATGCAGCAACTTTGAAGCTCAATATCTCAAAACCGCTCAGAATGCAGATAGAACCTTAGGTGGTGCAAAACAAAAATACTTTTATGATAATTTTTTATGTAAAACACATGAAGCTAAAGTAAATTGTACTGGATCCTCCAGCTGATATTTTTGTGGACCTATAGAATCCCTCTAATCAATACTACTTCGTCATTTTCTGATCACGCCTTTATTGAATATTGATTAAATGTTAAATTTTTATCTCAGACAGAGTAGAAAATGTATTTACTTATTTACTTACTGTACTTATTTGTTCGTTTGACGTAAAAAGGGACACAGAGAGCACTTTCATTTCATTTCCTCCATTAAACCTGTTGTTATTGTTTTGGGCCCCTCTGGACCTGCGGTCCCCTAGAATCATCTTAACCTTTCAGCCCTTTAATTACGGCCTTGAAGAGAGGAGGGCGGATTATCAGACTGGCGATCAGTGAGGGGGCGACAAAGTTCTTCATTAAAAGTCTATCCTCTGTCTCACTCATGCGTTCGCCGTTGGCATGGGGACACCTTCATACGCCTCAGTCTGAGTGCACAATAAACAAACAGGGCCACATTCATTCCCTGATCACCCCCTCATTCAGACCCAGACTAAAGGAACTGTAGGCTTATTTAAAGAGAATCTAAACAAACTTGTTTGCAGACATAACTTCAATCATGGAGAGAAGAAATTAAATGCTCAGCTATGCAGTTTTAAGCCCTGAAAAAGAAACAGCATGAGTAATTTGGTAATTCCTCAGTGGTTTGGCCCTCAATCGTTGCCTGTGTGCTAGAAGGAGGAGGCAGAGAGATTAACTGGAGCCGAGTGAATCCAGTTTCATTGAAGACCCATGCTAGATCAGAACACTGGGCCATTGTGGCTCTGTAATGGGGCTGAAAGTGCACTAAATTCTGCCTGAACTGCAGTCCTTGTGTGTGCTCTCTGCTCAGTCAGGAACATCTCTTTGAAGCGCTGATCTATTGAGGCTACCCCCGGTCCATTTTAGAGCATTTTTTGCTCATGGCAAAGAAACAAAACACTAACCTGTAATATTCATAATGTAATGAATATCTAAGTCACTTGAACATGCAGGTCAACATCATTTTCTGCTCCAGGCTGAATTACAACATCCGCCTCATGCAAACACAACAGCATATCTTAATAGTCACTATAGACATTGTGAATACATATTTAATGTGAACCTAATACGGATGTGTTTAAGCTGATGCCCATGATGATAAAAGACTTTAATAGAAGCTACTACTTGCAATCAAGCGTGTTTTTTGTTTTGTGACTGTGATGAACTTTCCGATAGCCTTTTCACATTGTGCTTGACCCCGAGTCTGGTTCAATACAAAAGACATATTTGACTGGATTAAACGCATTTTTGGCATAATGTTTATTAACTCAAAAATGAATTCTGACTCGTTCTTTCTTTTCTTTAACAAAGCAAAAATCAAGGTTGCAGTGAGGCCCTTACAGTGGAAGTAAACGGGGACTATCTTTGAAAAATTCACAAGCTGAAATGTGAAGATACTCTTCTTTTTTTTATCACTAACATTCATTCCACTGTTAGAACATCTGTATTGCATATGAGCAATTAAGTTTTAATCCTTTTTTAAGAATATTTCAAAGTTCATGCATTCTGCATAGAATTGTAATTTTATTTTGTATGCTGTCATGGCAACAAAGTATAAAAAAGTTGTATATGACTTTACACAACAACAAAAAATGTCCCCAACAATTATGTTATCACACATATTGTTGGCAATACTTTTGTGTGTTAACATTTACAGATTGGCCTTATTCATGTACATTGTAAGTGACTCGCTGTGACATGGAGTTTTTTGCTTATTTTAAAGAAAAGATGTCTAAATTAATACTTAAAAAATCAAAAGGTAGATATATCAAGAGGTTATCAATATTATGCCACACGTGCTGAGATTGCACTTCATTTATATTTACTCTAAATATCTCTTAAATCCTCAAGTTAAAGCTGCTGCATTAAAGGGTTAGTTCACCTAAAAATGAAAATTAGCCCATGATTTACTCACCCTCAAGCCATCCTAGGTGTATATGACATTCTTCTTTCAGACGAATACAAGTAATATTAAAACATGTCCTGGCTCTTCCAAGCTTTATAATGGCAGTGAATGGCAAGTGAATCCATCCATTGTAAAAGTAATCCACACTGCTCCAGGAGGATAATAAAGGCCTTCTGAAGCGAATCGATGGGTTTTTATAAGAAGAATATCCATATTTAACACGTTATAAAGTAAAATATCTAGCTATTCGCACCAGTTGCACTTTCTTTGTAAGTTGAATACGGAAGGTGGTAGCTAAAGCTAGATATTTTACTTCATAATGTGTTAGATATGGATATTTTTCTTACAAAAACCCATCGATTTGCTTCAAAAGGCCTTTATTATCTCCCCGTGTGGATTACTTTTATAATGGATGGATACACTTTTTTGGGCTTCAAATTTTGGGCTGCCATTATAATCCTTGGAAGACTCAGGACATACAGTATTTTATTTTAACTCCGACTGTAGTTAGGATGGCTTGAGGCTGAGTAAATCATGGGCTAATTTTCATTTTTGGGTGATGAGATGAATACCACTATAAAAGGTTATACCATGTTAATCAGTGATATATGCAAACCTAGCACAACTTTCAAACTGTGAACTCAGTGTGCACAAACAAGTGCATTTCACGAGTTCACACATACTAATAAGTTAGCTAGAGTAAATGGTATGCCTATTTGAGGTGCTGTCCAAGGAGAGGGCTTCCGGCTCAGTAATTGGCTCGAACCCAGAGTACTCCCCCATATTCCTGGCTGCGGTAGGAACAAGCCAAGAGTGAGAAGTTGGGGTGGTGGAGGGATGCTGAAAACGGTTGAGGAACGTAGGTGAGTTAAATGTGTGTGTGTATATATATATATATATATATAGGCTTCCTCTCATGCTGATAGGATAGATGTGGTAATTGCTGATGATTGATGTTGATTGGATAGATCATTTGAATGTGCTCATCTTGAATTTTGTTAATAAAACATCATTCAATGACAAAGATTGTTACAGTCATGCAGTATGCATTTTTAACAATGTTAAAATGGTGTAATATTTATAAATTGATTATGTAACCTATTTATCCATTTCGTTGCAATTGCAGTGTGCTTGAGTAACCGCCCACGCGCTCTTCTGATTGGCTGTTATTTTTTATTTATTTTGTCAAGTTGCTTGTCACTGGAATCTTATCACATTGCTTTTGGTTAGGACATTGAAAAATGGACTCATGCGAGATTGCAGTGCCAAAGGTACCACAAGACAGTGTCATGAAGAATGTAATAGTTAGTTGTTCAATAACACAGCCAGTCATAAACTGCATCAGAGTTTACCTAAATATTCATGAAACTTCCCCACACTGTATTGATGGCAAATGCATTAATGGAATGATGTAGCTTAAACATAGAGCATTGCACTCACATCATCAAGGTCATGGGTTTGATTCCTGTGAAATGCATAAATTGATAAAATGTGTCCTTTGACTGTTCTGCCAAATCCATGTATGCTAATTTATGACAACATCTCTGATCAACAAGCAAGTGGTGTGCTTGTACTTCAACGTTATTAACCTGATAAATGTGAAAAAGAAAAAAAAATCCTGTTTTATTCTCACTCCATGCATTCTTATTTTATAAAAACTTGAATGTGGGTACGTGTGTTTTTCTCTCCTATGTTTTCATCAGGAGATGCAGTACTCTTTCAGAATAACCATATAACAGTGAAAACACAGAAGGCTGGAAAATTCTTTCAGTGGCAGGGGTTGAGTGTGTCTCAATCAGCTCCCTAGCTCAGGAGTCAGGGCACTGATCAGGAAAACGACCATTTTAAGGGCTGTCTCAGTTGCAGAATCCTTCCAGTGCACTGCAAAGTTCGCTCCATAAAAAGTCCCACATTGCACCGCAAAACCCAGGGTGTATCAATGCTCACTGCTCCCTTAACTGAAGTTCTGAAGTGCGAAACTTAAATCACTACACATAAATAAACCATTATTTATTTATTTTTCTTAGCATAAACATAGATCGTAATGACTGGTTATGAATACAATCTAGCTTACAGTAACTTATTACAGTACAATTTATTTAAGGTTAAAATGTTGCATGTATATGTAACAAGCGAAGTATTTATCATGATGTCCTTTAAATAAAATTACAAGTAATGTCAGAAATATATCAGCTTCTCTGATGTTCATAAATACCAGTAATGATGTTGTACAATGAGGACATTGTAATGTCGCTGGAAATAGAGTCATTAGTGTCCCAATGTGTAGTGAGCCAACGTCCTTTATGTCCTTACCAGTGTCCGAATTTTTGTACACAATATACTGATTTACGAGCTCAGGAGCTAGGGAACTGATTGAGAAGCGTCCATTGTCTCGAAAATAATGGACATTTACATCAATGGCTAGCAAAGAGTTAAGAGGTATTGGAAACATGATAGAGACAAATCAATCACACACCTGAAAGTGTCACACTGACTCCAGCTGTGTCGACTGCCATGTGGACCCCATCTGTTGACCCACTGAAAACAACAGTGAAGTCGCCTCGCTAAAGTAGAGACAATTCTCTCCTCTTTCCGCAGCATTTGCCATTCTATTAATGGTCTCCGCAATCACATTGTGCAAACATTAGCATAAAGTATGGAAAGCTGAGGTTGCCGATTTCCATTGTAATGGCGGGCATTCTTCGGTTAATGCAGATACGATGGAGCCTGGAGCCAATGCTTTGGCACATTAGAAGGCAGCTGGTTGTACATAGAGAGATTTGTGGGTCTAAGAAGGTTGTTTTTCCTCTTGTGCTGGCATATTTTAAATACCCATTCACATCTGCCTTGTTGGTATGGTGTAACTGAACTCAGACCCTAATGGCATTTTTCACTGGTCCTTGAAAAAAGGAAATATGATCGATCTGAAGTGCTTATGAAAACTGGTGAGTCAGATCCATTTGTCTCTTAGGTGCCCAATTTACAGCAGAGCTATGACAGCAAAGCTGAAGGGAATGCATTTTCCAGAGATTGTAAAGATTATCTGCTATGGCCGGCGAAGCATTAGCCTCAACTTTAACTCTGTCAGAAGTAGGAGGTTTCACCTGGATGTGTTTGCTACATTCCATGTATCCTTTTTCGGATATATACATTTCACAGGTGCAGGAAGACGGGTGGACTGATGAAATTAGTACCAATCTAATTCACAATGTTACTGGACGTTTCAGAGCACATGCTTATATGTGGTAACCATGCTGCAAGCAGCACATATGTTATTTACAGTGCTCTTCCATTACATATAAATTCACAGAATCTAAATAATTTAATTCCTTTCATGTGAGTGCATTATTAGTTATGGGAACTGAGAACCATTTTTAATTCAAAATCTATTTTGAATTTTAAAAAATCATTTTTTTAAAAATGCTGCAACCATCCAACTTTATGGGTTTTTGTTATGTTTTCTTATTCAACAGTCACTCAGTTAACCATGAAAAGAAACAAAAACAACTGAAATCCAGTAAAAATACAGGATTTATGACGTCTGGTTAAAGCTTTGCTCATGAATATTAATCACTGCACGAATGTTGCTTCTAATCTATATCTATCTATCTATCTATCTATCTATCTATCTATCTATCTATCTATCTATCTATCTATCTATCTATCTATCTATCTATCTATCTATCTATCTATCTATCTATCTATCTATCTATCTATCTATCTATCTATCTATCTATCTATCTATCCATCCATCCATCCATCCATCCATCCATCCATCCATCCATCCATCCATCAATCCTTCCATGCATCCATCCATTCATCCATCCATCAATGGTAAAGATCTGATATTAAAATCCAGTCCAAATCAGTCTGGATAGAAAAAAAAGTTTGAAACAGGAGGATGGCAAAAGGGAGCGCAAATGAAAAACAGCATGTTCAGTCTGTACTGCTTTAGTGAAGATAACAGGCATAGAAATTTAATTTTCTATTAATATTGTGTTTTTGCCAAATGATGTCATGCAAATACTGATTCCAAGGTATGTTCTAAAGCTGTGCTTTGGCAGCGAATTCTGATGTCATATGTATTCACACACACACATATCAAAAGCTTTATGGAATAATCTTGTTCAAAGAAACCTATATTTTCTGCCAATGACACAGACTGGTGTTATCTTACAATGAATGTCATGAGTTCTGTTCCAGAACCTTGCTGCCTCCTGCGTACTGCATACATAGTCATCCTGGCTGGAATGGAACCTCATAAGTGATGTCAAATATAATAGCATTCCTCACACAGCACACTTGTTGCACAATTTATTCCAATACAGAAGACACAAAAGGAACAATTTGGCACTCTAATAAGGATAAATAAATTCAGTACACAGACATTTTGGGTGAAATGGTCAGTTTAATTAATATAAATCGTATTAATATTTTTAAATATGTAATAGGTTTGGGGTTTTATTTCTATTTTATATTTAATTTAATTTTAAATATATTATATGAATATTTAATAACATATTATAAATAGAATTTATCACAGACAGGCAATTCTCTTACAATTTATGTCAATACAGAAGATACAATTGGAACAGGGTGTCATTCTTATTATTGTTTATTATCTATATTTCTCTTGCTTTTTTCCACTATATTGGATGGGATTTGAACAGCCATTGTACCATAAAATGGTGCTTTGGAGGCCACTTATAGGTTTTGGAGCAAGGATGGTGGATGAGTGATTGTGTGTTAACGTCTAGGTGAGGTGAATAAAGTACAGTCCAGCTGTTCATACAGAATTCCCCCTCCTCTTGCTTTCTCCCACCCCTTTCCCACTCCCCTTCCCTCTTAAGATCTCTGATTGCGGGCACTCTGAAGGATTGCTGTCCTGCCGTAGTACGGCACGGCAGCGATCGATTTATCAAAGTGTCATGCCGAGGCGCTGCAGCCCCGTAGCAGCAAAACAACAGCGGAGGCAAAACAAACATTGGTTGACTCTGGAGGTGGTCTCTGCAGTCGTGCTAAACAAGGTCAAAGCTCTCTCTTCGTTTTCAAACCACTCCACCAATATACTGGGGAAAACTAAACAGATGCACAGAACCCTAGAATAGCACAGAAGACTGGGGATCTCAGAGGTTTTGATACAAGAGTTTAGTGTGCGTCTGATCCAGAATATTTGGCGAAATAAACATAAAGACACATGATGTTGAGACCGTATGGGATTATTTTGAAGAATCAATGAAGCATTGGTGAATGAATTACTATGGAGCCTTTTTGCCACTTAGAGATTTATGTAGCACTGCATTAATGCAGGTCACTTCAATTCACTTGTTACCTTCATAATGCATGCTTAAGGAAAGAAATGACCTGCTGCGGGGAGAGTAGGGGGTTACCCTTCAGTAAGGGGTTACCCTTCATATATATCTCGATTTCTGTTGAGACATTCAGATGGTAGAGTCAGAATTTGGTGTAAACAGAATGAGAACATGGATCCATGATCCATCATGCCGTGTGGAGTGGGGGATGTTTTCTTGACACACTTTATTGATACCACTTATTTTGTTTTCAATATGATACAGATACTTTCAAGGACAGTATCACCAATATCGATATCGATACCGATACGATACTTTTAATTTACACATGGTTAAAATGTTTAGTTGTAGTGGTAACCATGGAAATCTACAAATACTAGTTTAACTACGGTCACTGTAGTAAAAAATAAACTGCCAGTGACAGAACCTAGTGTGTTCAAGTGCAGCTTTTTAGCCCAGACGCGGCCGACGAGAGGCAACAACACCGTTGGCTTTCGTCGCTGCTAGCTCTTTGGTGACGGGTTGGTGTGTCTCGTCCTTAATGGCTAATATTGTCCAAAACCCATTGCGAGTTGGTTGAGGATTCGATTTAGAACTACAAATGCGGCTTAAGTGTTGAAAAAATACAAACATGATGGATGTGCGAGTCCGAAGGTTAAGTAGAGAAGTTTAGATAAAGGGGTTTGACTAAATAATTATCAATATCTAACCTGACAAAAAGATATGTATTCAATATTATCCACTCCACATTATATTTAATCTGCAACAGCGTTGTGAACTTTTGTAAATGTGACATGAATTGACTGGACTGCCGAATTGTAGAGATTGTGCAAACACATCACTGTGATCAGATGATTTCTTAAATACTGTTAAATACTGTTTTCTCATTGCTGTCCTTTTTGTTGTGTTTTGATATTGAAAGGAAAAAGTATTGCTAACAGTATACCTCTGCTCACGTGTTTCAAACTTCTTTTTACCTCAAAGTAAAGAACGAAAAAGAAAGAGAAAAGATGTGGAGGGTTTTAACTGACAAGATGATTGACAGGGCAGTTTAAACTGTGACACGATGCACGTATCTAAGCTCCAGAGCTGTCCGTTAAAGACGACAAAGCAGTATGTCCCAAAGCTTGCATACTATTCTGCTACACACTTTTTTTCTTCACAAAAATAGTACATTGTTTCAGGATGTAGTAAAAATAGGCGAACTGGGATGCAGCAATTCTTTTATGATTGAGTCATTGAATAGTTCACTCAAACGATTTGTTCAAGAACGCTGATTCAATTACAAGCAAAACATCTGCGGTTCGTTTATTGGAAACAAACTGCTTCAATATTTTTTGGGATCTATTTCCATTGGTGGAGCAAATCACAAACAAAGTTACTGAAAGTAGGCCTATTATGTCTGCATTTTTTTAATTTTTTATATCAACTTAGTTTATTTATATCAACTTGTTTATTATAGTTTATGGAACTGATTTAAGTAAAGCTGTATCACATAAATTTACTGTAGCTACGCAATCATGTTGTTGATTCTGAAACATTGATTTCTTTATTTGACACAAAAATAATGTGATAGTTTATGTTGACAGCAGTGGTGGTTAAGACTATTAGCCTCTTGCGCAGTTTTGTGAGTCTATGTTGTGTTTGCGACCCCTTTTCTGTGCCATTTCATATAAAACGTTAATCTATCGACTTTGGTTCTGTGATAAAGGTTTGTAATGAAGGAATCGTGGGCCTATATTGATCAGGATGTTTTATGCTCATTAGACAATGTATATTCTTGGTCCTCACAACAGATGTAGAGGGCTGCTTTGTGTACAGAACAGTGCATTGCCTATATTAGAAGGCCAATTATGGAAAAATGTGTCTAATTTAATGCCCCCATCCCTCGCTCTGGAGCAGTAGTTCATTTAAGATGAACAGAAATTGTTGGACATATTTTAGACTGAATGAATCTCTTCATTTTTGCCAGAATTCCCCTCAGTGGTCTGAAATGACCTGGGTTTCATTCTTAATGTGCTTCACAGAAGACCGTGAAACCCCACAGACCCATAAAGGAGTCTGTTTCCAGAGGTCAAGTGTTTTTCACAATGGTTCATGCTGGCACAACCTCACACGAACATTCCCGTTGGATTGAGCACAAAAAATATGTATTGTTTCCTGAATTTGCACATTCTAGCTTCTCAAAATAAGTACACTGTTTCAAGTTTTATGCTAATCTGGTATGGTTAGAATATGAGTCAAGCAAACAGACTTGAAATGAGTCTTAAAAAGCCACAAACATCTCAGCTCCCAAATGAATCCCAGCTCTCTCTGCTTAGCATCTTATTTTGTGACACTTTCTAGCCTGAATAATTTGTGTCAAGAGTGCTTTTATCACAGACACCATGCCTTTTAAACTCAGAGAGAGACGTCCTCCAAATCCTAAACATTCTGCCCCACTATCATTTGGAAAACCGCACTAAATATGGCCACTGGCCAAAGGCGGATTATCTAAATACCACTCAACTGTTTTCCAGTTGTTTGAGAAATTCTTATTAAAAAATAAAATAAAAACACCTCAGGTTTGTCCTTCCTCAGATACATTTTCACTTAATTATTAAAATTCTGTGCTGGTAGGCAAAGCTTTCCGCCTTAAGGAATCCAAATCCCAGTTGAGCTTGGAAGTTATGCTACAAAAACCTTCAAAGTTTATGCAAACTGAAAAACAAAATACATTTTTTTTAAACATAATTGCATTCCATGTTGAGCATATAGGATCTTCGCATTAAGAGCTTTATATGACTTTATGACACACTCTGTTGGAGTTCGGTAAATGTATAATGAATATTTGTACATATGTGACATGCTGATCGAGCATGGTTTTTCATTAAGTGTAATCTCAGTGTAATCTCCATGCCGATATGTTGTGCTGCTATATGTGGAAATGCTGGGTTCTCATTTGTTTGCGGGTGTGTTGGATTTGTTTTCATGGAATATGGGCTTTGGTGATAACAGATGTCCTCTAATTATGCATTCCTAATGCTGTTTTAATCACCTAAACACACATAAATTGGGATCCATTTAAGAATCAAATAAATAGATCAACTGTAGGATTAGGTATCCCTTTACATTGTTTTAGATTCTGGTTTGGTTTCAGTTTGTTGTTGTTGTTGTTGGTGGTGGTGTACAGGGACGTGCAGGGAGTTCTTCAGAGGCAGGGGCTCAAATATAAAAACGGGCCACATCTAAAAATAAATAATCATAATAATAAATAGATAAACATATATAATAAATAAATAAACATATATATATTTATATATATGTGTGTGTGTGTGTATTTGTTTATATTACATTTTGTGGAACAAATGTCCCCACGATGTAATATAAACCTGAAATCACCTACATTGACAGCGGTCCCCACAATGTAAATGGATTAAATAAACACACTAAATGATGTTTTTTTATTATGTAACAATGCAGCATGTCTCGTGTGATGGGTAGGTTTAGGGGCAGTGTGTGTGTGTGATGGGTAGGTTTATGGGCAGGGGCAGTGTAGGGGATAGCATGTACATTTTGTACAGTATAAAATGCATTACGCCTATGGAAAGTCCCCCACAATTCACAAAAACACATGTGTGTGTGTGTGTGTGTGTGTGTGTGTGTGTGTGTGTGTGTGTGTGTGTGTGTGTGTGTGTGTGTGTGTGTGTGTGTGTGTGCGGCTGTGCGTGTGAAAAGTTTAGATACTACATTTTGCTTTTGCAAGAAGTCTCTTATTCTCATCAAGCCTACATTTATTTAATTAAAAATACAGAAAAAACAGTAGCCTAATATTGTGAGATATTACATGTTCTTTTTAACATTTTATTAATAAAATAATCTTTCATCTTAAGTATCACAGCAGGTTATAAAAATATTAAGCAACACAACTATTTCCAACATTGACGTCAAATCTATGATTTGTGAAGGGTCATGTAACCCTGAAGACTGGAGTAATGATGATAAATTCAGCTTTGATCACAGGAATACATTTTATTTTAAAGTGTATTAAAATAGAAAACCATTATTATAATAATATTTCACAATATTGCTGTTTTTGATAAATGCAGGCTTGATGAGCATAAGAGACTTATTTCATAATGCTGCATAATTATCAAAAATGGTAAATTAATAAAGTCCTTTCACGCCACCATTTCACATAATTGGCCTGTAGGTGCCGTTGGCACTTGGGCTTCATTAGCTTTGATAGTTTAATCAAATAGTAAACGTATCAATATACATAAATACAAGTCAATTTAACACTACTTACATTAATGCGACTTCAGGTGCTGCGTGGTTTTGTGCAGTGCTTTGTTTTTTGTCAGTTAACATCCATTTCGTCAGGAAATCGTTCCACAAACGTTAGTTCGTCTGTCCATTTCCTTTTCAACCGATTTATGAATTAGAACAGAAAATGACCACTCTACTTCACATTTTCCAATGGAATCTGAACTTTCAACTTTGCCAGATCACGATTGGTTGGTGTATTATACATGACAAACGGGCATTGACGAATTATGTAATATTTTAAAATATATAATATATAGATTTTTAATGAAACCAACACATTAGCTTTGATTATTTATGGAAAATAAAAGTTTGGTTTGTTTGGAGGAATGCTTTTCTACTGTAAAGCCACAGACACTCTCTGAAGGAACCATATATGGCTCGAGAGCCGTTCGAACAGACTGAGGAAGATCAGCCAGTAAAACACACACAACGCCTCAGACCGACTGATATGAAAAAATAAACAGAAGTTTTCCGACTTTTGAGCAGTTTTGTTAGTATTGGACACATTTTCCTTTTTATTGACCACAAATATTATCATTGATATTTGTCTGAGAGGGGCACTTTTGATTAATTTTGAAAAAGGACAGGGCTTGAGCACCCAAAGCCCCATACCTGCACGTGCCTGGTGGTGTACATGTTTAAAACAATTCTTTTAACTCTTTCTGAGCCAGCGTTTTATTTCTAAGTTGCCAGAAAGTGGCAGCATTTTGGTTATATTCACAAAACTTTCATGGCCCCCATAATATATTGTTTTATGAACACAGTCAATACATATCAAGAATGGGTGAAATTCAAACCCTCACTGCTAGAGGCTGATAAAAATCACACACTGCACCTTTAAACACCATTTGCAAATGCCAAGTTGGCCTCTTTTTCTAGGCATGAGTTGGACAAAGTACTCAACTCTATTACTTGAGTAAAAGTAAAAGTACTACTGGTCAAATATTACTCCGTTACAAGTAAAAGTTCTGAAAATAGATTTTTACTTAAAAGTACAGAAGTATTTGTTTTTAAAATTACTTAAGTATCAAAAGTACATTTAATTTTTTCATGTCAATGCATTATTTTATTATTGTTGTATAAATGCTAATGTTGGTTTAAACCAGTCAGTGATGCTCCATCCAACATGCCAGCATACGACTAGCTTAAACTCATTTCAGTACTTTTATAAAAGTAACAAAGCTCTTTACAAAGCTACTGTCACTTTAAGGCCGAATGCACGGATCCAATACACTGGTACACATCCCATATTCTCCCAACTGTTTACTCGTCTCTTTCTCCCAGACATTTACATTTTTACATTTTATGAGACATGCATCAAGTGTATGCCAACTAAACTAATCTTTAATCTTTTCAGAAAACTGAAACATGCTTTCTAAGTATGACCATGTGTGCACACTGTGCCAAGGAACCGTCTTCTTCCATTTTGCTATAAACTGATCAGTGTTCAAATAATTTTGAGAAACTTCACATGACCCTACAAGAGTGATTACTGATGGGCTGTCTGCAAAAAAAAACTTTAATGTAAAAAGAAACTTTTAAAGAAGAAAAAAATCATCCACTGATTTTCAAAGCTGCTACAGAAACGACTTTCGACTTTGATGACCTTGATAGAAATGTAGTGGAGTAAAAAGTACAATATTTGTCTTTCAAATGTAGTGAAGTTAGAGTAAAAGTTTCCCAAAAAGATAATACTCCAGTAAAGTACAGATACTCAAAAAGTGTACTTAAGTACTGTACTCAAGTAAATTTACTTAGTTACTGCCCACCTCTGGCATGACCTTGTCTATAACACGTGAGCAAAACTATACTGTTAGTGATACTGTTTCCTTTCAATAACAAAATAAACGCACAACAAAAATTACAACAATGAGAAAACAGCATTTAAGAAAGCGTCTGATCATGGTGATGTGGATGTTTGCACAAATCATTCCAGTCAAATCGTGTCACATTTATTTATAGGCCTACCACTTTATACAATACGTTGTTTAAAAGCAAACAGCTTTAAGCATAAAAAAACAGTATCATTGTCTTTCAACTAGAAATTACAATTACATTTTCTATCATAAAGCGGCTCTCCAGTGTGTTCATGTTTTCACTCGTGGACGTCCGACCCATGGACTGTAGTGTCTGTGAAGTCACCCATAGGATTCTGAAGAGCAGTTTTGAAGAGTAAAGTAGGGTCGAGCTAGCCATATGTGGAAAACACTTGAGTTTTGCCACATGCCTGTCCCACCACCTAAAATGCAACTGAATGCTTTTTCAAGTACCTCCATACTTGAAACTACTTTTACACAGGAAATGACAGAATATTTACACCAGAAGGTAAAAGTCGTCGTAATCTTTACTTTACTAAGCTCTGGTAATAATTACTTTACCTCATCTCTCCATGTTAAACTAATCCCATCCAAATAGGGCTTTAGATCACCAGAGGGTGGTCACAATCAGCCACATGCAACTCCTCACTTCCTGTGCAAACATCCACGAAGAAATACATTAATTTTCTTTGAAATCAAGTTTGTCTAATGATTTATGTCATTATATTTTTTTATATTTTTTTAATTCATACATTTATATTTTTATACAAATTAAATTAGGATTCGAAGAGGGACGCCCTGGTAGTCATTTGGCAGATAATAATATTAGCCTCAGCAGGTAGCAACTCCTTAATTTTCAGAGCAAACATGTTTGTTTGACCACATTCTGTATACATTTCATTTTTTTTTATTAATTGCATTTTCTTTCTATTTTTTTATTTTTTATTTATTTTAATTCCATGCAATGGTTTCAAACTTACATTAAGCTTACTGTACCAGTTTTAGGCCTATATTAAGATTGTAAAGTTAAATTGTGTTGCAAAATCACACTGGCCACTGTGTCTTTTGAACATTGATTTAAGACTCCCATTAAAAAGATGAACTGCAGGGAGAAGTTGGGCCATGCTATCTGGTTCTGTCTGACTGTAGCAAATATGTACGTTTCCTGGAGTGGATGGAATAAAATAAAAAAAAAAATTAAGTGGGAAGGAAAATCTGAGAACATTAACAATGTTTAAATCATGAAGGGATAACTATTCACTTTTAATAATTAAAAGTGGGGCTATGGACCTGTCCAGAACTAGTAATTTAGGCAAGGCTTTTCACTGATGGATGGAGCCACACACAGTTATTAAAATTTCAGATTGAGTGCAATATTTTATAAGATGTCGCTGACAAGTATGCAAAAGAGAAATGCAATTAATGCTGAGGAGTGCAGTCTGAGCTGCAGGCGATATGGGGTTATTAAAATTAGTCTAATTAATAACCAAGGGTGGTATCATTCTTTCTCTTTCCTGTTGCTTTGCTGGGTTGCTGTGGAAACTTCTTATTGACCACTGATAAATCTATGGCAATAGCAAGGCCAGCTGACAGCATTCATGTACTGGATCAGATGCTAATTTAATTGGCTCTTGAAATTGAATATTATTGCTCTATGACTGCATGGGTAATTTTTTAAAATAAATATTATGGTCATTTTAGCTTGTCTTATTTATATGCACCTTGAGTACACACTTACATAATTACATGGACATTATAAGGATTTTAATGTGGAAGCATTTTATTGTACTAGCAAATGATTAAATGCCCTGTCAGATCAAACAACACATTAATGAATGTAAATTAATCCTTTTGCACAGAACAAACTGGCAAATGAACATATTCATCATGCCAGAAGGTTGTGAATCATAAAACATTTTTTTTTTTTTGCAAATGTCCTACACCAACTTACTGATAAGGAATAAAAGTTGAAAGTTTTTTTCCAAAATATAAAATTACTTTAAGATCTTTGATAACAGCGTGCAGGTTTTGACAGTTTTATAATGAACTTTTATAAAGTACCCATTGTTGTCAATAATTTTATCCCTTAAATCTCATCTTTGTAAATCAGAATGATATATTTAAAGGTTATTTTTATTTTTCTGTGAATATGATTTCTTCATGGTGTGTTGCTAATGTTTAGGCCTGGGTTATATGGCCAAAACATTCATATCTCTGTATTCTTTTTTGGCTGAATGGTGTTATACAGTAGCAAATTTTTCTATTTGGATAAAATAAAATAAAAAGTATTTATTTAATAAAATGTTATATCACATCTTGCTCAATGTTGTCCTACAAACATTGTTCATATTGAAGGCTATTAAAACAAATATTGTGATGTGACCATCTAGGCTATGCTCTATGTGAAGTTAGAATCATTAAATTAAAAATGAAATGAAATGAAAAAGAAATGAAAAGACTAAATGTTAACTAGAAAGAAGAACATGCATTCAATCATCTGAGATTAGTAATTATAGTAGCCTACATTTGATGTAGCCGACATTTCATGTCCAACAACATTCATTTTAGCAAAATATAGACATTTTTGTCCGAAGTATGGCACTTCTATTCTATTGCGCACTGTCTGTTCGCGCATGCGCGGGGACGCGGCGGCGCTCGTTCATAAAGGCTCGTCCACTTCTGACAGCAAAATGGAAATATTTGTAACATTTACAGATGGAGAATATACCTGTGAAAAGTAAGTCAAGCACTGAGGAAAACACCACGTCTTAAACGCATTAAACAGCACAGGTAGCCTGTCTGTCGGCAGCACAGTATCTGTCAGAGCATCTGAGCCGCGTATAGTAAGGCCTAAGTTACTCTTAATATTAGCCTACGAGTTATTTTGAAACCCTTAATATAAAGTATGTCTCATGTTTAGGACAAATTGGATTATGCACTTTACCTGCAGCAGCACTCTCTGTGTCCTTGTAATATCAAACTGTATAACGATAAACGTTTTGCCTTGTAATCGTTTATACAAATAAAATATATCGTAAAAAATCGATATACCGCACAGCCTTACTAAAGTTACACAGGACATGTTCCCGTTCGTGCCCTCAAAAGTCAGACAGCTGCCTTCACATTATCCTTAGAAACGTTTTTGAACATCACAGAAAGCCAGTGGGAAAAAAATATTTATGTGATGGTAGGAATTGGAAACAGGGACGGTTTCAAACCGTGTTTTCGATGCTGTTTGGTACACTGCAGTTTTAAGGAGAAGATACTGGTGCAATGGTGTTGACTAATGATTTGCTCATGGTTTGTCTTAAAACAGATTAAAAGCATGACATAGACATAAACAACATAAAAATGTGCTTTTCATCTCAGGGGGTCTTTAAAGACTTTTTTTCATATCTTGTTTAACACTTTCTTCTCTTTCTCTCCTTTTCACAGCTCAAAACTGCAGTCACACACTACACAGTCCAAATGGGACAATAGAAAGCCCCGGATACCCGTATGGATATCCTAACTACGCCAACTGCACATGGGTGATCGTGGCACAGGAACACAACCGGATACAGTTGGTATTTCAAGGCTTTGCCTTAGAGGAGGACTTTGACATCCTTTCAGTCTACGATGGGCAACCCAGTCCAACAAACCTACGGACACGGTAAATACAGGACATTTTATTATTCTATGTGTGTAAATGCCAATTTGAATCTCTTGGATCTCTTCGACATTACTTTGCTAACATTTTGAACTGTCTGAACTGTGTGCGTGAACTTTGAATTTACTTAATGTCCCAAAACTTGTCAAAGCACACTGAATGGAATGAAAATTTCATTTCAGGTCTGTATCTAATGTTTTGAACATTGAAGTCCTCAAATTGATTCAGCGCTTTTGACTTTATCACTGTTGTGAGTCTGAATTTCTCCCTTGTATACTCGAAAATAAAAGGATTGAGGCTTAAGGGATTGAGCGGAGCAGATATCCTCAGGGGGAGTGTCCTTGGGGCCTTGGCCTGTTTTCCATTCGAAAACTAGCATTTTGAAAAGCTTTCCTACATTCATGATAGATCCCTTCTCAGATAGCAATTTCTCTGATGAAATGAGTTATATAAAAAAACATTGCAGGGCTCGCTGAATTTGCTTTTTCCCACCCTTTTTATGTCACCTTTCTTTATTTAATAAAATGTGTGTGGGAAACGATGAGCACAAGGACACTTTCAAGATTTTTTCTTTTTTTTTTTTACATTTCAAGATTCAAGGACAGCTTCCCGCATAGCCACGTTTCCATGGTGTTCTATGAATGTTAACCTTGTTCGGCATGGGCGGTTTACCCTGACAGTGTATTATTAGTGTCAGCTAAACTCCACATCTTGTAGGAATCAAAAGGATATTGAGAAAATTCCAATTGGATGATGTTGATCCTGATGAGATGTGAGAAAGTCTGTGTTGCTGTGCATTTTTACACTTAAATAAAACTAATTCTGTATGATTTATAAGCTTGTTTCCTCATGGGGACCCCAATGTAGGTCCCCATGAGTCAGTGTGCATTCAGGTTGAAGTCCAATAGAAAGTGTTAGAAAAACATTAACATTATTACACACACACACACACACACACACACACACACACACACACACACACACACACACGTTTTATGGGGACTTTCCATTGGCGTAATGGTTTTATACTGTATAAACTGTATATTTTATCCCCCTACACTGCCCCTGCCCCTAAACCTACCCATCACAGGAAACATTCTGCATTCTTACATTTTCAAAAAACATCACTTAGTATGATTTACAAGATGTTTTCCTCATGGGGACCAAAAAATGTCCCTTTGTGGGGACATTTTTTCCAGATGACGTAGGGTTTACCAGGCCACACGCACACCACAATGCTAAGCAGCAATATATATTCAAATAGAGAATACGAGTTAAATCAATGTTTGTGATATTGGTCGCACTTTGGGTAATAAAAAAAAAACTGGCATTTACAATTGAGCTTTGAAGAAACCAAGCCAACCATTTAAATGTGTGACATAGATAATGCATATTTCTACTGAGCAGACAGTAGACATTCTATTAAAGTTATTTTAAGAAATGTATTTTGCTCTACAGTTAAATTAATTTCTTGGCCTGAGATCATTGAGGATCACTCAAAGGCTGCTGCAAATGAAACATACCATGCCTCCAATGTGCTAACTGATTTAATGACACGTTTTTTGTTCCCACAGTCTCAAAAGAGATCCCATTGGCTGACCCTGACATTCCATTATCTCTTTTCCAACTCTGAAATAGATCCAGTGAGTCATTGTGAACCACTGCCACGTTTTAACGTCATTCTGATATCTTAGATCTCTAGTTTGAAAGGGTTTACCCAAACAAATGTATGATTTAACTTTTTTTCATCCACAAGTCTTTGCTCTTATCTCACAGAATACCATATTATCCCTCCTAATTTCAGTTGAATCAATTCTCAGCTAAAATGTAATCACTCAGAAGATTATTTGGTTTGAGGGCTGATTTAAATAATTGCTGTTTTATCCATTCAATTATTAATTTGGATCTGAAGCTGTTTGCTTGTAGTGGGTGAATTTGAATGTATTGTGTGAAGAATATGACTGTATGGAGGTCTCTGAGTCAACATGCGATATTTACCATGTATGCTTCCAGTCTATAGTCAGGACTGATGTGCTTTCATAAAATTATGTGTTAATATTTTTACTCTTGGTTAAAAATAACAATTCTTTACTTGCATGTTTAACCCTTAAATGGGCAGGAATAACATAACAGACACCATTTAAGAGTAATGCAATATCTGATATTAGATATTATCTGGATATCATCTGGAAATGCATGAACCAGTCAGCTGACATCCACAAAGCGTAGGTGAAGATTCTGTATCTGTCACCCTAATTGGTGCTGTGCAACTGCTGTTGTTATGGAGGCATCAGTGGGGCATTTTTTATTTATATTATTCTGTCATGGGGGTGATGGGTATATAATGTATGTATGAATAGTGAGGACACACCAGTTTCCTTGTTGGTTTCCACACAAGTATTTGGCCATCGTATAATTGAAGCTTCTACAACTGCGATGGTCTACTTTCCTGTAGAATTTATTTCCAGCACACCTGCTTGCAATTTTCGAATGAGCTGAAAGACCATTATTAACTGGTTCAGGTGTTTGTTAAAAGTGAAAATAAACTCTGCAGGAAGGTGGATTTCTGGGAGCAGGATTGAGCTAAAACATTTACACCCAATATGAGACAGAAACTGAGCTTTGGCTTAGTCCCATCTGCTTACACAGGTTTTCACATCCAATAAAGTGATCACCTGCATGAAGCTCAAAGATTGCTGCTTTTAAAGGGATAGTTAACCCCAAAATGATTTAGGCCTACTTCATATTGTTCCAAACCTGTATGACAACATGAGTGTTTTCATTTTTGAGGGAACTATTTTTGTTGGTTACAAACAGATTTTCATCATCATTTGATTAATTAGTGCTGTATGATAATCAAATTAATTCCAGTTTATTGTCTATATCAAATGATTGGCCGATATTAAAATTCTTTACTATTTTATCAAAACATTTGTATGAATATGAATGTTAAAAACTAAAATTATTTGTTTTAAATGATAAACTTGAATTTAAGCATCACAACACTGCAGTGTACAGTTAAATATGGATATTCATTTTGATATTGAATTTATTTAAATATATCATGACAACTCTCTGAAGAGTTTAGCATGGTAATGGATATGACAATGGTAATGTATTTGATCTTGGTGGAATAAAACTGCTGCGCTGCTGCTGTTATTGCTGCAGAGTAATAATAATGGTCTTTGAGGAGCTGTCAATCATGATGTCACACCCCATCTTTTTTTAGTTTAAAATAACTAACTAAAACCAAACTTGTTTTAAAAAATATATATACTTGAACTTACATCAGTGATTAAAAACTACCTAAAATATCAGAAACCGTCTTTGGAAATATGTATTTGAAGTGTAATTTGATTGTTTAGTTTGTCTCGCATCTCATTACAATACATGGAGGGGGCGGGGTTTATGAGCTATACTGGGACCAACCACCTGGGGGCAATCGACACGCTTTGGCTTCACTTTTCAGGTTGTGTGCGGCACTCTTGGTCCAAACTGATAAACGGTCCGTGAAGCCCAAATGAGTAGCGCAGTTTCGTTTTGCATTCATTACGCTTGCCGTTTGCAAAATGCAACCATTTAGTCGCAGTCTGGAGCCCTGCAGCAGGTTGCATTAAGGACCCATCAGCCCACGCCATCTAGAGTGTCATTACATAACTTGGTATTTATTACTTTTTAATTTTAATAAATTATGGGTTTTAAAGATAAACTTAAGTGAGTGTTAAGGCCCATTCATGCAAAGAATAACTATAAATTGGACTTCTCTATTCTCACAGCATTAGTAAAAACTTTATAGTTATAGTTCTCGTCCTTGATTGGCCTTGAATGACCGCAAAGGTAATCTAAATGTAAAAACAGGCACTCAAAAGCCTTACAAATGCTTTGTGAGGGTAGATTTTCTGGGAAAATATTGGCCTTTGGACTGTAGCGGTGCTCTACGCTCAAGTTATTAAGTGGCTAAAGCCTAAGTGCTTTGAACAAGCAAAAAAACAACAAAAAAAAATCTCTTTATTCCCTGTCTTGCAGAGTTCATGCAGTGGGGGTGTATGGGACTTGTGTAGTGCCAGGTGAGGAGTGGTGGCCACTTTGTTTAATTGCTCTTATTTATTTGTTTAACTCCAGGGCTGTGCTTCCTCTTGATATATGGGTGGTTCCCAAGCCAGCTTTTATGAAATAGCAGGCCTCCGACCAATCCCATTAAATCAGGCTCTGTCATCTGCCTCTTCCTGCACAGAGCCAGATCCAAAACAGGCAGCATTTGCTGCAGTGCATGTAAGCAATGAACTCCCCTTTGATATGTTTTTTTGGATCCACTCTATGTAAAAGAAATGATGTACCTGACTGGATTCTTTCACGCTTCAATGAATTGATTGTGAAAGAGCTAATTTGGGGCCGTTTGTGATACTCATCATCAATAATTGCTACTTGCCAAATACAATTCTATATAAATCCTCACCTGCAGTGTGTCGAAGAAAACGGTGCTTTTTAGCAATTACTTAGCTTTCACTGCGACGCCTGCCACTTTTAATGCTGAAAATTCAAACACATTTCATTTAAAATATTCTGTTAAAAGCTTTAGATTGCGTAACGTTGTAAGTTATTGTGTCCTTAATGGCATTTGAAAGAGCTGATTAGAGTAAAATGAGAAAACAAGCTGCAATTGGCGGCTGGAGCTCATGAGCTAATACTCTTATTTGAAATGGTCACCAGAGGAACACACAGACCTCTGTTAGAGCACTCTAGGAAGGGAATTAGGTGATGATGAGCTCAGAGGTGCTTTTGGTGCTCACCTGCATGTGTTTGTGTCAGGTTTTGATATGTATTTAGGAACCGAATATCCCCTAAATTAAGTAAAACCTGAACATCTACAACAAACAGCTTCCTCAAGGGACTGATTAATGTCTTAATTGATATTTAGGACTTTTATTTTGTCTTTGGCTGTGTCATTTGACATTTCAATTTTGTAGAATTTGATGTCTTCAGTGTTTAGACTGGCAATCCGTGTAACTATGGGCATGTTTATTATATACAAAAAAGGGGGAGGTTCTTACCATGTATCAATTTATTATATATTTTTATATATATATGTGTATATGTTTATATATATATATATATATATATATATATATATATATATATATATATATATATATATATATATATATATATATATATATATATATTTAAATCAACTGAGGGAAGATATGAGAGTAACGTAATGCAGGTAAGCAGTATGCTTTTTATGTGTAATTTTTGTTTCATTATTCAATTCATTATCAGATGTTAGAATGAGGGAAAATTTGTCCTAAATAAATAATTTACTTATTTGAAAAAAACAAAAACAAAAACAAAAAAACATGCTCTGCTATGCTTTGTTATAAAGGTTAAATTATGATACGTTTGTTCCCTGATTTAACAGGATGTTTTCAGGGGAGTCATGCTATAATGAATTATTCATAGTGTGGTAGAACATTGTGTGCTCTGTTTGGTTAAGTTTTAAGTTCAGCTGCATTATTTGCTGTCATTGCAGACTAAGAAGTGAATGCACATTCGTCTCTGCAGTCAAAAGTTCAAATTGATGTCAGCATAAACAACAGGTTTAGAAGCAAGTACCAAATCGCATTGCAGTACTAGGAGATTTCACCATTATTATGATCAATTATACAAGTACATATGCTTTGACTTTTTAATTTTTTTATTTCTTGGCAGCAAGCTAGGATGCTGAATTTTGGATACATTCGTCTCAGAGCCAGTTATTAAACACCTAAGTGAGCTCTTGAGAAGGTATCTGAAAAATGCATATTTGGAGGCCCACAGTGTCTTCTTAGCCAATTGGAAAGCTGAAACTTCAGTATGTTCATATCAGAGCAGCCCTTTGGCACTTTCAAAAGCTTCATCATCTTGAGAGATCTCCACACTTTACTTGCCCCATGTGAAGTACCTGAAAATGTATATTTAAAGACCTACAGTGTATATGTTTAGTCCTTCGTTTCCCAGTAAGCTAGAACGTTGAGACTTTGTTCTCAACTTTGTTCTCTGACCCTCTCTACAATTTCGAAAAACTATGGTGATTTATAATTTAGAATATCTATGATTTACTGAACAGATTTGTTGTGAGTAATATACAAATATATTGTCACAGACTAAGGAAGAGGAAGATGAAGGTGAGGTGCTGAGGATCTCTAGTGCAGTGTGGAGTTCATTCAGTAGACAATAGAGTATATTTCAATATTAACGATGAACTAAAATAAGAGCAACATAGCAGCGTGTCACACACATCACCTGACAATAAACTGAAGAAACAGAAGGGCTTAAATACACAGGATGATAAACATAATGCACAACAAATTAGCTTTTTAATTAATCACATGACAACAAATGAAATCACAGGAAACAGGAAACCGAAGAGAAGCAAACTCAAAGTCCTAGAATATGAAAACAAAAAACACGAGACACATTGTTGGGGAATGTAATTTTTTTTTCAATAACTAAGTAAGAAGAAAAAAAACCTTCATACTAAGTATATTAAGTTTAAAACTTTGAAAATGGCAATTTTTTGCAGTGAAATAGTGTCAGTTATTGGTGACCCTGTTTTGTGACTTTAACAAGTTTAGCAAGGCAATAAGTTTGTTTTATTTATTGAAATGAAAAACAATCTCAATCTGCCCTATATACAGACATGTGAAAATGTTAGCACACCTTATTGAATTCCATGGTTTTCTGTATCAGGGCATCATACAAATTCATCTGGTCCTTGGCAGGTTTTAAAATTTGGAAAATAAAACCTCAGATGAACAATAACACATGACCTATCACACCCCATGCCATTATTTGTTTAGCAAAAATAAAGTAAAAATGCAAAAGCCAGGGGTGAAAAATTTAGGACACCCTAACATAGGAATTAAGAGGGTAATTAAGTCAGGCACTGCTAATCAAATGCCTTTTTGAACAACTGATCACCAGCAAGAGTGACCACCTCTATAAAAGTAGTAGTTCTGGCAGTTTGCTGGTCTGGAGCATTCACATGTGTGTTAACACAATGCCAAAGAGGAAAGACATCAGCAATGATCTGATGCTGCCATCAATCTGCGAAGTGTTACAAGGCTATTTCCAAACAATTTGAAGTTAATCATTCTACAGTGAGGAAGATTATTAACAACTAGAAGACATGGATGTCCCAGCAGCGCCAAGTTTGGTGAAAACTAAAAGAACCGATCAGCACAAACACCTCATACCAAAAGTCAAGTACGCTGGTGGAGGGGTAATTGATTTTGCTCTTGTTTTGTAGCCACAGGACCTGAACACCTTATACAGTCATTGAGTCGACCATGAACTCCTTTGTATACCAAAGTATTTTAGAGTCAAATGTAAGGTCATCCGTCCGGCACCTAAAGCTTGGCCAAAATGTCATGTGCTGGTGTTCATCTGAGGTTTTATTTTCCAAATTTTAAGCACTAGATTAATTTTTATTACGTTCTGATACAGAAAACCATGGAATTCAATATGGTGTCCTAACATTTCCACATGACTGTATACTGAAGATCAGTTTTAATGTTTGCACTTGACTGAAGTTTTTTTTTCTTTTGTATATAGTATTCAGTAATATATGGTAATGTGGTCATTTGCATATAAAGGACATAAGGGAAAGCAATGGAGGAATTTAGCAGAAACTATTGTGTTTCTGGCTTTCCTCCCTTTCATTCCGCTCCATTTTCCCCTATCTAGTGATTTATTCCTCACCAGCCTCAGGTACTCGATGGAAATCTCAGCACTTATTGTTGGCTGTAATATTGGCAGAACCATAAATGGAAGAAACATTACTTGTCTTTTTTTCCCTTTCCGTTATACAGTTCCGTATAGGTCCAGCCTCCAGCAATGTTATCATATTTCTCTGGTCTGATGAGAGGTGAAGAGGTCATGTTTATGACTAAAATGTCATCTAGCTGACACTGTTTGTATCTTTACAAATTCCCATAAATGATTATGCATATTGCAGTACAACCTGTTTTGTGAAGTTCTGCAGTGTAGATAGAGAAATGAGTAACAGATAAATCTGAAAAGATTGCATGGTGGTACACACTTGGCTGAATTTGTTGTTTTAAAAGCTTTTTATGCTTGAAATGAGTTAACCAGACAAACCTGACAAACAAGGTCTCTTCTCATCAAACAGAATATCACAAGGGGCTCAAGTGTTCATTTCATTATAGATAATATAACAGTCGCATACCCTTTATGGCCACATGCCACAAGTCTGAATGACATTTACCTGCAGCTTACGATAAGCCGGGGCATATTGTCGCATCTCCTCAGTCTTCAGCTGATTTGTTAATTTCTCTTTTTATTCATTCTTCTAATACACCCCTCAATCCCCTGCTCTCACCAGTATACCCCACAAGTGTGAAACGTGTTAACAAATTACGCTCGCACCTCCTGAAAATGTAACAGAAGCAGTTCTCAAGAAAAGAAGTGATAATGAGTCTAATTTATCTGATTTCTTCGTAATGAGACACCTGTAAAAGATGTCTGTATAGTTGATTTGAGATGGTGAGATTGTATGTCTAACCGAGAGACAAGGCTTTCTGCGATTGCCCTTTTGTCAAATGTTACTTCCTGACTTTTATTGTCCTCAAAATATGGTTGGTTGGTCTGTATTCTCTCCAGCGCACTGGTGTATGACAACAGGAAGAAGCTTTTTGCTGAGGAGATGAAAGGCTAATGCTGAGCATGATGGCTGGTTTCCATCAATCTGAAAAAGAGTTTTAAACCAAGGTTAATTGAGTCAAGTTTACTTCTGAGTTGTTTGTTGTGTAATTGTTGGAAAGAATGCCAAATCCAATTAATCAGAAATGAATGGCCTCCAGGAGTTAAGAGTGCTACGTCTCATGGGATTCAAAAGGAACTTGAAGGTTCTTGCTTTTAAATGAACAAATACTTACAAGGTATTGCAATGCGATGCATATGGTCATAGAAGTAATAAGTCAATATTATTTATTTATTTATTTATTCATTCATTTATTTATTTATCAGTATTTCTTTCTAACCAATATTAATTGTTGGTAACAGCTAATATTACATATAAGCATATAAAGGTAGATATTAATTTATTTATTCATAAAAAACAAAACAAAACAAAAAACATTATTTATTGGTACTATTAGACAAATGTATGTTTCCATATTATTGGTACAATTTTTGTTTTATAGTATCTGTATTTAACAATATTAGATATTAATTCTGCATGTTCATTTTCCCTTGTCATCTACCACTCAAAGTTAAGTCTTTAAAAAAAAAAATCATACTGTGCATTAGAATGGGATTCCCAAAATCTCTTGTAGCATTTTAATTAACTTTTTATTTAATGTTTCATTTAGAATTTGTGTGTATATATACGGTAGGCTATATTGGCCATTAACGGTTATCTGCGATAACATGAAATAGAGCTGCTTGATTATGGCAAAAATCATAATCACGATTATTTTGCCGTATTAAAATCACGATTATAGGTGAATATAATGAAAGTCTTATTTCATGATATGAGTAATTTTAAATGTCAGTGATATTTCACAATTTTCAAAACTTCAGCAAAACCTAATACTAGGTTAATTCATGTAAATAAAAGTCCTCAAAACAGTTACAGAAGATAAGTAAAACAATACAATAAAAACAAATAAATTAAAAGGATTACAAACTAGGCCTGGGATAAACAATATTTTTTTAACGATTAGTCTAGCGATTCTTTTTTCCGGTGCATCGATAAATCTAACGATTAATTTATCCGATCCGATTCAATTTCGATTCGCTTCGATTATCGATTACCTCCCCATTAATTGCCTAATAGCAATTTATACATGTTGATTTACATATCTGAATGAAAAAAACAAAACAAAACATGAATTCCTTAACATTGCAATATTGCTATTAAAATTCCAAAATTAAAGACTATACAAGTGCAAACTAATTCATTCTTAGTCAGTGGTAGCATTCAATAAAACCTTGAAGCCTTGAAAACACATAGGCCTAGCTTACTGAAAAAAAGTGGGAGCTAGCAGCCTGTCATGGCATCCTTCCTGAACCAACAGAATTGAACATTTATGTTGAACACAGTCCTAGCTTACTGAAAAAAGTGCATCTTTTAATTCTTCATTCACATAAAAATAACAACATATAGTAATACACTCTGCCACTCACCTTTTTCTTAAACTCAAAATTCAAAACTAAAATTCAATTAAGAGTGTACAAGAGCAAAATAATGCATTCTGATGTCTAGCATTCAATAAAAAAAAATAAAAAGGTCACCCAGCCACCCCTTTCTTAGAGCTATTGAAAGAATACAGTAACTATTGTAAACTTGGGGGCCTTAAGCTAATACAGAAAGTGCTTTTCCAACAAAAAATAAATAATGAAAATAAACGGAATTCAACATTTATGTTGAACATTGGCCTAGCTTACTGAAAAATAACAACTTACACTCTGGCACTTTTCTTTCACCTTAAGAGTACTGTGTGTGCATGTGTGTGTGTGTGTGTGTGTTCGGGTCTGGCTCGGTAACATCAGCAGGATAAGGCATTGAACATTTTAAATTTAAAACAGCTTATTATATAGGTAGCTAATGTGCCTGATGCTTTCACTTGATGCAAACGTTTGCTTTTGTGATTAAAATACATAAAATATTACCATAAAATCTGTCTTCCTGTGTGCGGGAATTAGTTTATGTAGCCGTGACAACGAAACACGTGCATGCACGCATGTGTTAAGAGCGCTAGTTGCTCCTTGCGCGATAAGTAATAGCCTGCGACAGAAATTGAATAAAGTAATCAAATGTAAAATAACCCTGCGGTATACATTAAGTATAGACTGATCCTTATTAAAATCAAGAGCAGTGAGAAATTTGATCTGTCTTTTCTTGCTTGTTTTACATTAATGACTGCACCTGATTTATTGGGCTGCTGTCACTTTAAGAGCTGCACAGGCCCAATAAACTGTTACATGCAAGCTCTTTCTCAGTGTTTACATTCACTTAAGACCTAATCGACTGTGTTTACAGGGGTGTACTTACCAAAACGGCATTTTTACATATTTGTGTGTAGGTTATTTAACCGTTTAGGCACGTATCTGAAGCCCATGGTACACTTTGCTTATGCGTGTTCCACCCTGTCTCTGAGCACCGATTATCTTTGAAATCGAAAATCAATTATGATTAATCATACAGCCCTAATATTAAATAATTATCGGCTCATTGGCCTTATTGTTAATATCAGTGAATCTTAAGTTTTGAGGCAGAAAACTTAAACTTGTGGTAGAATGACCTAATTAAGCAAAGGATGGATTGGGCAGTGAAGTGAAGGGAACGAAATTGAAATAACCAAGTAACTGGCAACCATCTCTCCAGCCACTGGTTGTGGAAAGAAATGATGCTTAACCATTTAAGATGGTATCGACACTCTCTGAAACATCTCATACCCTCATTTACCTTAAGTGTCCATTTATCCTGCTTAATGTTCTGTATTGTTTTGTTTCTGTAGCACAAAGCGGCTGTTTGATGTCGATAAGCCAATACAGTGAACCCGAGGAGATGGAGATGAGTTTTGGTGGAGGAGGGAGTGAATATAGGACTCTTCTTCAAGCTCGTTAAGAGCGGGGAGGAAGTGGCTTCAATTAACTCCTTTAATTAAAGTACTTGTCATATTGCAGTGGTGAGTCAGCATGTCGGTGAAAGGTTCATATCTTCTAGAATGTAAATGTGAAGGTCCTTGGCACCTCTGGAGAACATGGCTAAGTATGGATCCACCAAGGTCCTCCTAATGGAGTGGATGCATGGATCCCCTAGCTGTGCATATTGCTCCGACAAGCTCCGTGAGTGACAGATTGTTTTCCACCTGTCAATGGGCAGCAAAAAATAGTGTGGACGAAGAGGGTGGAGATGGAGACAAAGACAAATAACAACAGAGCCACACATAGTCAGGCTGAGAGGAAAGGTAATGGGGAAGGGAAAGGGAAAGAAAGACAGAGAGAGATAGAAAGAGAAAGAAACAGAGCATGAAAGTGAGATTGAGGGAGTCTCTCAGCAACGGTCAATGTGTTCCTGATGCCCTTTTGCATCTAATCAAATCAGTGGCTAAACCTTGTTTTGGAGTTTATTAGAATTTAGACACACTGCTGTGGGAGACTGTGAGGAGGAAAGAACAATAAAATAAACTGATGTACAAATAATGCAATTTCGTCCGTGGCCTCCAAGGCTGAATGCTTTTTGAAAGAGTCAGGATTAGGTCGTGGCTGAAGCCCGGAGCTTCCTTCCTAACTCACACTTTTGCAATGAAGATAACATTTGAATAATTAATCTCAGAGTCTGTAGGGCTGAGAGAGAGAGAGAGAGAGAGAGAGAGAGAGAGAGAGAGAGAGAGAGAGAGAGAGAGAGAGAGAGAGAGAGAGAGAGAGAGAGAGAGAGAGAGAGAGAGAGAGAGAGAGAGAGAGAAAGAGAGAGAGAGAGAGGAGAGAGAGAGAAGAGAGGAGGGAAAGATGAAAAATCCCAGAGAAAAAAGAGAAATAACTGGGGAGAAGGTCTTTCCTTCCTCCATCTGGGTCTCAATATCCAATTAAAAATTTAATTGCAAACAGTTGGCTGGAATATGGATTCATTTGTGATGCTCTGATTATTGGTACAGACCTGCTTGGAATGATGGGTTTTGATTGATTTGTTATTCTTTCAGCTAATCAGCCTGTTTTTTTAAGAACATTATTCATCACTTGTTCTTTATCATATGAGTAGAAATAAGTACCTGTCATCAGTTTTAGTCTAGTTACTTTTCCAAGAACAATAATGTAACAGTAATACTGTATTACGCTTAAAGGCCTTTGTGAGAGCTTATATTTGTTCTTCAAATGCACTTGAATCATCTTAGATCATCTTAGTCTCGGTCCAAAACCTATAGTGAGCTGCCTCGCAATTCTAATTCTGACTTTATATCTCACAATTCTGACTTTATATCTCGCAATTCTGACTTTATAACACAATTCAGACTTTATATCTCACAATTCTGAGTTTATCACGCAATTCTGACTTTATAACACAATTCAGACTTTATATCTCGCAATTCTGACTTTATATCTCGCAATTCTGACTTTATATCTCGCAATTCTGACTTTATCACGCAATTCTGACTTTATATCTCGCAATTCTGACTTTATCTCACAATTCTGACTTTATACTTGTAACTGTGACTTTATCACGCAATTCTGACTTTATATCTCACAATTCTGACTTTATATCTCACAATTCTGACTTTATATCACACAATTCTGACTTTATATCTCACAATTCTGACTTTATATCACACAATTCTGACTTTATATCTCACAATTCTGACTTTATATCACACAATTCTGACTTTATATCACACAATTCTGACTTTATATCACACAATTCTGACTTTATATCACACAATTCTGACTTTATATCTCACAATTCTGACTTTATATCACACAATTCTGACTTTACATCACACAATTCTGACTTTATATCTCACAATTCTGACTTTATATCTCACAATTCTGACTTAACATCACACAATTCTGACTTTATATCTCACAATTCTGACTTTATATCACACAATTCTGACTTTATATCACACAATTCTGACTTTACATCACACAATTCTGACTTTAAATCTCACAATTCTGACTTTATATCTCACAATTCTGACTTAACATCACACAATTCTGACTTTATATCACACAATTCTGACTTTATATCACACAATTCTGACTTTATATCACACAATTCTGACTTTACATCACACAATTCTGACTTTAAATCTCACAATTCTGACTTTATATCTCACAATTCTGACTTTATATCACACAATTCTGACTTTATATCACACAATTCTGACTTTACATCACACAATTCTGACTTTAAATCTCACAATTCTGACTTTATATCTCACAATTCTGACTTTATATCACACAATTCTGACTTTATATCTCACAATTCTGACTTTATATCACACAATTCTGACTTTATATCACACAATTCTGACTTTATATCACACAATTCTGACTTTATATCACACAATTCTGACTTTATATCACACAATTCTGACTTTATATCACACAATTCTGACTTTATATCACACAATTCTGACTTTATATCTCACAATTCTGACTTTAAATCTCACAATTCTGACTTTATATCACACAATTCTGACTTTTACATCACACAATTCTGACTTTATATCACACAATTCTGACTTTATATCACACAATTCTGACTTTATATCTCACAATTCTGACTTTATATCTCACAATTCTGACTTTATAACTTGCAACTGTGACTTTAAATCACACAATTCGTACTTTATATCACGCAATTCTGACGTAGTTACACGTTACTACATGTACTTACTATACTGTAAATGTATAAGTACAATTAAATAAACCTAACCCTAACCATGGCTCTTTAGTAAGTGCATGTAGTTAATTAATATTACTTAGTATGTTACATTTTAAGTGTAGTAGGTTACACTTTATTTGAAAGAGAACCTATTATGCAAAATTCACGTTTGAACATAAATGTGTGTTGGCAGTGTGTGTACACAACCACCCTATAATGGTAAAAGTCCACCCACTCATTTTTTTTTTCAATCCCCATTAATCATAAGCACGTCACACTGCAAAGGCCCCGCCCGCGAGTATTGATGGACACTGCCGTTTTAGCGTAGACCCCTCCCTCAGAGAGCTGTACACAGTCCTCCATGTTTATCTCCTCACCAGAGCATTAACAGCAGCATTCAAGTAAGAGATGATTTCTTATTAAAGGGTTACTTCAGCGATTAGCATTAAGCTTTGTATCAGTAGAAACCCGGGAGTATATTCAAATTATCGTACTTTCCACCCTCATATGACCCTGAGACGAGATAATTATGTATTTTATTTCTGGAAAAATTCCTCCGATGACGCAAATATCGTCATTTTGCATCATCGGAGGAGTTTTTGACCAGAGGCTGAAGACAGCCAGCAGAGGGCGCTGTTTCCTCATGTTTTCAACATCACACTCACAGCACTCGGCTCGCGGAGCTGCAGAGATTCATGTAAACGGGAGCGGTGGAGAGCGAAGTGAGTGTTTCAACTTTTAAAATGAACTTCCTAAGACAGTTAAGCTTCCAAAGACATGAACTGAACACGCGCCAGACTGATCACGCGCTGTGAATGCAGCCGCAGCCGATGTGGTGAATGCAATCCGATCCTGCTGCGTTTGTGCCGTGACGCTCAATCGGCTCACTCGCATTATATCGAACAGACACGTTCAGTTTTTAATTGTAGTGTCTCTAACTGAACTGATTTTCTAAAAAATGAACACGGTGGCCAAGTGATCCAGTAATCCAGTAACCGACTAGCCGTGCCTAGAGTAGGGCAGTGAAGCAGTGCGTTCTGGGAATTGTTGTCTTTCATCCCCATGAGACAAAAATACATTTTCTGTGTTTTCTCAGTCTAGAAGGCAACAAATTAAAAAATAATTTCACATTTCTACTACATTAATAACCCAGTTTAAATACAGATTCAGATTCAGTCAGTCAAGAGCAGTGAGTGATTTTCTGTTAATCGGTTCATATTAAAAGCAGATAGAGCAATACATACTGTATTACACCGCTTTCACTTTAGTAACAACATATGGATCTAATATACACATGAGATTTCTGTAACTGCATACGTGCACAGGCACAACCATTACCTTGTGATAGTGCTGGTTGGTATACCGGTTCATACCGAATACTGGTATATATTTTTGTTATGATATGAATTTTGACTTTACCGCAATACCGGTATATGCCGCTTAAATACGTTCGGAACGCGGCGCAGCGTGACACTGAGAGGGGTCTCTGGTTTACTGTTGTGAGAGCACAGCTGAGATCGAATATTTTGACAGCATGGCCAACGTCACTGCATTCTCTTTCTATGGAGAACTGTGTGCTTTTCTGAGGCCTGTATGATGACTGTGAGGTGTAAGCTCTTGTGGTAATAAGTGTCAAGCCATTTACTCGAATTTGCTCCCATCATCAGTCAAAGAGTGTGAAATGAAACACACGTTTTCAAATCCCTAACTGTTACACGGATTAAGCAAAACAATGTCATGGCTTTCCATCCATCGACCCCGGCCTCAACAGGTTTATTATTTTGTCTCGATGGGTTCTTGTGTAGAGCATGCGTGCTAATATACCGTATGTTTAAGAGGCCTAGCAAGGGTTAAGGTTGTTTGGGACTTGATGAATGTAAGAGAGGCCATAGAGGACATACTGAAGTGGATTGTGGGTATTTTGGTCACAAGGGTTATCAGTGTTGTGTGCATATTTTTGAGAGTGCCCAGAGCAGCGTGTGTGATCGGGGAGTGCAGATGGCCATTATAGCCGCAATGTTTAAAAGCTCCATAGCCATTTAGGACCATTTATCCCCTAGTGATGAGTTTTGCCACTGTGCTCACCCATCGATAACTCATCTTTCCGTCCTTCTTTTTTTCAGGGCTTTTTATGGCCCTAAAATTCCTCTGCCTGATCAGCACAGCATTATATCACTGCTTCTCCACTCTGAATAATTTAGCCTGCGCTACTATTTTTCTTCTAGCTCAACCTCACTTCCCTTCAGTATTTGCATCTCTTGAAATATTGGCCCTATGAAATCTGTTTTATTTTTTCTCAAATTCCGTAAAAAATGTTTTCCAAATAATAATAAATTTAAAATTTGGAACTCCCATTTTAATGGTTAGATTAAATGTTGGTAATCAAAATGCATGTTTGATTAATTGAAATAATGATGCAATTTAACAATATTTTATTAAAAGTTTTAAAAAATACATGTTTAGGGCCCTTTGAAAAACGTTTTTCACCCCTCAAATTTCATTTGATTATTCCTTAAAATAATGTTTTGATGATGATGATAATAATAATAATAATAATGAATTATTAAATATTAATACTATACTATAATATAAAATAGTATACAATAATAAGAATAATAAGAATACAAATAATAATAATAATAATAGTAATTATTATTATTATTACATTGAGATGTAGTTCAATTATACTGTACAACAGTAAAATATTTCTGTCATAACTTCTTTAGGTAAAACTGAAATTTTTATTATGATAAATACTCATGAAGTGACTCTCAGAGCGGCTCTGGAGATGAAGTTCATGCATCAATGTCCATGTGTTGGGAGGCAGTAAAGGCTGAAAACACAGTGAACATCATGCGTGCTTCAGTGTGTTTCAGTCAGTGTTAATTTCGTAGACTAATTTTAATGTTCGTCATAATTTTAACAACATCATTTTAACGACATAATTTTTTCCATTTAATGACCTTATTTTACTGATGAAAACGAGACGATAACCAAATAAAAAACAGTTTTGGATGAAAAAAACTATGACAAATCTCGATTCATTTTCGGCAATGAATAAAAACTAAATGAAAATGTTAGGGAGGGACAATTAGGGAAGAGATCCAGTCAGAACTGATGTCCTGTGTAACAGATAAGCGCTGTTGTGTGTTCTACAGGCTCACACGACAGAGCTTTCAGACTGCTTCAGAGCGGCTCAATCAATGAATAGCACACATTTATGCCAGGCAATTGTTTATGAACTAATGCTGATGAATAATGACGGTTGTAACATTGTATATTTTATCTCCCTCATCTGAACTTGAATGAGCAGCTGCAACTGTAATAGGCGCAGATATTTAAAAATAAGAGTCACAGTGTATTGTGAGCTTTCTTATTAAAAGTCACACATTATATATACATTTTTGGTTACACAATAAACTGTACTTAACTTCATTTAATTCCATTTAATTCATAGTCAGGAGGAAAGACTAAGAACAGGGTAATAATAGTTAACTAAAAACATTACTTGAAATTAAATGTTAACTGAAATAAAAAAATAAAAAAAACATATTTGAAGCTTTAGCTTCACCTAATACACTAACTAAAACAGAAGTACAAAATTATAAAAACTATATAGATGTTTAAAAAAAAAAAAAAATTTGAACGGTCAAAAATACAATTGTCAGTTTTGACATGTATTCAAGTAACAGTTGGTTATGAAATGCTTAAATGCTCAATGATCCAAAATCTTATGATGTGTGAAATCTTAAAACTAGACTAAAACTAAAAACAATTCAGATGACTAAAATATGACTCAAACTAAATCAAAATTTGCTGTCAAAATGAACACTGGTTTCAGTGTGTCTAAAAACCCTTGAGCTTCAGTGTGTTTTTGGTAAATGATACCGCACATCTGCGCCATTCATTCACTCAGAGACATGAAGGACATGCAGAATTCATATTTAAATTGCAGTTTATTATTCACAGATTTAAGTGTACTGACCTGCTTTTGATTTATTCATCCAATATTTGACAAATTCTGTGAAATTCCGTGTTAAACAGTAAATTCTGTTTTTCGTGGTTTACCATTTATTCAAAGTTTGAAATGAAGTAGCATTTAAAAGGCAGAATTGAGGCGACACCAAATGTAACACCAAGAAGCTCCAACTTAGATTCAGGACAAATGACTCAGCGCATTAGTTGAAATGTTGTCTAAACAGAAATAATGGCCTAATTGTTTGAGAAAAGGGTTATTGCTGTAGATTGAAATTAGAAGTGAATAAAACGGGAAGAGCTCTTTTTGCTCTAATACCTGTGGGGAGAGTGGGAGGGCACAGGAGGTCTGCTGAGCATGGGACTTCCTGTTTGTTAGGTGCTGAGCTGGTACTCTGAATGGGGAGTTGTACAGACAGTTATCACAAAATTTTTTTTTCTATATTAGAGATGCAGCGAAATGAAAATTCTGGGCTGAAAAAAAAAAAAATCTGGATGCACTTGGCCAAAAAACGATACCGAAAATTACTTTTGAAAAATAATTATTTTAAATTATAGTCAAGTGTAGTATAGTATAGTATAGTATAGTATAGTATATGAGTTTTATACTTGCTTGGCTTACTTACTCGAGTCTCTTTGAAGTTGTGCATTTTCAGTAAAAAAAATTTTTGCGTGACAGTTAACCTTAGCACTAAACACACACATAGGCGGAAAATGATTTTTTGACCAACAATTTTCGGCTGGCAAAATTTCGTTGCATCCCTACATTATATTGGAGGTACTTTGTCAGTGGTGATTGATTCAAGTTTTTATTCATTCATGCTTTTATTTATTTATTTTATATTTTTATTTATACTTGACACCAGCGTGTGCATGCTCAGGGAGATCTGTCACTATGTGTATATGTATGTGTCTATTATATATATGTATATATGTATATATGTGTGTGTATGTATGTGTGTGTATGTATATGTATGATTAGGAGGCCATGATGATGGACAGAGGCCACTGGGCATCCATTTGGCCAGGATGCCAGGGATAAACCCCAACTCTTTTTCGAAGGACATCCTAGTTTTTTTTATGATTTTAGTGAATACGGAGTCAGGACCTCAGTTTAACGTCTCATTCAAAAGATGGAGCTTTTCTGACAGTATAGGGTCCCCGTTATTACACTGGGGCGTTAGAACCCACACAGATCACAGGGTGATCCCCTGCTGGCCTCACTAACACCTCTTCCAGCAGCTACCTGGTTTTCCCAAGAGGTCTCCCATGCAGGTACTAACCAGGTTCAACCCTGCTTAGCTTCAGTGGGCTATAGGGTGAAAGCTGCTTGTCTGATCAGCAAAATGTTATTTATTTATGCTTTTATTTAATTCTATTATTACTTTTAATGTTTTATTAGATTACTTTCATTTATCTACTTCAATGTATTTGTTTGCTTATGAGTTGGTAAATAAAGTAATGATAGCAGTATCCATGATGCACACTTGAGCCAACCAAGCAACTAAGAAATAGCGAATGTGTTATATCATGGCATTTTTATAAAGATATTAATGTTAAACCCTTTTACTGTTCATATATTCTTAAAGATTAAAGTATAAATATTTACAGTAATATTTAACTTCCACAATATTTGAAACCAATAGGTGGTATTTGTGCTGACATTGTTTGCGCCGACATGATCTAAAGCAAACCAAACAGACTAATGAGGTATCACCATGGAGATGATATTTCATTTGAGGACTTTACGCAGTACTAGATATCTTTCGCTACCAATGCAGCCGGTGCTTCATCTCACATAACAAGAGATCAAAAGGACGACTTCCATTTTGGATTCTCTCAATTGTGATTTATGTCCTAGAAAGCCTAGAATCTTGCAAGCTCCTATACCCCTTGGACCTCGAAACCATTTATTTGGCTGAGACAAAGAATGACACTCTATTTATGGGTACCCTATTCCGTGCCTGATTAGAAATTGTATAAAATCACTTTAGAGTACATTGATTAACATTTGAATGAGAATAAATTACTTTTAAATTGTCACATTTTACTACCAAAGTCAAAGATGGTCAAATTAAACATTTCCCTTTCTTTATTTGATGTATTCTTCAGTTAGCTAGCAGCTTAGCTTACTAGCATAGCATAGTGTTAGCTGATTAGCTACTACAAGATATCAAATAACACTCTGTATTCATACAGGCAATGAGAAAGTCTGGATAGGAGCTTGCACGACACTGTAATGCAGTTCCTCACAGATGTTTCTAGCAGATGGTAGAGGCCTCGGTCGGCATGTCTGTTTGCTTTCCATTCTGTGTGTACTCTTAAGTCAGATACATTACAGTAATCCAGTCTCAAGCACTAAACCACTCATCGTACGTATTACGAGCCATGATAGACTTGCACTATCCACCCATCCTGATAGCAGTGCAAAAATAGCTCCGGTGTCTGGGCGAGAGGTGTTTGAGTGGAAATGTGTGTGGGTAGGCGGAATGGAGAAGCATGTGTTTATGAAGGTTGGAAATAATGGCAGGAGAGGATAATTGGACGGCTTTTACCCTGGACGTTAGCCACTCCGAGGCGCTCCAGTGGGTGCATAACTGCTGCCACCCAGGAATGCGCCGAGTCCTTGAAGACAAGAGAGTTACGGCAGTGATTGTGTTGGACGCAGCAGTCTGCACTGAGAGCACCATCAATCCAGTTCATCTCACCTCATACCTCTGGCCTACAGGTGGACTTTGTGAATCCATCCAGACAGGACAATGTATAGAAACACCTAATTGTTTATGGACATTTCACATATAGCTTTAGATGAACTTGCAGATTTCCCTCCCCCAAAGAAGAGATTTGCCTCCCCCAAAGAAACAAGCTGTCGATTCATTCACTTCAGATCCCAGTTACACCGGAATATGTCATTGGATTGATAGATGCATACACACATAACGTATTCCTCACTCACCCTTGCACTTTCTCTATAATTTATCCCCTAATGTTTTCGCTCTGCTTGCCTGTCAGAATCCTGGCCCTGCATCCGTTTTCCCCTCTCTTTCTTTCCTCTCTCCAGGGTGTCCTTCTTCCTGCTGGAATATGGCTGGCTCAGCGATTCCCACATTCTATGAGATTAGTGAAAGACCAGTCTACTTTAGTTTGATGCTGTTAACGTGTTGTTTAAGAAAGAAAGCAGGTGGTTTAGGTAGCATTTGTTGTTTTAGCATCTCGTTCCATGAGAGGTTATAAGACACAGGGCCCTATCATACACCCGGCGCAATGCGACGCAAAGTGTTTTTTGCTAGTTTCAGCCCAATGCAGTTATCGTTTTCACATCCAGCGCCACGCTGTTAAATATCAAATGCACTAGCCCCCATCTGTTCGCCCATGGGTGTGCTGGTCTGAAAACGAGGTGTGTTCAGGTGCATTGTTGGCGTTTTGCTATTATGAGGCAACTAAAAGCAACCAACATTGACCAACAAAAACCAGGTCTAAAGTCAATAACGCAGTATTTTTTGTTTTATTAAAGGGCGCGTTAATAATATGTGCCTATAGGTGGGTACACAGCAGGACACACTCTGCTTACTACACACACAGGGACGTGCAGCAGCACACAAACATTTCTAAATATTAGATACAAAAGGATTCCTTCCCGGAGAAATGTTCAGTCTTTCCGCTCGCAAATTCCACCATGTAAATAGCGAATCCGCCATGGTGTAAGCACAACAGGCTTTTAAAGGGAATGGGAGATGAGACTCTGATTGGTTTACTGCACGTTAAGTGCACCTGCGCCATGCGCTTCAGACCATGCTCTTACATCGCTAAAATAGGGCCCACAGAGTCTAATTCAAAGTGTCTCAACTTTTCTGAATACGTCAAGACCCCAGCACGTATCACGGGAAAACGCATCCAGTGTCACACACCTGGCTCTCAGTGTTAGCTACACATTTTTTAGTTTTGACTTTTGACATTTTCCTTAAAATTTTTTTTTTTTGTCATAGTCCTATTCGAATGGTAATTGTTTCTCATGTGGATGCCTGTAGAAAGATATTTGCATGGCAACTCTGTGATAAAACTTGTGCATTTGGATGGTGTTTTATTTACAGTTGAGGAGTTCTGTTATCCTATGAACCCGGGAACACACTGCTGATGCAGTAAGATTTTTTTATTAAATACATTTTTATGAGCAATGATTCATTAAAAGTTATCAAAGGTGATCGTAAAGACAATGTTACAAAATAGTTCAATAAATGCTGTTCTTTTCAAGTTTCTATTCTTCAAGGAATTCTGCAAAAATATTAACAAGCACACTCTTTTCAATATTGAGTAGCTTTTTTTAAATGTAATATTTCACCATATTACTGTTTTTCTGTATTTTTGATCAAATAAATGCAGCCTTGGTGAGCAAAATAATTTTCTCAATAACAAAACATTTTTAGATACATAAAAATAAAATACAATTACTTAATTAATATTTATATTTAGGGTTTAATTTGAGTTTATATATTTGTGTCAATGAAAATATATGCAGTTTACATTGGGATGCTAGCTTTCGCTTCCTTGAAACATGCTGTGCAGTTCAGCATCAGTATCAGCTTCCATTATTATTGGAGCAAGGCCATGTCTGAAATCCAGATAGTGCCAACTATGCTAATGTGGCCAGTTTGGTGTTAACCCCAGTTACAGTTTAGTGCTGAGAACTGTAGTGTGGGACACCGAGCACTGGTAGCCACTCTGATGTGTGGTGACAGTGGTTGGACGGCGAGGTTCATTATTCACGGCCTGACATTCCATTTAATCACATTTTATTATGAAGCAGTGCAGGACTCAGTAAATCAGCCTGTGCTTGGAGCTCCTGAAGGCTGGAGGAGGGCGGGTGGGGTGTTTACGGATGGCTTTAATCAGGGGAATTTCTACAGTGACACCCTCTTCCTATCTCTCACACACACACGCACACTTTGAGAACACACTCATACTGATACTCACATTAAAACGATGCATACTCAAATATTTTTACACTTATATTATCAGCAGACTGCATGCAAATACAGACTGTACGCAGACTAGGGGTGGGCAGTATGGCATATCTCATCATATCACATTTTTATCAGACAAGTTCACAATCCACGATCTTATCTGATTCTTTTTAATGTTGGTTTTTAACTACATCACTGCAGCAGTATAGCAAAACAAATTTTCCTATTTAAAAACCAAAACAAGTCTTGCAAGGTAACAAAAGAAAAAAAGAATGACAGGCAATTTAGACCATTAGTTAGGGGTTGGTGATACTGTTATTATTTTGTCTCTGTTATTAAAAATCAGTGGTGGCTGGTTGGTTTTAAAATAGAGCAAACACACTAAATTGTATCAGTCTGGGCATTCCCTCTCTAGAATACATTTTTATTTTATTATTCATTTATTTATTTTTGCTTAACTGCTTTAAAATATTTTTTGGGTCACTTTTAGACAGACACATATTCAATATTACTTGTATTCAAGATCTCAATAATTGAAGTAGTTGGTACATTTTCAGCGGTAGCATTTCAAACTAATACACATCATTTACATCTCTATGATGATTGGTTGATAAACCAAGGGAGGCTAGCCTGTTCTGGGATGTATTTTTTTCTCAAAACTCAACAGCTGAAAGTGAAATACTTAATGGTGATTGGCTAATTTTCTAGTTTTTGGTTATGGATTTGTCTTCTCCTCTCTTCCTTTATCCTTTCAGACTTAGTACAGTTTTCCGAATGGCAGATTTGATGGTGATTGGCTAATTCTTTTTTTACCAACAGAGTTAAAAAGTCTCTGGCTATGGATTCTGCCTCCCCCTCTCCTCCTCTATCCCGTCAGACTCGCCTTAGCACGGTTTTCCGTGTAGTTGTAATTACATCGGTGGATTCAACGTGTTTGGGGAAGAGCAGTGATGGTTCCGTCTTCAGTAATATTTTATGGTGTTGTTACGGTGTTGAAATTACAAGCTAGAAATACACACTCTGAGACATGAAATGGAATTAATAACTGGGAATTTTATTAACATTAAATCCCATTTTCACCTCAAAATTTTAAGAAGGCTGTGCCACCCTTAACTCCTCTCAAAAGATGCACATTACAAATAATACGACAAATAAAATATAAGATACAAATGAAATAAACAGTGCATTATTATTTTCACCTTCAGTATGTGTATTTAAACAGTCACATTCAAGTTAGAAATTTAATAAACAAATGTAAAAATAGTCTATTACATAGACTTCACTATATGAATTAAATATCAACTGATTCTTATTCAGGCAAGAGCAATGAGGGATTTTCTCTGTCTTTTGTTTTTTGATTAACATTAATGACGACAGCAGGTTTATAAGGCTGCAGTCACGAAGACCTAAGGCATGGATTCATGATGGCCAAGAACTGCAATGTCACGTGAGCATAACTGCTGCATTGCTAGACGTGATGTGAATCTTCAAGAGGGAGATCATTTAATTATTCACAATCTAAAATTGTGATATCGTACACCCCTAGCACACTCGCAAACACTGAAGCGCATACATGCCTCGAAGTCCAATCTGTCTTTCCTCCCTCTTCAATGAACTCTGTAAACCACCACCTGTTCGCCTTCTCCTTTTTCTTTTTTTCTTCCCTCTTCCTTCTCCAGTGTCCCTGCTCCCTTCCCAAAGCAGCACCTGGGATAATTGGAGAGGCAAGTGCTCCTTTTTCTAATGGAGAATCTGGACTGGATGCTGCAGTACTCATCCATGTGGAAATCGCTCCTAATGGAGCCCATCTCTGGCCTCTACACACCCCACCGCTTCCTGTCCAGACTGGTCTTATTTGGGCAGTCTTTACTTCATCTGTTGCGGTATCATGCTAGTGCTTCTTTCCTACTTTCTCAGCCTAGACGTGATCTTCTCTGTTGAAGTCCAGTTTGAACAGAAAATGAGTCAAATAATGGACAAACCTGAACTATGCTGCATTTTGAACAAACAAACAAACAAACAAACCAAAAAAACATTTGAATGGAGTAGTTCACCCAAAAATGTAACTGTTGTTTTATGACAAGTGCTGTGTAATGATTTTGGAAATGTTTTATGGTGCGTTCGAAAGTTAAAAATACCAGCATGTGGTTTTGGCTATTTCATGCATTCTGACTTAGGCCCTCTGCACACAAACATTTTCGAAACCGCTGCTGCTTTTTCTATGCGGTTTGGTCGTTCGCCCACATGCAGACGCAGTATGCGGACACTGAAACCAGACTTTTTTAAAAACTCTTGCCAGGGTGGACATTTTTAGAAACTCTGGTTGCAGTGGTGTCGTGTGGACCATGAAACCGGAAATTTTGGCTTGTCGCATAAGAACCAGCAATAGCATTTTTTCCAGGCTTTTGATTGGCCAACATGTGTTTATGGTTAGGGTTATATATTGCCACCTGTTGGTTTGGCATGCTCTTGACTGCGCTTCATAGCGTGTTTTGCATTTTAAAACTTTACATTTACAGTTTTTTTCAGAGTATGTCCTTGTATGACCTCATGAAGGGTGGAATTCCTTGTATGGACATTCTCCTGGATGAGTGCCTGCGCACATCAACCTGAGCAAGAGTGTCATCAATGAGCTTTATTCGGGTTACAGAAGTCCGGCAGCGCTGCCCTTTTGTTTTTAGACCAAGACGTGTGTGTTTGGTTGTGTGGCAGAAAGATAACCTTGTTCAGCTTCCCAAATAAAGCCAGGTGCACACTGCAATTTATAATAGTCCTTTACGATTGTTCCAGACGAACGAACATGATCCCTGCTGTAAGCCATGTCACACTGTAAGAAGTTGTCATTAATGTCAGATTGTACAATAGTCTAGGCGTGTTAAAAACGGACATACAGAAGAAAACTGCGTTTTCTAAAGTTTTATACCATCAATCAATGACACGTTCAGTGACAGTGAGCTGCATTATACACAGGGTTTAATGGTGGCTATAAAGAAATCTCTAGCGCTCATTTTGGTCATAATTTGTCTTGAAAAACGACAATATGACGTTTGGTCGGCGTAGGAGAAGTTACACTGCAGGACTGTGCGGCAAATCTTCTGACACTGCCGGAATTTCGTCTGAGGTAAAATTTGATCGCAACAGACATTCGGCTGACGGTGAACATGTAAAAATAATGATCAAATACTTCAGATTTTCGCCTAGGATCAGAGGAATATTTTAGAATTAGCTAAATTTGTCTCAGATGGCCAAATCATTGCTAAAATCGCACAGTGTGCACCCGGCTTAACCCAGCATTATGGAAACAGTGGATGCAGTTTGTTCTTCCAGAGCTGCAACAGAGTTCTGCTTGTGTGTTTGTTTGTTCCCAGTCATGTTTCGAAACCACTGTGACTGTGTTTGTGTGTGTGTGTGTGTGTGTGTGTGTGCTCGTGACCCTTTAGCTCCACCAACTGCATGCCTCCATGAGACTGTTTTCGGAAAGAATCGGTACAGTGTATCTGTCTTTTATAAATCTGATTAAACTAAAGACTCTTCGGAGATATGAAGGATGCAATACTACTCTATAGGTACTCTAGATTAACACAAGATTGGCAGAAACTGTGTGTGTTATGTACCCTTTAAAATAAGGACAATGGTTTAGATCAGGTTTTACAAACAGTCCCCTGCCTGTCATTGATTGGATGAACAGGTAGCCCGGTCCCAAACTCACACCATTGGTCGAGCCATGCAACTGGCAGAGCAATTATTTTTTGAGGAAATCAGACAATAAGTGCTGTCACTTTGAACAATGGCTTTCTGAGTATGAAGAGATTTGTGTAGTCTTTCGAAATACCTATTCACCCGTCTGAATTATCCACCTACAGTTCAGCTCAATTAGTTTATCTCTAACAAAGGCATACAAAATGGTTTAGGCTGCAGCCGGGTGACCGTTTGGTATGTTTGGGCTGATGGAGATAAGATGACAGATCTGACTGAAAAGGCAAACTGACGCGAGCCCTGGAACATGAACGCTCAGAGCATCGCCTGTAGCTAAAGCTGCATCACACGGTTTAACATCCTGCTCTGCTGACACCCTGGAGGACTATATGGGTCATAGTGGTGCTGTGGGGAAATGCAAGCACATTTGCGCAGTTGTCGAGCACACCTGGCAGCTGGAGGCTCCGTTTTGTTCCAATCTAAAAAAATAAAAAAATAAAAATAGCCCTCAGGATGCATTCATACTGTATACTACAGATTTCTCCACTCTGTTGTAGTTAGAGGTACCTTGTCAAAACAGTACATTGCATTAATGAAGGTTATGAACATTCGCATCACCAAGAAAACAAATGTTATTCTGTTGGTACATGCAAGCATGTATTAGTATTATTTATGTACATGGTCCAGTCATGTATAAGAGTTTCCAAGATAAAAGAAAGTTATTTTAAAAATCTAGTTTAAACTTCTTCGAAATCTACTTTTTATGCTTGTGTTGGTTTCATGTGGTTTTGAATTGAATGGATCTTAAAATGTCATGTGGAATAACCATCTAGCAAAAAGTAATACCATATTGTCTTTATACCTTCCTAAAAATGTCTTGTTTTAAATCAAATATCTTTCAAGTTTTTTAATCAAAGAATCAGTTATTAATGAATAAATATTACATTTTTAGGCAAAAAAACTGAATGATGTCTAACCTTGACATCTAATAATCATGAAGATGTTCAAGGGAGATGTTCTCTTCTTTCATTTGTCTTCTTTTTTCTTGTAAAATAATAATGGAAGTTTATGCTTAAATAGCTTTTAGATCTTTTTATCTTCTTCACTGTAATATCTGAACAATTTTGTAAAATAAATATCTGAGTTACTTTTTTACTTTGTCCTCATTTTGAAAAAAAAAACAGGCACAGAGGCGTTATCTAAATATGATGGTTATTGTAGTTCTAGATTAAAAATGAGCATGCATTTACTCATCTCATTTGCACAAAAGCAGATTGAGTATTCCTCAAAAAAAAAAAAAAAAAAATCCAAACTCTTTAAAAATATTACGCAAACCTGCAAAAAAAGAAAGATAAAGTAATGTGACATTACTTTCCATAAAAAAGTAACTAACACAGTTACTTTTTTTAAGCAGTAACACAATGTTGTAACTCATAACTTTTAAGAGTAACTTTCCCCAACACTGTTTGTCACCATGGCATTTTTAACTTAATCAAAATATCCTAATACAATTTAATACAGAAATTGAAAACATGCTCATCATAGAACGAGTGTACTCAAGTCGCTGTGTGAAGTGTATTTTTGAACAAAATAATAGATAGTGTCACACCATTGGCATGCATACTGTTGAAAGCAGAGCTGATAGCTTACATCTGCAACGTCTGACCGGTGAAATAAGCTCTTTAGCTGCTCTATTGATTGTGATTTTGATAGGTCTGTAAAGCGTTTATTAGCTACCATTCTGATGATTGGTGCATGAACCAAGGTGTCTCTGGTGGCCCATTCTGTGCAGAATTCCCTCACTTATCACATGTGCTGTCCTAGTTATCTTTTACACCACAGTAAACAGCTTTTAAAGATTTTTATTTTCCGTTAAAGCTGGAAATTGAGATTTAGCAGTCTGTTTGGCACTTAAACATTTACAGCTGCTAAGCACCAGCGTTTGGTTTGTATAACAATACTCTCGGTTAACGTGAGCTTTGTTCTTTCTCTGGATTTTAGGTTGACGGGGTTTCAACTTCCTGCCCCTATAGTCAGCACAGGACCCAGACTTACACTATGGCTGCTGTCAGACTACGCTGTAAGTGGCCAGGGGTTCAAAGCCGTGTACGAAGGTAAGAATCACGTTTTAATCATCTCTCTCTGTCTCAAGTCAATTCACTGCCAGGAAAAGGTTTTATCCCTCATCTTTCGGGCAAACCCTGTAATTATGTAAAGTGGACTCTTGCGCTAGCATGCGTGCCGTAAAGTAGACTTTTATCTCACTTTATAGGCTAATTGCATTAATATGCACGGTCAGACTGAGAATCCATGAACAGATTTCCTCTTAGTTCCATGCTGGCTTCTCGTCATATTTCTTTTGATGTGAGAGCTTTATGACCCAAAAAAGCAGCAATATTAATGCTCGCTTCAGAGCGGCAGCAAGGAGAATGAATCTGCACTAATTAGATTAATTATCTAATTGAAATTGTAGACTGATGGCAGGTGAATCAAGGCCTCTGAGAACCACGTTTATCTAGATCTGCACAATACTAATGAAAAATAATGTCTGATTCAGATGAATGTGGTCTATACATACATGCATTATGTTTTTATATTTTCAGATGAAGTGTTTCTTTGCATGCATCAATTTGTCCGATGCTGCTTATGGTGGGTAGGCGATGTGTTTGCTATGCAAAATGTAATAAATCAGTTCCAGTTTATAGATGGATGTCTAAACTAGGGTTGCACTTTTGGGGAAAAAAATCAGATTTTTCTGATAAATATTGCACTTTAAAAGGTTTTGCCAGCTTTGCTGTGCTTGTTTGTAGGGTCTGATTATATATAAATATGATCATATAATTAATTGCCTTTATGATGAAATTCGGTCTCTAGCAAGCGAAAGATCACCAAACTACAGCTTTCTATTCTAATGCAGTAGGGGTGTAACAATACACTCACGATGCAAGACATATTGCGATACTGAACTTACAAAACGATACTATCACTTTATTTTAAGCCAAAAAAAAGATTTAAAAAAAAATTATTATTACTTCTAAGACATATGTTAAAAAGTTCACAAAAATGTACTGTTGATTAAAATATTACATTTGGTATTGACGTGGGTGGTGGACTTGAATATACTTAAACTTCCTGGTCCCAATGCATAGCAATGGTGACACCAGACTAAAAATATTCATGATTCTGAAGCTGAAAATATGTTGGACACATATGCTTGCACTCTGTCACTGACTACATAGATACACAAATAATGTAGGATCTTTTTTACTGGTGAAATCAGACCCACAAATATTCACCCATTGATTTATTATACATTATATTCAATATTATATATAGAGAAGTTTATTGTAGTACTGTCATTGAAACTTTTTTTTTTTTCTCACACTGTACATTCACACTTTCAATGCAGGCATTCACTGGATCTCTTACACAGAGAAGACGCATGCACACAGCCTCTCCCGGTGCTCGCTGTGACCCGCCTCTCCCGATATTAATGAACTGAAATGATAAGAATAAAGCATCTGAAACACTTTGAATAATTGTACTACTAAAGCGAAATGCGATATGGTTATTTAAATAATGTACGCGCTTTCACTTTGAGGAGTGCCCCTACAGCATGTCCGTGTTTCATTTGATCAGTGCAATCACAGTTCTAATCGCAAAGCATGTCAAAATGACTATTCCCAAACTTGAAAGTTAGTTCATCCAAAAATTCATAACTCATGTTGTTCTCGCATGTCATGCACACATTTCATGATTGCTACAGTATGTGCGTCATAGATCTGTTTATCATCCAAAGCCCTCTTGTCTTTCCAAAAGACTTTTTACGATGCCTTTATGATCATGAGGGTAAGTACATGATGACAGAATTTACATTTTTAAGTGAATTGAGTTTTGGATAACACTAACTCTATATTACAAATTATATCAATGCATCACTGATACATATCGTCACATTTTTATATATTGCAATATCGAGATATAACGCCGTATTGTTACACCCCTATAGAGCAGGTCAAGAATACACAAGCATCCAGAGCCCTGAGTGATGACCTTACACCAGTATGGATAGGCTTTTATCTCATCCATACGGATCAGACTAATTCAGTCTGGCACTGTAATTATGTGCCACTTCTCATCACATGACCTTCTAGGGTCTGCTGAAACAGTACTGGAGCAGAATTAATGAGTGATGTATGTAGCACATGCCTCTGGCCTGACTTTCAGTAAAGACAGCCAAATAATGAGAAGCCCAGAGCTCTTATCAATAGCCCACGGCTAGACACTCAGCAGAATTGCGATTTCCTTTGTGACTGTCCTTCATAGGAGTGTGAAGCCATGCTCATCATGAACTACTTCAGAATACCAAATCAAATTCTTTTTATCCTAATGATAGTATAATTTAGAGCTTCATCCCTGAATGGGTTTGTTTTGCTATTTTAACTGGCTAACTGTATATTATCCAGCTTAACTCATAAGTACTGACCAAATATTTTTCCTGTAGCTCAAATGCAGTGTCCATTTGGATAAAAGTGTCTACCAAATGCATTAAAGGGATAGTTCACCCTGAAATGAAATAAAAGCCATATTTTACTCACCCTACTGTTGTTCTAATGCCCTATGTCCTTCTATCCTTTTCGGACCTCAAAAGCAGAAATAAAAAAAAATAGTCCTGCACGCGCTCCTTTCTATAATGGCAGTGAATAGCGACCAGGCTAAAACATCACAAAAATTATACAAAAGTATCACGCAAGGATACAGTGAGACGTGCGGCATATATGGAAAGTGTTCAGGAGGCATACTGTAAGGTTTTGCGAGAAAGAAACCATATTATTCAGTCAAAACACTGAGCTCGGCCGTTACTTTTTGCGCATTCCTGTAATGACTAGTACGAGCTGTCAGCACTGACTAAGCAGCCCCTCGCGCAATGTTGTCATGACAACCGGTACACAATATTCACTTCAGGAAGTTTTATTATTAGTATTGTATTATTAATTTTTTATCATATACCTTATAGAAAAGACGAGCCTGTTTTCTCAAAATGGTGTGTGTGTTTGTGTGTGTGTGTGCTTATCTTGGGTGCCATGACAACAGTGCAAGTTATAGTAAGCATGAGCGCCGGCGCCTGCTGGCGGCTCGTACTAGTCATTACAGGAACGCGTGATACTTTTGTATAATTTTTGTGATGGTTTAGCCTGGTCGCTATCCACTGCCATTATAGGAAGGAGCGCATGCAGGACTATTTTTTATTTTTATTTCTCCTTTTGAGGTCCGAAAAAGATAGAAGGACAACAGCAGGGTGAGCAAAAGATTATTTTATTTAATTTCAGAGTTAACTGTCCCTTTAATGTAAATAAACTGAGAAAACATATATTGGGACGTGATACAATGGACATGAGATCAGTTGCCTGGCACAACAAGCCTTTTGGTGTATTATTTTCCAGTTGTATCACATACATTCTCATACAGCTCATTAGTTGTTGCACTTTTCCATGGACACACCATTTCCTCAAAGAAAGGTGACTAAATGAGCTCAGTATTTCCATTTTTCTGATGTTTGAAATTCTCCTCTTTCAGACAACTACAACAACAAACAAAAACCCCACTAATTTCAGCCCTGCTCTCTGCTCTTTTTGAGTGGGTGGAGCTGAGGGGAAAGAATAATGGTTATAAATGAGGGCTCTGCGTCTTCATTTTGCATCTGGATTCTTCCTCTTTATCTTCAGAAAAAAAGCCCCCCGGCGTGATGGTGAAACATTAGGGGCATTATGAGCAGTGCTATCAATTAACACTCTCAATCAAGCCCCAATGCAGCTGCCACTCTCCGTTAAGAGCCACCCGTTTCACAAGCCCTGCATTTTCTCTCTCTCTGCTAGCTCTGGCGAGAACCCATCTTGAACTAAAGGAAGAGCAATCTAGCTCTGTAATGAAAGTCTGTATGAGAGAGAAACAATCTCCCTCTTAGATGGCTGAATAGATGACACAAAATGAGTAAAAACTTGAATGGCATTAGGCCACTTGTGGTTTATTTAATTTGTGGGATACAAATGTTTAAATGCACGTCGTTTTTGTTAAACGGATATTACTGTAATGTTCCAAATATAAGACGACCCCCCTTTTTCAAGATTTTACTTTCTGATATAGAAACATTTTATTTTTCATATTTTTGTATTGAAAGTGTGGTAAATATGGTTTACCATATTAAACTCTAAACACTTTTTTGGCATACCATAAAAATAACCTGTAGCCCATCTGAAATACATAACAATTTGGCTATCCATCTCATACTGAAAACCATATACCCTACCAAAATTTTGTTAGCAGTAGAAGTGAAATCATGGTACCATGTTACGTTTTAAAATCACATATGGGGGAAGTTTGGTCCAGTCAGCAGTGACAGTCATGTGGATCTTAAACTAAGCTTTTCTTTGACTGGTTTTGTTTTTTTAAGACGCTTTTAACATTACACTTCGACACACCTTATTTTTTGGCACAGTTGTTTTAATGCGTATTTGGCGGCACCTTTTGTTGTGGTATGTTATTGATGAAAAAGTCTAGATCCTGAATATAAAATTACCCTGTTTTTTTCTTGTCTTATAGTCGGAAAAATACAGTATAGAATTGTAATCTGCTATTGGTCTGCTGTTGTTTACGGTTAGATGAAATTATGCCTATGTATTTCAGCCAAGCATCCAATGTTTCCAAGTTGGGAAATTTCACATCACGAGTATAGTGACCAAAATGATCACGATTATCAATATTATCACGGTTTTGTTAAAATGAGCTGAAATTGTTCAAAAAGAACTAATGCACACACTGAAAATTTTCAACAAGTTTTATATTTAAAACCAACAAAACAACAAATAAAACAAGCAGCCCAATGCACCTTTTTTTGTGCAAGATTCTATTCTGTGGCATTTCCTTTTCCAATTCCAAATTTTTTTGTATAGTGCTTTTCACAATACATATCGTCTCAAAGCAGCTTTACAGAAAATGCATTACCATCTACATTACAACTTATCAGAGGAGACTGTGTCCAAGTTATGAATTTCAGAAAATATACAATCACACATTTTGCTAACAATGTATTAATTTAAGGCAGAAACAATGGGCATATTGAAGTAAAGTAGTAGTAGTAGTAGTACTTAATTGATCCCAGTTGGGAACTATAAAGAATACATTTAGTTTACAGTGATTAGGGTATATAGAAAAGATTTGTTGGAGGTAGAGTTGGAGTCGCCTCTTCACAGGTGTTGGTCATCTGAAGTCTTCATGAAAGGCTGGATCCAGACTGGAGCTGACATACTCTCTAGTTACCACGGGATGGGCGTCCCGAGATAAAACAGAACAGGAAATAATTAGCGTAGCTGCAGTTCAAAGCATTAAGCCAAGACAATCATGTGCACTGATATAACTGGAGTACAAGGTTGTGAGATGCATTATGTGAATGCTTGGCTAAAGAGATGCATCTTTAATCTAGATATAAACTGGAGAGTGAGTCTGAGCCCCGAACATTATCAGGAAGGCTGTTCCAGAGTTTTCGCCCTCTTTAGTGGACTTAGATATCCTAGGTACTACCAGAATCCTGAGCTTTGTGATCTTAAAGAGCGTGATGGATTGTAGGTCAATAGAAGTCCAGTTAAATATACAGGAGCTAAACCGTTTAAGGTCTTATAGGTCAGTAACAATAATAGGTAACCAGTGTAGAGATGATAAAGTTGGTGTTACATGATCATATTTCCTTGACCTAGTAAGAACTCGAGCAGCTGCTTTTTGGACTAATTGTAGCTTATTTATTGAGGATTGAGGAAAAAAAAATCCTGCATAGTGACTTCTGTGTACATTTTTGAAGGATAGTATAAATGAAGCATGAGTGAGACTTGGAACAGACACAATGTTGCATTTATTTTGTCATTGCAAATGCATTGTAATCATTCGATTTGTTGCCCAGCCTTATTTTTAAGAAAAAAAATGGCCTCAAACAACTGCACAATTATTTCATCTCAGCATGAGTTTGATTGCTTCTCAATAATACTTTGTTTTTATGCGTTTCAGTATCAAGATTTATATCCAACTTAAGAGACTTTTCAAGGGATACGAATGGTCTGTTTTAACATGATTAACTGGAACAATATATAAGAGAACAAAGGCAACAATTATGTTAAGATAAGATACAGACATAAAAGTACTACAAAATGTACTGCCGATTTGCTCTCCAAAAGCATAACTTGAATTATATTTGATACTTTTACTTATGAGTCTGTCACCAACCAGTGATTTAAGCAACCTTTGAATAATTCAGAAGTTTTGCTTGAGGTTTTTAGATTAAACAGCAGAACCTTTAATCAGCAGTGCCACTAACACGAATGTTTAATCAGCAGTGCACTTTACAATGACCATTATTACAGCTTTCTTGGGAATAAAGGCGAACATTGCAGAGGTAAGCAGTGGTTTGTATTGAGAGAGGTGTTTTGGGAGGGATATAGTGCACCGTTCTTGCGTTTGGGTCACAGCCAAGCAACTCCACATAATTTAATGTTTAGCACAACACAACACTAATTAATAGCATTATTCTGAAAGTCACTGTGAATGGACCACTTAACTAAAACGCATCACTGTGATGAATGTACTCACTGGTGTTCACTGCTAGAGCTGGTAAAAGAACAGGCCTGTGCTTTAAATCCTGCGAACACACACAGACAAACACATTTCAGAGTGATATACACTTAGCACCTGCGCACAGATGTTCGCACACACTCACACACACACACTCTCTTTCTCATCAAGCCCCATATCTCCTCATAATTCAAGCTCTATTCCTTCTCACCTCTCTGACAGGACTGCGATCATATCCACCATGAGAGAGTTTAACAGGGGCTTACATGAAAGAGCCGTTTCAGCACTCTTCCCACCAACACACACACACACCTACATCTCTGCAGGCGGGAGTGGACTTGTTAAAGAGACCCCCTGCTTTTCTAATCGATATTTTTGCTGAATCAGAGAGAGTGTGGCCGTGCCCTCTGTGGGAGAATGCTGCTCCTTGTTGTCCTCTAAAAGCACACATGTAGCACTGCTGTAACTCTCTTAAGTGGATTGGTGAGAGGTGTGAGATTAAATGTATATAGGAGCTGATGGGAACGCAGGATTTTGATCCTCGTATCGAGTAATCACCTAAACATGTTTTCCTCCTTGGCTCGAAATCTGCAGTTTGGTTCATTAACCCACGCTTATTGAATATATTAGGCAGTGGAAAGCACAACATAGGTATGTGGTACATAGCCTGATGTTTCCATCTACTAGTTTTCCCTGCTTTCACTTGGGTTCTTTTGTAATATAAAATAATACATTACAATACAATACTGCCCGGACAAAAAATAAAAGTCACTTTTTTTTGTCTGGGCAGTGTATAAAATGCAATGCAATGTAATGTAATATAATTAATTAATATAAAATTATAAATAACTTCTAATATGTAATTGAATATTGTATGCCTATTTTTCCTTCTATTTAATATAAAAAATAACTTATAATATAACATTCTAAATAACTGCTTTAATGCAATTGAACATTGTACTTCTTTTTCTTTTTCTCTCGCATTTATCGATCTGTTGGTCGTTCTGTTGGTCTGTCTTTGTTGTTTGGCCGTTCATTCTGTTCGGCATTCTGTCTAACTATCTTTTGTTCTGTCTATTATTCTATCAACAATTTCGTCTGTTTGCCTGGCGGTCATTCTATCCATTTATCCTTCTGTCTGTCATTCTACGTATCTGTTGTTCTGTCTGTCTGTCAGTCGGCCATTCTCTCTATTTATTGTTCTGTCTATTATTTTAGAATTCGGTCTGTCTGTCATTCCGTAGTTTTATCCATCATTCTGTCTGCCTTTGTCTATCTATTGTTCTGTCTGTTGTTCTGTCTATCATTCTACTGTTTTATCTCTCTGTCTGTCTGTCTGTCATTCTAGGGTTCTATCTGTTGTTCTGTCATGAAATTAATTTGAAAGTTTGAAAGAAAGTTTTTCCGTTGGCCTGTCTGTAAACTTAAGTCTTATTTTAAAACGTAAAATAGTTTGAAGTTAGATCAGAGTGGATGTTCTGGGTGGTTACTAGGCTGTTGCTGAGGTGTTGTTATATGGTTGCTAGATGGCCGTCTGTGACCTGCTGTAACATCCGTTCCACACACAGACATTTCCAACTCTTTTAATAACAGATATCAAATGTCTTTTGCAAATCTCATCCAGTCTATTTTGCCATTTCTTTCTAATGTTAGCAAACTGTTGTTTTTGTTGCTACTCGCACTGAAACTTGTGATTTTATATATCAAGTAGCCTAAAAAATATTAATAAAACATCTTGTCTTCTCTATGTAGTAATACTGGACCTACTCTTACAAGCTCAGAGACATCTAGAAACTGTTGATGTGTTTAATAGACAGTGTTTTGACTTAGTACCCTGGATATTGACATTTTGTTATTTAAAAAACAAAACAAATTCAAACAGTATAAATAATCAAAATGACGAAGGCTGCCTCTGTTAAAATGCTTGCTGACACACATGCCCTTCAGTTTCTGTTTCTCTCTGTCTCCAAGTGTAAATGTGGCAAATATAAATGTTAAATGTTATTTTTAGGCAGTTAACATTCTTGCAAATTTACTCTGGAAAAAGCATGACTGTTGAGTGGGCGTGTGATGAGCTTCACAGGCGTAGGCGTGATACTGAGGCATCCTGATGTCACTGTCAGTGTTTACGCCGTTTTTGCCCCCTGCTTACGTACCCTACGATGAGTACGCTTTTCATAAGCATGACAGAAACACAATTAAGCCCTCCGTTTGTGCTCTTCCACTCAAACAAATGTGTTTGAAAACCGACCTGCGCTCACTCAGGGGCTATGTCATGCTGTTGTCTCTGAGCCAGTCATTAAAACATTTACCCCAATAATCAGCGAGTAGATGTCGTTTTTGAGAGGCCACTGAACTGTTGGTTCAGACTCTCTACCCATTCCTCATCCTCCATCATGACCTTTCTCCATTCATGTCCTTTCTTTCTCTCTCACTGCTGTTTATTTCCATTTAAATGGTTTGTTCTGCAGGACTGACAGCAAAATAACAAATGGGTTTATGCGTGGCTAATTTGAATCCACCAGATAATAAAATTAAATCACTTTTGTTGTTTGTTGTTACTGTTGTTGAATAAATACTTTATCTATCCCATGAGTTTCACAGTGACAGTTGTCTTCTGAAAGCATGACTCAGTTGTTCAACTTCTGTCTGTCTGTCATTCCATCCATTCATCCATCCATCCTTAATTTCTGCTATATATAATTTGTTGGCTGTAATGTGAAAATAATAATTTGCTTCTCTGTATCAGCCAGAATTGTAATGGCCTTTGTAATGTCAATGCCTCTCTACTCTCTAAGTCACAACACCAAAAAAAGACTATCAGGGAGAAATCATCTGTTTACGGCAGTGTAATTAGTGAATTTTTTTAAAAAATACATAAAAATTCCCTTACAGAACGCCACTGATAGGGATGTATTTAACACAAGCGTGTGTGTATGTGTGCATATATGTGGGCAGAAAAATCATTCCTCCCAACCCCCCATTGTTGGAGCAGATGTGTGAGACATTCAATTTAATTTTCATTACAATCTAAAATAAGAAGATTTATAAAAAATGACTCATTTTTGTAACATTAAAAATGTTTGGATTGTGCTGAGATGGGAGTTGCACTATTTGCCTTGTCTTTCCATCTGTTGTTTCAATTGTTCTCCATTCATTCCTCCCCTCTTGTGAAAATGTCATGGGAGTATTACACGTTCAGTTCATGACAATTTAACGCATGGTTTGCGAATTGCCCAGCGGATTCAATTATCAACCTCACTTTAATTGTAGTGTTTAACACTTTGCCAATAGGAAAATGTGTACCAGTAAATATACAACATTCAGCAGACCACACAGTTGTACGTCTTGCTACCATTAACATGAGCATTAATTGATTTTTCAGTGAAATGTGGGATAGAGTGATGCCACAGCATGAAGTGCACTTCGGTTCCGGATGTGCACAGTTTTCCTCTGGTTTCGAATTAAAGTTGTAGAATTGTAAGAGAAATTTGAATAAGTCAAATCAGAATTTTGTTCAACCTTGGTCTCTCTCTCTTTAAAATTCACCCTCTTTCCTTTCAGCCTCACACCTTTTTCGTTGCTCTCCTAAATTGTAGAGAGCAAAACAGAAGAACTTCAGTGAAGGTGATTATTAAGAGGATCTATTAGGAGACCCCAGCACTGCATTAGTCTCAGATGTACATATGGCCTCTCTTCTGCTAAGAGCACCCGTAACTATTTTGATGGCCTGTGATGAGTTTTGTGTCTTCTGAAGTACATGGTCCTCTGATATCCAAAGTGCAAAAATGCCTGTTCCTAAATAAACAAAGCACATAATGGCACGTTCTACACTTTGGGTCTTCACTTTTGGTCCCCATGGCAACACTTTGAAATGTCTGAATGCTTGGACATCTTCCATCTCTTTCTATTTTGGTGAAATTTCCTTTTCAAAAATGCATGCATGTAAACCTGAAGCAAACAACTTTTGTCTCCCCTTCTATAGTAGAGCTTCATCTGTTCATTTATTTTCTTTGCCTAAATTGTTGAACTGTTGATATTATTCACGTTACAGGCATTTTCGTAATATTATTCTTCTGAATTATATGCAGAGTTTTATAAAATGGATCATTAAAGCAGTATCCAGGATAATTCACCCAGACATTAAAATTTACTCGCTCTCATATAGTTCCAAACCAATAAATGTTTCTTTATTCAGTAGAAAACAAAAAGATAATTATTTCCCAAACATGAAAATTCTTTCAGCATTTACTCATTCACGTGCTGTTCCAAAGCTGTATCACTGAGGGTGTGTAAATTATGACAGACTGTTCGTTTTTGGGTGAACTGTCATTTTAAAGAACATCCCCATTCACTTTTATGGTATAAAACACAACTACAACTTGGACATTCTGTTAAGTATGCCCTTTTGAGTTCTGCCAAAGAAAGAAAGTCATACAGGTTTTGAAACACATGAGGGTGAGTAAATTGTGGAGTATTACTTTAAATATGCCTCTATTCAGAACCACTTATAATCATGAAGTTCTAGGCATGACAGGTTCAGTGGTCCTTCATAAGCCCCCTCACTGTTAACAGAGGTGTATGAGCAGCTCGGGTGAGGAAGATCAAAACCCAGTCAAGCATGAGGAGTAATTGAATAGTGAAACACACCCCTTTAAATGAAAGTGTTTGCCAAATGAAACCATAAAGACAAGACCTTAGCAATGCTTTGGATCCTTTCCCAGCTTCTAAATGTTCCCTTTTCACGAGACCAACTGCTAAGCTGCTATTACAGGTGTGTGTGTGTGTGTGTGTGTGTGTGTGTGTGTGTGTGTGTGTGTGTGTGTGTGTGTGTGTGTGTGTGTGTGTGTGTGTGTGTGTGTGTGTGTGTGTGTGTGTGTGTGTGTGTGTGTGTGTGGGCATGTTTTTGTGAAATATCAGGACACAAATGTGTATAATGACATGGGTATGACATAGGCATTACAAAAGAGGGTGAAATATGAGGACGTTCCCCATGTCCTCACTTTTCAAAATGCTTATAAATCACACAGAATGAGGTTTTTCACAGAAAGTAAACTGTGCAGTCTCCTGTGATGGGTAGGTTTAGGGGCAGGGGCAGGGGCAGTGTGTGTGTGTGTGTGTGTGTGTGTGTGTGTGTGTGTGTGATGGGTAGGTTTAGGGGCAGGGGCAGTGTAGGGGGATAGAAAATACGGTTTGTACAGTATAAAATGCATTACGCCTATGGAATGTCCCCAAATTTCACAAAAACAAACGTGTGTGTGTGTGTGTGTGTGTGTGTGTGTGTGTGTGTGTGTGTGTGTGTGTGTGTGTGTGTGTGTGTATGTGTGTGTGTGTGTGTGTGTGTGTGTGTGTGTGTGTGTGTGTGTGTGTGTGTGTGTGTGTGTGTGTGTGTGTGTGTGTGTGTGTGTGTGTGTGTGTGGGGAGTCCAAAAAAAAAGAAAGGTAAATGAGCTTTCACACAAATTTAGGAACTGTTAAATCTGGCATTCGATTTGCTTAGGCATATTTAAATAACGAGTTGCATTAAGTGACTATGATGTTTATTGATTTGAACATGCAATTATTGGTGCACTTTTGTGGGTTAAGTGATTCTCCAATCTAATGGCATTCGATTTAGATTACCATCAGTGAGTTTTGCACAGTAACTGGTAAGTGTCCAAACTCAAGGTCAGTTATTGTTTTTACACAGAAATACAAAATCTTTTTTTAATTTGTCTTTGGTACTTTTTAAAGAATGATTGTAATGAGGCAATAGGTTTTGCCACAAGGACACCTTGATTAAATGGCTCTATAAACCAATCAGGCATAAGCATTATAACCACCTTCCTAATATTGTGTTGGTCCCCTTTTGCTGCCAAAACAGCCCTGACCCGTTGGGCCGCATGGACTCCACTAGACCCCTGAAGGTGTGCTGTGGTATCTGGCACCAACATGTTAGCAGCAGATCCTTTAAGTCCTGTGAGTTGCGAGGTGTGGCCTCCATGGACCGGACTTGTTTGTTCAGCACATCCCACAGATGCTCGAATGGATTGAGATCTGGGAAATTTAAAGGCCAAGTCAACACTTCAAACTCTTTGTTGTGCTCCTCAAACCATTCCTGAACCATTTTTGCCTTTTTATCCTGCTGAAAGAGGCCACAGCCACCAGGGAATGCCATTTTCATGAAAGGGCGACATGGTCAACAACAACGCTTAGGGAGGTGGTACGTGTCAAAATAACATCCACATGGATGGCAGCACCCAAGGTTTCCTAGGAGAACATTGCCCAAAGCATCACACTGCCTCCACCGACTTATTAGCATCAATGAGCCTTGGTCGCCGGTTCACAACTGTTCCTTCCTTGGAACACTTTTGATAGATACTGACCACTGCAGACCGGGAACACCCCACTAGAGCTGCAGTTTTGGAGATGCTCTGACCCAGTCGTCTAGCCATCACAATTTGGCCCTTGTCAAACTCACTCAAATCCTTATGCCTGCTCATTCTTCCTGCTTCTAACACATCAACTTTGAGGACAAAATGTTCACTTGGTGCCTAGTATATCCCACCCATGAAAAGGTGCTGTGATGAGGAGATAATCAGTTCAGTTATTCACTTCACCTGTCATAATGTTATGCCTGATCGGTGTACATCATGATAGTATATTGATTTAATCAAAGATATTATGGAAAACTCTAGAATAAGAATAAATGAAACCCCTTTTAAAAACAGTATTTTTTTCTAAAAATTGCTTGTTTAATATATTTCTGTAGTGCAGTCACAACAGTAATTGGTTATAATGATGTTCGTTATATATTTCTTAGCTACATTAAAAACAAAACAAAAAACAAATACTTCAACAAATTACAAGAGATAGAAGTAACCTGGAAGTGTGCGATGTTACAATACAAATATGCAAAATACAAATAAACAAATTAAAAACGACTCAAATTGAGTGAAGTGATTCATTTGCAATCACCCAGCATTAATGTTTTATTGCATTAGGGTGGTTACTTTAAAAGCATGTATCTGTCAGGGTTTAGCCACGAGTAGTAAATAAAGTCTGAAATACGCAATATCAATTACTTTACAAATATACATATCGGAGTATTCAAGTCATATTTAATGGACACACTATGCATTTTCTTGTTATTAATAGTGTGATACTTGATTTCTACTGTCACCATTCCTACTTGTCACCCTTTTCCCCTCCCACATCACTAATGATGATTCACAGGCATTAATATCACATAACTGTAACTCCTGATATATTTATTCAAGTTTTATTGTTTCCCCTCTCAACCAAATAAGGATTTGATTTAAATGTGACTAGCTGCTACAGGGATGCATTAAGCGGTTCAATGTATAAATAAAACGCACACACTTAGGGCACATAAATTAATGTAGTGTGTGGCTGAAATTGAGACATATTCGTCCAAAGCTAAAAAAAAGCCAAGCAGACGATCCAAGTCTGGAATTAATGCAGTAGGCCACTTATTAGCAGCCTCTTCATCATACCCTGCAAGACTTTCATATGATTTTTAGCAAAAGACCAGGGCCTCAACTGAATTCTGTCACTCACTCAATTAATCTTTCACCTTTGAAACAATGTCTGTGCATATTCTTCTCACTTTAATAACACTGGTGCCTCATTATTACAGCTCAAAAATATGGATGGCTTCAATTTGAATGTGTTGGTGAGTTTAAAACGAGTTAATTGCAGATATACAAACACACACACAGAAAACAAAAACTCATCTCATGCATCACATAACTATAATTAAACAAAATAGTCTTAACCTCAGTTTTTTCACCACTGGCAGTCCTTGCTCACTTTGTGAAGGAAAAAGAAAATACTCAAATTTTAAACAATTTATTAGTCCTATATGCAAATGTATGCATATCTCATTCTTTTTATAATTATTTATTTGAAAAGTGCAAGTTTAACTTTTTAATCCACTGTAGTTTGGAGTGACATGAGGATGGTTAGATGATTTATTAATTCATAATTTGTTCTAACTACAATAAGTATGCATCTTAACCCTTTAGAACCTGAAGCTAAAAAAGTGCGTTTTCACATGATGAAACCCCTTTAGAATTTAAATGGATAAAAATGTCAAAACCGGAATACATTTTACTGCTTTTTATTTAGAAAAAAATCTGAAAACCCCTGAACGAAAGAATCAAACACTTTAAACTTGTGACACTGGGTTGCTGAGTTTTCACTCAGGAGCCTTTTCTTTACCCTAGTTCTCTAGGTGTTTTTGATCATTCATTCACTCAGAATATGCAGACTCTGGGTCTTCCTCCCAAGTGACATCAAATATAAACTCAATCACTTCATCTTTTGTATAATCTGTCTTTGCCATGTTTTGTTTAATTATGTTTTGTACTCTAAATATCCTCTAAAACTCTAACTCTCTAAAACTCTAACCTGCCGCACTCCGTATCACCCTTCAAATCCGATCCTTCCCGCTCCCCCTGAAAGCTGCGGTGATTTGCTGATGGAAATCATTACATTACCGTAATAAGCTGTATTTGATAGTGCAAACGGTTGAAGAGTTACTTTAACATGAATACAGCTTGGTAAAATGTGTCGCTGATGACACATCTGGTTTTAAAGGTTTAATAATCAAATAGTGCATTTATGCTAGGCATGCTTCTGCTTTACTTATAACTATATCTGTAGCTCCATATAGAGCCGTTTTGTATAGTGATTTCTGTTTGGTTGAGTTGAGGTTAGTCTGAGGAGCAGCTGATGGTTATGTAATGCAAATTGGCATGTGATCCACAGATTGATTGTTTGAAGATTACCTCGTATTGTAGGCCACTTCTCCAGCTTGACCCAGATCTTCCAGCAGAGCTGCAGATGAAGGATGGCATTGTTCTTGGCAGCGGGCAGTCAGTGTCACTTCCCACCTGCCCCAATCCTGAGAGTCTTTTGGATGTTTTTGCAGAATAAACTGGGCTAATGGTGTGTGGCAGCATGGAGCCTGCAGAGGACTGAGATGAGGCCTGGGGCAAGATACGGACATTAAGGGTCACAGGAAGTGCCTGATGTGCTCCTATTGAGGTGCCAAATCAAAGTCCTGTCCTGAAACAAGATCTGCAGTTTAAATGGCACGCTAGAAACAAGTCCAAGGTCATTTTGTGATAACATCAGAGATATGCGTAAGAGACAGACTACTTGTAGAAACATTTATGGGAGAAATTGTAACATTAAATATGGTGTTTATAGAAATGGATCAATACGTCATCAATCCTTCGTCCAAAATGTGTTTTTGTCTTACCCTGATTCAGGATGGTTATATTTTAGACCTGTCGGGATGGTTTTGCTGAGAAATCGCATGTATACGTCACTTGTCTGTTTGTGTCGCATCATATTCCATAAATAGAGAGAACTTGCTCTTGCTACTGGCTGTGAGAGTGGCATAGGTTAGTTGTCACAACAAACAAAAACGTTTGACATTAAACACGCTAAATCTTGAACCAACCTTTTAAAAAACTCAGATGAGAGACAGATGAGAGTCTTCTGGCAAAAAGAGAAGGCAACAAAGCTCGTAATAAAACAAGAATCAACATTGGCTTGACTTTTCGGAGATGGTGAAAATCGAGGAATTTGTCATTTTGTAAAAGTGACACGGAGATGGAGTCTTTATTACTCAACAGATGAGTAAGGTATTTTATTTAAGAGAAAATTTGCTATATGTAGCTCTCTAACAGAGTTCATTGTAAAGCATTATCTATTGCTAGGGCACATATTGACCGCAAAGGGGGCACTTGTTTACACCTTTCTGAAACCTAAAATGACAAAACACCCTACGGTCTCATGGACTTCACGATCATGTGTACATGGCAGCCATTTTAAGTCCACAAGACCGTTATATTAAGTTCCATTTACAACATGTCCAATGATGTCTTCAGCTAGTCAACTTGAGATCCTTTACATATACACTGGAATCAACATCTATAGCCTCTCGTCCACCAATATTACTTGGAATTTGTCCCAGGAACTTTTTCTCCACCCCCAGACCTGTTTGAAAAAGTACTGCCTGGAAATGCGGCTTTAAATGCGAAGTACTGAACGTTTTGTGAGCAGTAGAATAATCTCTCTCTCTTTTGTTATGAGATTGAACCATATCCAGCCGCAGGGTTTAAAAAAAAAAGTTTTTAACAAAAGTTACATATTTAAACTTTAAGAGAGCAAACTTGATGTCATTATTATTGCTTATTTGAAATGAGATTTTGGTCTTTCTCCTTACAAATAAATAAGAGTTATACTTGTATGTAGTTGCCAAAAGGAGTTTCCAAGATGGCCAGATTTTCAAGTGAACTAACTTGCCTTAAAGGGACTTTGGCAACATCTTGATTTGTTTGCATTATTTGGGGTATTTTCCTTGTAATTTTCCTCGCTCTAGGACAGGTAGAGTATTTCATCATAAAATAAAGAGTGAGATTTGGCTTCATTGCTGTGAAAATACAAATGGTTGTATTTGAAGGTACCAAAACATTTTTTTAAGGCTTAACAATAAGTATCTTGTTCAGATTTTCCTGGCAATATTTGTACTGTCCACACCACAAAAAAACCTATTTGTATTTGTAAGGATGCATTTTATATTTGGTAGAATTGTTTGGCTTTTTCCTCAAAAATATATATATTTATTTTTTTCTTACCAAAAAGAAAATATGCAACACACTGGTTACAAAGTTATTCTAGTTATATGAAAAACTCTATACATTCTAAATCTGACATGAACCATAAAAGTAGTTTAAAAAGTTTCTTTTTCAAGCTAGACCAGCCAATGTGCACTGTTTTTATGGCAACCTTTTATTTAGAATGCGGAACTTATTCCCCCATATTGTGCATTGCACTTTCTCCCGTTCATAGTAATGTGAGTGCACCAAAGTATTTTTTGGTATGCATTTTCATGACAGTTGGCCATCCTTATATTAGAGTGCACAGGGCACTTTACAAAGCATGTGCATGGCTATAATTCTGTCTCTGTGGAAACCCAGAAATTAGTTCAAAGAAAGAATAATACAGACTAAAACAAATACATCAATTTGACTTGAAGAAATCTATTTGTTTTGTTTGTAAGGCATTAGAGACTTTCACTGACCCTAGTGGATTCTTTCACCAAAAACATCGCTAGCAGGATAGTTTGATATATTTCCCCTCCTCCAATCTGTTTCAGAGTTTCATAAGGATGGTAATGTTGACGGAAGGCTAATTATACCACAATGAGGAAGCTCTGGGAAAGTTTCCAATGTCCACAGACGTTCTTACACGACTGACTTCACAGTTGTTTGTAGCTGAAAGTCTTTGAGCGGTGGAACTGAAGCCATAAGTACGTCAGTAGGAGCCTCATCCACTTCTGTGCCACTCATTTTCTTTGTGCATGGTGGTATTTATTCTCTTGTATAGAGACCTCCCATTATTTGATCATTTAAATATGTTGGAGTGGCTGGTCATCTTGCGCTTTTGTGCTCGAGTGCCTCTGTCTCCCACTTGCATCAAGATTCACAAAATCAAATTGCTTTATGTGTGTTTTGTGCCGTCTTGTGTGTGCAAACGGTATTTCTGGATGATGTCTCATTATTAAATACTTGAGGAAATGTTTGCTGGAAAACAGGAAATGAATCTGTACATTTAAACCTATTCATGGCCAAACCGTCTTTTGATCAATACTGTTAACTAACTTTATTTATTTATTTATGCATTGTTTTGTTTAATTTTGCTGGGGTTTTTATGTTTTTTTGTTGTTGTTGTTGTGTGTTTGTTCATTGTTTTTGTTTTATTTTACTTAGCTTTTTGTTTTGTGTGTTCTGTTTTGTTTTAGTTCTGTTTTATTTATTTTTTTGTTTAATTTTATTTGTATTCAATTATTTTGAAATGTAATCCAAGTTGTGGTGTAGCAGTTCTTTGAGTATTTCATCATAATCCAAATAAAGAGTGAGATTTGGTTTCATTGCTGTGAAAATGGTTGTATTTTACAAATTAAACAACATGAAGGTAAATTATGACAACATTTTCCTTTTTCTTTTTATCAATAAGGATCGTGTTCAGAATTTTTATTTTCCTGCCAAAATTGTTGCCGTCCACACCACAAGAAAAAGTTGCATTTTTATTTTGTAGGGATGCATTTTATATTTGGTAGAAATGTTTAAAATATTTTTTTATCAAATTAGTTTAAATTCCATTTTTTTCATTAACATTCTTTTTTCTTTTATTTTTTTACATTCTAAATCTGACATGAACTATACCATAAATGTATCTTAAAAAGCATTGTCCACAAACTTTATTTATTTATTGTTCTGTTTTACTTTTTGTTTTGTGTTTTTTGATCGTTATTTGTTTGTTTTATTTTAGGCTACTTAGCTTTTTGTTTTGCTTGTTTGTTTGTTTTAGTTCTGTTTTGCTTTTTGTTTTGCTTGTTTGTTTGTTTTAGTTCTGTTTTGCTTTTTGTTTTGTTTGTATGCAGCTATTTTGAAACTATAGTCCAAGCTGTGGTGTAGCAGTTCTTTGAGTCTTGTGAGATTACCTGTTCCCATTCATTAGTTTTCTCTTGGTCATTTCCTGTTCTCTCTTGTGTCTATCAATATAAAGTGGTAAAAATGCCATCAATGTACAACTTTATGTTGAACCGTGGAGGTTCTATAAGTGATTTCAGCCATTTTCCTAACAACTTTCAGACTGCTGAATTAGACCACCCAAACCTGCCAGTTTTCTGGCCACATCATCACTCCTTTCTGCAGTTTCAAGAGACTAGATCAATCACAGAGACAGATGTGATTGCTGAGGATGCCCATTTCAGTGACATCTGACAGTTCGGAGGGACATGGTAGAGGCATGGTATTCCAAAAACAGCTCAAAGCACCTTTAAATCCTCATGCCAAAATTCATTCTGAAAAGCAGAGTGGAAGGACTGAGAGAGGCTGATCTGATGTATCTGGAGAGTTTACAAGACTTTAATCCTTGTTTGCTGTGTCATTTAAACCCCACAGGGTGCTGCCACTATGTGACCTCCTTCTTTTGCATACAGGACCCTTATGACTCGTTTCCACCGAGTGGTGCGATACGGTTTAGTACAGTACAGTACGATTTGGGACGGTAAACCCTGATCTGGTTTGCGTTTCCACCACCAACAGTACCCTTATTTGATAGGTGTGGTGGTGTCAAAGTAGCAGACGCTGTTATCAGACGCGCAGAACCGCTCAGATCGTTAAAATAGGGCCCATAATGTGAATTTGTAATGTGATATGTTATATACCACAGATTGTATTGTGGTTCTCATTTGTGAAATTGATTCATAATTTGGAAATGTTTAGGGTGCTGTCAAAAGCCCAAATCTCTTATGTCTCAAACATGACTGAATAGAAATTCAACTGATATCTTGTTTGCTATTAATCTGGACACAATGTTCTCTTTAATCATTTGTTTAAGCTTGTAATTAAAGTATGCTACACGCTTAGCAGTAAACACTCTGAGACTGCTTTATTAATGACTGCTTTATTAGCAGTGTTTCAATAAGGAATACTAATATGAACATGTGAATCCTCCTTTAATAAGGCTTATATTTACAGTAGGTCTTTATGGGGGGGGGGCCAAAATGAAAACATGGGATTGATGTATTTGTTTTACTCAGAAGTCATAGTTCCTGCAGACCTTAGCCTCTTCTTTTAGCATCAGTTAGAAATCATGCCTAGTGGCTTGTGACTAAATGTTTTTGATGATAGACATTTTTTCTCCCCATTTTTTCCCCTGCCTTCCGCCACTTATATAGCTAATGACAAGAATGAGACTGTTGCTGCTTAACTTTATGGTGCTCTAAATGTTTTTTTTTGTTTTTTTTTTCATGACAATAATGTTCAACATTTATCCCACTTTTTTTTTTTTTGAAAGAATTGTTTTAACATTTTCCCTTTACATTCATAAAGGCCAATGTGATTGATTGGCTATAATGGCATCATTTAAATTAATGTAGTTTTTCATATTAAAGGGATAGTTTACCCGGAAATGAAAATTATCCCATCATTTACTGTATATGACATTCTTCTTTCGCACAGCTCCAGGGAGTTAATAAAGGCCTTCTGAAGATAATCGATGGATTTTTGTAAGAAAAATATCCATATTTAAAACTTTATAAAGTATATTCATTTTTCTACTATTACTAGTACTATTCAACTATTCAACAGCACAGAAAGTGTAACGCCTCTCGTTGTTCAAAACGCATGATACATCTGACATCATCGGCGTGCCAGTTACACTTTTTTCTTCCGCCGGAAACTAGATATTTTACTTTTTTTAAAAGTTTTAAATATGGATATTTTTCATATTCAAACCTATCGATTCGCTCCAGAAGGCTTTTATTAACCCCCCAGTGCCATATGGATTACTTTTATAATGGACCGATGCACTGTTTTTGGCTGCCATTCACTGCCATTATAATGCTTGGATTAGCCAGGATATGTTTTTAATATAACTCCGATTGTATTCGTCTAAAAGAAGAAAGTCATATACACCTGGAATAGCTTGAGGATGAGTAAATCATGGGGTAATTCTCATTTTTGGGTGAACTAACCCTTTAATATACATAATGATGTTTTAAGGTGACAGATTGTGAAATGTACAGAGTCCTGGGAAATAAATGCTTCAGTTCTGATTCTGCAAAACATACACATGCCTTCATATGCTTGCATTAATATTTTAGGCCAATTCTCAGCAGCCTCTTAAGGAGCATTTGCTAAGTGACTGTAGCTAAAAGCTCTTCTGACAGGTCCTGTTCATCCACAGTTTTCTGCCTCCTTCTTTGCTGGCGGCTTTTTCTTCAGTTCTTGCTGCTTTTCTTTTGTTAGTTGTTTGTGTTCTGGGTCAGTTGTTAGTGAAGTAGGGTCTTTGGTGAGGTTGTGTTTGTCTTGAGTCTTCAATGATTGAACAGAACAATCTACTACTATTCAAATAGTAGCAGAATTGTATACATTCTGTGAGCAAACCATGTGATTGCACTCAGCAGAGAACGCTTGTACCTATTTGTGGGTGATGACTTAGATGGTGACCTTGATTAAAATGTGGTTAATAGCATGTGGTGCTTGCCTGTCTCTAGTATAGGATGCTAGTGTGAGCCTTAGCAAATCTGTCTTTAGCAAGTATGCCAACTTGCATAACTTGCTTAAAGGGAACCTATTGTGCAAAATTCACTTTTACATACATTTGTTTGGACATAAATGTTATTTGGCAGTGTGTACACAACCACCCTGATAAAAATTCACCCAGTGCTTTTTTTTTTTTTAAATCTACATGAATAATAAGCACTGTCTCAGAGCAAGCCGTTCGAGGATTACCCTTCCACACCTGTTGATGGACACTGCCGTTTCAGCATAGACCTGCACTGAATGAGCTGTACACAGTCCGCCATTGTTTCCACACCAGAGCAGGTCTAGGTTTGTTTATGTCTGAGCAAATCATTCACTCCAGACTGCTTTGGGAACAAGGGGCAGGCTTTGCTAAAAGCTGGATCGCGAACAGTTGGTACAGATCCACCCTAAAGTCTCCAGAGCAGCTCTTCTCTTGACAGTAATGAAAGGGAGAGCGCAAACTTTATTACAGTTCATCGGAGTTGTTTTATGGATATAAAGTTTACATGTTTAGCAAGCACCCCCTGAAAAGGTCTTTTTATATTTGTTTACTGTTAGTTGTAAGGAGTGTTTTTGTGTAATTTGCTATGCATGTTTATGACAAGTATGCCACACGAGTCCTGAAAAGTGAAGTCTCGATCACCCCCAGGTGGCCGGATGCAGTATAGGTCATAAACGCCGCCCTCTCCATGTAATGGGACATAAAAAAAACGAAATAATCAAATTACACTTCAAATACGTTTTTTCCAAAGATGGTTTCTGTCATTTTAGGCTGTTTTTATCATGCTGATGTTAGTTCAGGTGTTCGTTCTATAAATATGTTTTTTAAATATCACATTAGAATAAGGTTAGTTATTTTAAGCTATAAAAATGGGGATGTGACGTTATTATTGACAGCATCTCCGAGTGAAGTAGTCACTGAGGCACCAACAGACATTTTTCGGGAACTTCTGGAGGAGGTTGGAGCTTTAACTTTAATTTCTACATTTTCTACAACTGTTTATTTCACAAAAAGTTGTCGATTAGGCGTGAGTGTAGGCGGGACCTTGATATCGTGGCTCCACTTCGCACGCACTAAATGGTAAATGGACTGCATTTATATAGCGCTTTTAACAGACTCATGGCCATCCAAAGCGCTTTACATATTGCCTCACATTCACCCATACACTCTCTCATTCACACACCGACAGTGGTGTCAGCCATGTAAGGCGCCATCCAGCTCGTCAGGAGCAGCTGGGGTTAGGTGTCTAGCTCATGGACACCGCGACACTTGGTCAGGTGGAACCGGGGATCGAACCACCAACCTTCCGGTTTGTAGACAACCTACATGAACCACTGAGCCACTGCCGCCCCAAGCCACTGCCGCCCCGGTGAGAGGTTTTATTTCAAGTATAGTATCGGATTGTCTTTTCATTAGGGAAAGTGGAGAGAATATGTGCTGAAAATGAAATGAGCCCAGTCTTAGCCTTAGGTGCAACAGCAGTGTTGTTGCTCATACATGCATGTACAGTACATTAGGTCATGTGTGCATGTGTCTCCTCACATCGATGCTCACATGTACAGCGGAGGTTTGATCATTCCTTGATGTTTTCTCACATTCGGAAAGGTCCCTGAAGCCCCCTTCCTGCAACATCAAAGGTACTGAATAGAGCTGACCTGAGTCTGATTCATTTCAATATCAGAGAAGCAGAGCCTGAGAGAGAGCATCTTTCAAGAGAAGAAGTGTTTGTGAAATACAGTTTGATCCCTATATTCTGTAATCTTTGGCAGCAGTTAATATGACAGAAACCTGCTGAGCTGCTTACTGAAGTCATCCTAGGTTTATGTAAATAGTACACCTATTATAATGTAAATGTATAAAGCAATGTATAAAAGTATAGATATTAAGTTTATCACAGGAGAAAATATATATATACATATATATATATATATATATATATATATATATATATATATATATATATATATATATATATATATATATATATATATATATATATATATATATATATATATATATATATATATATATATTTATTAACCTAAACATGTTTCATAACAAAAAATAAAAAATAAAACATTTAATGTGCGTCTTAAATCATAAGCTTGCAAACAATCCCTAAATACTGGGGAGAAAAATGCCCATAATGGCTAAACACTAAGCTTTACATTTTCCTAACCACAAATTATTGGTAAGGAAATTCAGCAAATTTAAGCAAATGTACTTCTTAAGAAGCCATTGCTGTCAAAACATTCAAGACAGAATGAAGTTTTTGGCAGAATATTGGAAGTTGTGTGTGTGGAGATTAAAACATGAGTTGCATGGTGATGCTCCAGAGTTGTGTCTTTGAAAATCTGCTGAGAAATATCATAATAAATGCATCTCTACCACTTTAATCACTTGTCAAATCACTTCATGCTTTACTGTGCACTAAATAAAACACTAAATATTTTGCCATATTTTTACTTGGCCCCCTTTTTTTGCCCAAGGAGTGCAGTACAAATTATGAGATCTTATAAATGCAATATACACTGTAATGTAATGTATACTCTGTGAACTTGAGATTACAATGGATATTAGACTCATGAGTATCTCACAGACACTTATTACAGGTATTGTTGACCATGGCCACTGGCGAGTGGCTTACTTGTCAGTCAATAGCGCTGAGGGTCCTTCTTAGTCCGGGTGATCTGTAATTCAGTTCGACTTTAATTAGAGCTAGACATGGTGTGCATCTGTGAACGTGAGAGATTCTCTTTCTGAGCATGTTTTAGAATGTAGTTTCACCACGGTGAACTGAATAAAATACTTTTTGACTTCAACTTGAACTGTATTTTTTAAAACTCTACAGTCTACCAAATTCTATGTCCAGTTAATTTGGATGCTGATGTCTAGCATACTTAGCCAGCGAAACTTACTTGGTAAACTAGCTAGAAAAAAACAAACAAACTAGAAAGCAATGATCACTAGAAAAGGCTTATTTTGACATTCATATACACATAACATATTGACATACCATACAATAAAATACAATAAATTCATTCTTTAAATGTAATCATTTCCCCATCTGCTCTGTTTTTGGATATTAACCAGTGAATGGGTTGTGAACTCATGTCATGTCATTTTCCTGCTCCATTGTGATTAGTCACTTGAGTCAAATTATTGGCTTAAAATAATTGTCCAAAATTAAGTCCCACTAGCAAAGATTATAAATAGTTTACAATACTTGTAGGTTGTCCACATTTTGCGTTTGCCATCGAGTCTATAATACATGGAGCTTCCTCCATGTATTATAGACCTCACTGATTCTGGTCCACCAGGTAGACCAGCATAAGCCAGCTTTGGGCCAGCACGCTGGTGTTTTCAGCAGGCTGTAATGACAGAAAATAATAGTGTTCCATATAGTCAGTGCTCTGAAACACAGAAGTACACTCAGAGCCCTGAAATGTCTTTGAAACATGTATTAGACCCGAAATAGCTGTTTAACATTTATATTGCACCATTCAACCTGTTAGTAATGACTTTTCCAGCTCTGTGAGCAGTGGTACGCTAATGCTACATGATTCCATTTTCAGTCGTGGCAGGTGCAAATGTAGGTGTTTTTGTCTTGGTAAATTCCGTACCAGGGTGGAATAACTGGATTGTATGTGCCACCCGTTTGCACGGCCAAACCCCGTCTGTTACGTGCTGTTGGCGGATGTGGCTGAATTGACAGTATGTTGGATAGGCTTTTGCACAGAGCTGATTTCTTTCACACTCTCATTAGCCTCGGTAATGGACTACTGCCATTCTTCCTAGTCAACCGCAGGCAGGTTGCCACGTTCAGCTCGGTTTGGCTCCGTTCATTCGCCGCAGCTGTCGTTCACTTTGCATTGTCTTCCCGTGCGTGTCTTGTTATTTGTTTTTTCCCTGCGAGTGATGTCAAAGGTAGAGGTAAACAATCTGTCTTCCAGTGGAGAACTTGTTGGAGCCATTTCGAGGTACATGTTTGCTTTCTCCGTCTCAAACAGTCGTCCCCTCTCACACAGTAATTGCGTTTTTACACCCATTTTTCTCTTGCTCTCTAGTTTCGCAGCGCACGCTCAGGGCGGCGTATGAGATGGGGGGTTTGTGTTCTCATTAGCTGTGGATGTTTATCAGTCTTTCCCATCTCTGTATCACATATCAGGATTAGCTCTGCCGTACGGCAGCTTAGACTCTCTCACCCGGCTCGCCGTTTTGTCTTACCTCCGAATCGCTGTTTTGTGCGGATTAGACCGCCGTTGTCTTTGGATAAGCCCGCTTTTGTGCAGTGGTTTGAGTAAGAGAATGGCAATATCCCGGTCCCGTGTGGAGCCTTGCAGAACGGCTATTTCTGTTGCATGCCGTATCGACAGACTTCCAAAATAAACTTCTGGACCTGTGCCGCATTTCCCAACTGAAATGCCAGTATGTGTAGAAGGAAACCCTTTTGAGGTGTCCTGTTGAATAAAATATTATGAGACAGTTCACATCATCTTGTTATAGAAAAGGAATGTGTTGGGATGCTGAACCAATAACAGGAAGGGAAAGGAAGAGGCTGGTTTTAAGTGAACATCCGGCCGAGCTGTAAACCTTTGAATCAAAGCTCTTCTCATGAGGTTTTGGTGCGGATGGTGTGTGTGGCACAGGATTTATTCTTCAGCCTCTGCCTTATTTATCCAGTGGAAACGACATCTGCTGACCTTTTTGACATGCTGTGTGTTGCGCATTCCAGCTATGTGTCAATAAAAGAGTGTGATGTGATCATGCAAATTGAATTAATGGAATGTAAACATGACTAATTGCATTAGAGATATGCTAACCAATCATATTAATAACCAGCAGAAATCAAAACCGGCCATACCTGTGGAGAGAACACATCTATCCCATAGTGGCCCAGCATCCTGCTGTTAAAACATCAGTGGGGATCCTGACAGCCCTGACAGTCTTTCATCCATTTTTTTTTTGGTACATGCTGTCAGCGTTCCAGTTAATCGCTAACTCTCAGAGCAGCAGCAGATAATGGTCACATGGACTTCTTAGAGTGCTTTCACAATAGAGATTTTGATGTAGACCTGAGACTGTTTGACAAGTTTAGTTTGATTAAGTTGGTACGAGTTCAGTTTTAGATATCTCAAGCACACTTGTATATCACAGCCTTTCCTTAAAGAATTATCTTCTCTTGTTAATTGATGTTTATTGCTATTAACTCAAAAAATTCCGTCATTTATGTGGGGAAACTGCCTAACCGAATGAAGTGTCCAGGATGAGCTATAAGACTGAAGCTTTGGGGGTGTTGATGGACTCTATCTACTCCATCTGTGTTTTTTGATCATTGTTGTGAATCCTATCCAGACGTAATGCGATTTTTCTCTGCTTTTTGCTCCAAATCTTGCATTTTTATGAAACTTATCCACATCCAAATGTTGATAGAAAAATAATGTATGAAGCTAAAATACAAGGTTTTTTTGCTGTTGTTGTTGTTGTTTTTGTTGCTGTTGTTGTTGTTTAAAAGCATTTGAAAAAAAACAACTTTCTTTTGATATATTGCATGTTCAGATACAACAAAATGTTCTGGGGGTCAGCTTTTGAAAAATTATCAAAAAGTTCAATAAAAGAAATAAAAGAAAAATAGAAAATGAGAGGGAAAGGACGTAAACAAATAGCAAAATAAAAATGATTTGATACATTTTAAATACAACTTAAATGATAAATAATAAAAAATGAAACAAAGCACATTGCAAAAATATTATTTTTTATTATAATTTTTTATATTTTGCATTTTGTTTTATTTTATCATTTATATTATTGTATACTACGGGGCCGTTGAATGCTTGAATCTGATTGGCTGATGAACGTTCTGAGGTGTGCAATTATTTTCCGGGAAACGCACAGCGGACGTCGTTCCAGGCAGCTCTCTTGACCGCATTACAGTTCCATATCACTTCACATAGTTAACTGTTATACATTTTGCACAAAAAGTTGTTGTCAGTGCTGCCCTGACGATTTTATCAGTTCGCCTATATAATGTAGCAACTTAAAGGCTATGACATTTTTTTTTACTAGCGAGGTAATAACAGCGCTGTTTAGAGACGCACAGAGGGAGCCTAATTCACACTAGCTCTCTCTCTCTTTCTGTCTCTGTGTGTCTCTCTCTCTCTTGCTCTCTCTCTGTGTCTCTGTCGCTCTCACTCTCTTTCTAATACCTTCATTAATATCTGCAGTAGAATGCTATCAACAGCTCAAGCCTCCGTTACCAGCTTTAAAATGACGTTACGGAACTAGCAAAAGAGCCGTTGGATGAGACACGGAAGAAATAGTCCTACTCACAATAGTGATTTAAGTACAAAATCCGGACGAATCCCTTTAAATATATCATCGGATCGATGTCTTGAGGTGTGGTAACCGTAGTATAAGCAGAATAATTGACTCCGGGCCGTTGAATTATTAGAAAAATAATCCAAGGTGTAGCTTGTTTTGTGTGCCGTGACCGCATCACCACCTCGGGTGTGCATTATTTTTCTAATAATTCAACAACCCGATGTCAATTATTCCTAATGTATAACATTTATATGTTTCCTGTAAAGCACTTTGTGAACAATGTTTTTTAGAGATGCTATATAAATAAATCAAAACGAAATCACAATCGATGACTTAATTTGCATCTTTGCCCACTCCTGGTCACATTATTATAGGCCTATTAAAATCCATTTCTCACAGCTCCTTGTCTTTGAATAAACTGCCTTCGGAGAGTAGCTCACATTCTTAATTTCTCTTGCAGTACATCCACAGCAGACGAACACAAGTGCCTGTGCATGGAAAGTTTGAGGGTAAATGCAAAGCGACCACAAACATGAATAAAACATTGAAACTGGCATTTCTGAGTAAACAGCTGCTGCTAGTACTTACGCTGGCACAAATTTACAGTACAAAAAGAAACCAACGGGATCAGGAGGGTGAGGGGGGTTGAATTTAGTCGGGGCCACGCAATCGAATCGAATCAAGAGCATTTCCCATGTCCATTCTTTCCTGAAATAAGGCCATCTGACCAGTGTATCATTTGTCATTATCATTTTTATGGCTAGTGTGGATTTATACAGGAAGGTCACTGGTGTCACTACTGCTGTGTGCATTATGTAGAACTGACGTTCACAAGGTTAATTGTTATAAATAGAGGTTTACCTTTAATGCTGATACCTTTGGAAAAATCTCTAGCATAATGCTATGGTGCAATTCATCAGCAGACTCAATCGATCCGCCCTCACTTTGACTGTGCAAAAGAGTCTGTTTTGTGGACAGGAAAGAGGATTGTTAATTAAGGCTCTGTTTAGGTCAAAGAACAAACACAGGGTCAATGGATTGTCTTTTTGCATTTGAAATTACCCCAAAGGACAATTTCCTTCAACGCAAGGCAGGGTTTTTCAGATGCATTTGTGGATCGCTTCCAAGTTACTCTGCGTGTTTTTTTGGCAGTTAAAAATTGAAGATCAACTTTATTTACTGAATGTCCTTTAAATGAGAAGCATGACCAATAGAGCGCTGAGGAATGGTCTCCTAGGTCAGCATTTGTCCTTATTTTAGAGTCTTTATTGATAATCAATTGCTTTCCACTTCACTGTATACCAGCACACAGACAGGTTTCTCCACTAACCCTGAATACAAATACATGTAACGCTGTTGGCCGTTGATTTAGGTAAGCTGCTTTAGGATTAGAGTGATTCATTATGGGTAAAGCCATCCAATTAAACATTCCTCATAGACACCCCACTGCATGAGTCACGCTGCTTTTAGCTGATTTGAATCTGGTTGAGAAGGTCTTCATCTGAATTTGTTTGAATTCGGTTAAAAGGTCTGTTTTGAGGGGAAAGAGAGTCTGCTGTGTGTTTCTCTTTTTCTGTAAATTGGACAAATGAAAGAACCTTTGTGTGATTTGTGAACATGTTTACTCTATCAAATGTCCTCTTGATTGGTGCCATGCAGTCTTCCCTGAGATGTGAAGTGTTAAATATTCAATGCATTTACGCTATAATGTTCTTTTGTCTATTTTTTTGTGCATTTTTATTTGCTTATACATTCTCTGATCATGCCATACAGAACACATGGCTTAATTAACCATCTTTGTTAGAGTTACTAGTTAGTTTAAAGTGGGAATGACTCATATGATCAATGCACTCTCTGAGCTGATCTGTTAAGTCAGCTATTTAAGAAATTATTGCAAGCTTTATTTATCTGTTGGCTTTGCCTCCAGATGCTACTTGATTTAGCTCCAGATGTTTACCTGTAGCGTGGGCCACATATCCAACAGTGAATGGGGATTTGTCATGTGGCGTATTTGTGGTTTTGGGGAAATAATTTTTAAGCTTATAATTTAATTAAACGGTCAAATACAGACACATTACTATTTTGATTAGTTGGCAACACGGCAGCTTTGGTTTATAAATCAGCACTTGTATATATGGATGGATGGATGGATGGATGGATGGATGGATGGATGGATGGATGGATGGATGGATGGATGGATGGATGGATGGATGGATGGATGGATGGATGGATGGATGGATGGATAGATCAGACAGATACAGACAGATAGATAGATAGATAGATAGATAGATAGATAGATAGATAGATAGATAGATAGATAGATAGATAGATAGATAGATAGACAGATAGATAGATAGATAGATAGATAGATAGATAGATAGATAGATAGATAGATAGATAGATAGATAGATAGATAGATAGATAGATAGATAGATTGATTTCGTTTATATAAGTTTAAATTAAAGTGCTCCATTAGCTTTTTCTTTCAATTTAAAAAAATGAATAAGAATAATATTTTCCATACAGTACTAGTAAGTAAAAAATTAAAAGCTGAAAATAGACCTGATTAAACATGAAAAATAACATTTAACCATGAACTCATGTAGTGAAGTGTTTTGTGTGTTTCACAAGGACCATATGACATCCAGCGCTGTGAATTTTTTAAAATAAAATACACGAAAACACAACACTGTCATAAGTTTTTGCTCAAACTTCAAAGGCTTGTTTAAATTATTAAAACTACAGGCATATCTTAAGGTTATTTTTATCATGTAGCCTAAACTACTTAATTACAGCATGTTATATGCATGTGTGTTTATCACAGAGGGGAACACGGTCGCATTTGCAGCAGATATATGCTGCCCATCATTAATCAAAGCACGAGACAGACAGGGGTCGGAGGAGAACACGGGAAAATCTGACAGAATGGACAAAATTTGTCTGTATTTGCAATGCACAAGCCGTGGTTCAGCTGCGCGAGACATGCTGTCTGTGTTGTAAAAGCACAACGGGTGTGCGACTCCAGCTCTCCATACACAGCTTCGGCGCTGCCGCACTTACTGCTTGCACGTGCATGTAAAGCCGCTGTTAGCGTCGGGTTTATTAACTTTTTCGCAGACGAAAGCAGAGCCGTGGAGAGCCGCTTCGCCATACTTTCAATGTTTTGAAGGAGGAGCTGAAATGACGGGAGGGGTTGTGTCGCCCAGATTTGCTTCCCCCGGCCTGCATTTTCCCCAGACATATGTTCTTTTCCCACACGAAACAGAATTTTATTCCACATTTGTAAAATTCCTGGAAAATCTGCGTTAACACTAGATTCCGCATACAAACATGTTAGACGTGCAAGTGACATATCAGAAGTATTTCACAGTAGAAAATAATTTACTGCAAGATATACAGGGTTTTGTTTAATTATTTGTTTAAAAAAATAGTTTTTCCCTTGATATCCTTGTTTAAAATTAATTATGAGATGGGGAATCCTTTGAGATTCCCACCTTGAGGCTTAATATCAAAGCTAGAGGATTTCCACCCTGGGAGGACGAAGACTGTTGTGGAGGTCACAGCGGGACATTGCACACAGCAGGCTGTCCTTGTGTACTTTGTGCTCTTGTTTTCCCTATGGGGTGATACACTGACAAGCTGGAGGAAAAGACTGGAAATTGGCTCTTCATGTAAATGAGAGAGTCCCAAAATGTGAATGGCGTCTACCATTTTACTTGTAAGATTGTGAAGTTTTTATTTATTTATCAAGAAATCAAATCACTTTATTGTCACACAACCATATACACAAGTGCTACAGTGGAGAAATTCTTAGGTGCAGTTCCGTGCAACATAGCAGTCAAGATACGAGACGTACAATACAGCAAACAGCAAACAACAGATTTATGAAGTAATGTGTTTTCAGTTCTTATAGCGATCTGGTGGTGTAGTAGTTAAAAGAAGGTACTCCACAGTTCACAAATTTGGGGTCGGTAAGATGTCCTTTTTTTCTTCTTCTTATGTTCACCAAGGCTGTATTTATTTGGTTAAAAAATCGGTTGGAAGATAGATGTGCAACAACAGATAACATTTGCTTGAGTTGTGTGAAAGCCTTTACACTGGCTTTTGGAACATTACATGGAGCTACACTTGGCAGCAGGGGAAGGATCAAGATAGATCAAGGGAGGGTAGGAAAATATGAGTCGTATACAAAAGGGATCTGAGAAGAGAAAAGTAGAGATGTGTTATTTTTAGTTTTATCCGTTGGCTTTGCACTAGTTTTTGTTAATATAAACCTGTAAAACCTTTCTAGAAATCTGAAATATAAAGATAATCTGTCCACAAATCCAAATTTTCACTGTATTTGTTGCTTTTTTTATATTTAGGTAATATTGCATGTTTTTAGGCACAATTCTTGCTTAGAATTTGCTTAGGCAGACACTAACCTAATGTATGTGTAATGGTGTCTGACTCAATAGTATGCCATTAAAATGTATTTTTTAACAGCAGATACAATGAATGTCAATAAGGCAAAATGGAAGTGCTTGCATCTTAAATGCATTCATACTTAATTGTTTTTATAGAGCCGTATACTCTGACTGTGTAGCATTGGAAGTCATCCAGAGTAGGCTACTCCTTATTTTCTCCTGCTGAAGTTAGTATCCCTAGTCATGTGTCTTTCTCTGCATTCTCATTTTAAATTGTCTGACTGTCTGTTAAATAACATTCCTCCGAGCATGCTTTACCTCTCCTCTTTCACATTCGTCTCAGGCAGGCCGGCAGCTTTGTGTAATTTAGGAGCTGCTTCAGAGGCTCTGATCTGCTTCCTCGATCCCTGTTAGGCATGGATTGATTTCACAGGGATGCACATGGAAATCTCCCAAATGGCAGGGTGATTTCTGAGAGGATGCAAGTGCAGTCTCTCTCTCTCTCTCTGACTCGGACAGGCTGTCTGACTGACGTCACGTCCAGGGATTCCTGCTAGCAGCAGCATCACAATCCAGGCATCTTACTGTCTGCAAAATACATTCAGTTCAGTTACGAATCGATAGAAAATCAAAGTTTTTCACACACACGCACGCACGCACGCACGCACACTCACACACACACACACACACACACACACACACACACACACACACACACACACACACACACATGTCTGGTTCACTATCTTTGTGGGGACTCTCCATAGACGTAATGGTTTTTATACCGTACAAAATGTCCATTCTATCCCCCTTTATTGCCCCTGCCCCTAAATCTACCCATCACAGGAAACATTCTGTATTTTTACTTTCTCAAAAAAAAACTCATCCTGTGTGATTTATAAGCCTTTTGAAAAGACGGGACTGCTGGCTGGTCCCCACAATGTAGGTGATCTCAGGTTTTACTATCCTTATGGGGACATTATGGGGTCCCCACCATGTAATACGAACAAGGACACACACACAGAGTGTGTACATATATATATATAATTACGCCAAAGTGCGCACACATAAAGCCACCTCTCAGTACTAAATTGAGTTATTTTTCACTTATACACAATGTCAAAATGCTGGTTTGTCAAGTATTCAGGTAAACACAGTCAGCTACAGTATGCTTTAAGTAAATGTAAACAGTTGAGAAAGAAAACGCATGTTTAACAGTATAATGGATCCATGCGTCAGGTCTTAAAGCGACAGCAGCCAACAGGACCAAAGTGACACGAGGCTGAGAAAGCATTCACAGAGTCTTTATTTCTGCATGAATTTATATTCAATTAATTAAGATTTCATTCAATGTTTGCCTTTAAGTTTACCAAATCATATAATAATTTATCATATGTTTGAATGCAAGTGTCCAGTTCCTTATGCAGTAGGATGCATTAAGTAGCATTATTACACACAGGGGCTTTAATAAGGTAAATCGTCCGGTTCTGAATAGCTTTGAAAGCAGAAAGCAGGGATTATTCTGTTTGTGGGTGAGTGGTGCGAATCAGCTTGAGAGACCGCCATTCTTAGAAAGAGCAGACTACTGGAGGTGTAAACACTAATGTCGGAGCTACATTTAGAAACTCTTCCGCAGACATGGGGGCCCTTTAATGTGTGAAACAGAGAGGATACACACAAGCTTATTGGCACTCTTGTCCCTCTGCGTTCCACTTTGACACTGGCCCATCGCACCCAGGTGGACCTGTGCCTGTTGCCGTGGCAACATGATGAGCAAAAGCACAGATTCTGACTCAGAGTATGTTGGAAAGCAAGCTCACATTATTTGCTCAGCCGCTGCATTCATCACACTGTATTAATCAGCAAATTAATCGGGTAATTCGAATAGTAAAACATCCCAGATCTGTTTTTGTTCACTGGTGGTGCTCGGTCACTCCCGTCCCGCTGTGGTGTGAGGTATAAAAAAACTATAAAAGCCTTTTAATAACGCGCTAGCCATAGCATGCCCAGGTGGTTTGAAATTTTCTCAGCAGTCGAGCTCTTTAGATCTGGAGTGACAAGACGCCCCCAGATTAAGCGTATTGGCCCTCAGTGTGCTTGAGAAGCAGGTATCAAAGAAAGAAAGAGTTGCCTGGCCTAGCAAGGTGCCGTTTGCAATCTTAATCACGAAAAGATGTAGACTAGGGCACATGCATTTTTAGAAAAGCCTAGAGGGCCAATCTTAAAAATGCGTGTTCATGAAGTAGAAGGACAGGCGATTAAGTAAATAGTGATTATATGAGATCTCTCCACGTTTGTTGAAAGTTAATTTAACTATAGCTGTAAAACTCTGCACTAAAGTAAAATTTCATCTCTGTTTTTATTGTTTATATAAAATGAGGCAAACTTGGTATCATTTTAGCAGCTAGCATAGTCTTTTAAAACATAGCTATCCAGCAGCTGTGGAAGCTGTGCAGTTTGTGATGTACATCGCATTATTCCTTTTATTAATGTCTTTATTTATTGTGTCAGTGTGTTTTGGTGTTGTTTCATGCTCTTAGTTTGTCATGTTCACTATCTTGTTTCCTGGTTTGTCATAAGCCCTCATGTTTGCCATGGTTATTGTCTAGTATTGAATGTAATGTTGTAACCTGCTGTTGTTGAGTTTTATGTTTAGCCATGCCATGCCATGCCAAGTGTTTGTTTTATGTTTTGGATATTTAGTTTGAACTGCACTTGGGCTCAGCAAACTTGCCTTCAGTGGACCTCAATGTTACACGTTGTTTTGTCTTACGCAGTAACTTTTTGTTTTGTGTCAAACGCCAAAATTAGTTAGCATATGCATTTAACATATAAAATGCAATTATATAAATTGTATTATATTTTAATATACTGTACATTAATAGTTAGTCAGTTTTTTATTCATCAAGTATGCATTAAATTAATCAAAAGTGACAGTGAAGTCATTTTATAAAGTCAAAAATACTTTGTTTGAACTTTCTACTCATCATCAAATGTACATTTTCCACAAAAAAAAAACATAAAACATTATTGCTATTATTGATGTTATTATTCCTTAATAATAATTAGAAATGTTTCTTGTTCATATGATTTCCGAAGGATCACTGAAGACTTGAGTAATGATGCTGAAAATTCAGCTTTGAGTTAATTATATTTTGAAATATAATAAAATAGAAAACTGTTGTTTTAAATTGTATTTTTTTACTTTACTTTAGATCAAATAAATGCAACATAAGATTTTTTGGTAACACTTTATTTTAGGGTTCAGTTATGAACTATTAACTAGTTGCTTATTAGCAGGCATATTACTAGGATATTGTCTATGTATAAGTACTTATAAAGCACATATCAATGCCTTATTCTTCATGGCCTTATTCTACATCCCTTAATCCTACCCAATACCTAAACTTAAATGCTACACAAACTACCTTACTAACTATTAATAAGCAGTAAATTATGAGTTTATTGAGGCAAAAGTCGTATTTAATAGTGAATGTGTTCCTTTTAAAAAAAAAAAAACATTAAACAATCGTATAAAACCCTAAAATTTTGAAGAGTAGTGCATATTTTATAATATAAGATATAATAATATAGTATGGAATTGTTAACTAATTATAATGTTTAATTTACCTTTTATGGTTTTTTAATATATTTTTATTAGATTATAGTCATGTTGCAAAGTGCCTTAAATCACAATATAACATGCAATTGCAACCAAATAAGCCACCATCACTCACTGATGCAGTTTTTATTGGTTGGTTTTTAAAATGATCACTCAACTTAGATTTGAACTTGTGACCCTGCATACATAAAACAAGAAATGTCAAGCTACACCTCATACTGAGTGAGGGACTGTGACCCCTGGAAGCTGAACTTCTAGATTCACTCCTGGAAGAGATGTTGCTCCTCATGCCCTTGGTCTTTCTGTTTTCTTGTAACTTTCAGATTTTTGAAGTATTCAGGACCCAATGGATTAGACAATTTTGAGGGTCTATCTAAGTGCTTTTTAATGTTTCATGGCCTTTTGGTTTGTCCACTGCAGCATCAGGTTGACAGGTTGTCACTAACAGCATTCTATGTACTCTCTTAGGAAAGTGAAACTTGGCTTTAGGTTTAGTTTTTTCCTTGTTCTGCAACAGTTATCCACATCGTAATTATACTGTCTGTTTATTTGCGTGCGTGTTTTTGTGTGTGAATATTTCCACAACCAAATGTGATTATGAGCTGGCCATACTACCTATTAATTGGCTCTGAAATCCTGCTGTTTGTGGCACATCTCGCCTTTGCATGAAGATGATAAATAAATAAATAAATATATAAATAACAACTACACAGAATGAAGAATCAAAGCAGGTTTCCTCCGGGCAGATGTTGAGCCAATTATGAGCATATAATGTTACTGACCATTAAACGTGAGACAGACACCTTCAACCCCCAGTGGATTGGGAACATAAATTGTGCATTTATTAAGCTCATCTACACGCTATACCTCTGTGTCTGCTTTTCTGCTGACACAAGCTACTAAGAAAATAGAGATAAACTTTATCCAGATGAAATGCGAAGAGGCTAGAGCCCTTGTGACTCAGTGTACTGAGAGAAGAAAATCTCATTGAAGCTGGAATATTGTTGAATTTCACACAAACCCCTTTAAATTAAGTGCAAATCCACAAGCCACTGACTCATTCTGATGTCAGCAGCCACTGTTGACTTTGCACTTGAAATATGCGAGAGAGAAAAAACGGCTTCAACTAGTTGAACATTATGAATGGGCCGTATTTGATGCAGAAACATGGATCTGACATATATCAAGGTTTTATAAAATAAATAATTACAATAAATAACTATAAATTAAGAACAATAAATATGTTTAAAATGGCATAATTGTAAAGTCTCATGTTTAGACGCATTAATTGATTGTTTTAATGAATTTATTGTTATTAACTCTTTCCCAAAGACAGAATTTTCCGTTATTTGTGAGAAAATAACATAATTGTCAGCATTAAACATCATATAAATCAAAACTACCTTAGGTTACTGAATGAAATGTGGACCCATACAGGACTGAGCAAACATTAGGGGTGTTGATGGACTCAATTTACTCCATCTGTCATCCCTCTGAATATGATCTAGGTGTATTATTTGACAAAAATGTGATTTTCTCAGGTTTTTGTTCAAAATTGTTTTTGATAAAAAAGGAATGCATAAAGTTAGAATAACTTGTTTTGTTTGTTTGTGTAAAAGCAGAGGGTTTGCTCGCTCTGCTTTTGATATATTTCATGCTCAGATATTCATACAACAAAATATTCTATGGGCCATAATTTTTTTGTGGAAATTATCAAAAACCATTTGGCAACAAAAACGCTGGCGGAAAGAGTTAAAGACGTTATTTAACTTATTATTATATAACTTTCTGCATTATTTGAATTATTTTCCTAACATTTTATTATTTTCTTTTGGTAGTTCAGCTGTAAATATCCCATATTGTCTATTAATTATATGAGGCAGTTGACGAGTTGAGGGTGAGGAGAAGTTACAGTTCAAAGTATTTTTTTAGATTAAATATAGCTTGTGACTGCTCAGCCTGCTGATTTATGAGCAATGGGATTTTTTTATGTATTTATTTACTTTTTTTTTTTTTGTAATGCCAAAAGAGCATGTAAAAAATAAAATAAAATAAAAAATCCCAGTAGGTTTTACCTCAATAAAAGAATTAAAGTCTTTAAAAAGTTCCCCTCTCTGGATCCATTTATAGAATCAGCTGAACAAAATTGCATTTTGATGATTCATTTTAACAGCTGTTTCTCTGGGGCATAAACAAAAATACACATACAAAAATGTGCATTTCATTTTATTGCCTTTTCTGATCTAAGAAAGAAAAAAACAAAAAAAAAAAAAAAAACTGAGATTGTACCTCAGACCTGTATGAATGATTTTCTTTGGTGGAAACATTTCACTCACCATTTCACTTGCATTTGCGACTAAAAATAGTCATCTTTTATTTTGGGGATGGAAAAACATAAATTAAAGTTGTTTATTAAACTTCAGAAGGTTATGATTTCATTAAAGATGTCATTAACTGGCTTTTTACATTTATTTTATACTGTTGTTGTTCACATGGTTTTTACATTCAAAAACATCATAATGAATAATTAATAGGCTATTTTCTACCCTGGTTTTGAGGCTGTAAGGTCCATCCGTTAGCCCAAAGACGGAATCTAACGGCCTGGTCGAAGGACTTCTGCGTGTAAGCCTTTTCAGCATTTCTGTTACTTTCACTTAATTTATTGTTATCGAATTTTAAATCTGACTCCATGAATAATTTAATCTGACTCTAATTTAATGTGGTTTCGTTAAATTTGTTACGTTTGTAACTTAACAGCTGATCATAATTTGAGTTGTGATTTCATTTAGATCTTTGATTTCTCTTAGTATCTCTTATTTTCAAATATTCGCTCATCAAGGGACCCGATATCGCACAGAGGCGTGGCGTCGGTTCCGCCGCTCACGATCACAACCTGTCCAGTTCTGATATTAGTCAGAGGATTGCAGAGTGAATATTTTACCTTTAAGTGGTCGCACCTGCTTACTCAACAAAAGTGTAATTTTAATAATAATCACGAGAGCTGCAACTTGCTAATACAGCGATAGTCAGAAATCAGATTATCTCAAAATGCGTGCCCCATGCTCCAGTCATTGAGTCCTCGGTTTGATCTATCCTGGTCCAAAGAGTTGCGGTAATAAAGGACTCCACTTTGATCCATACTAGAAATAATGATTTCAGAATAATACAAGATAAATCAAGGTTAACATTTATTTTGGCCAGACATAACTTAAGTAAACATAATTAAACATGAATCCATGGTACACAACTTTCAGCAAAAAATATAAAATATAATTACAAAGTAATATGAAAATAGTTTCAAAGAGTCATAGTGTCTGGCATAGTACATGCAGTGTGTGTGTGAGTGCCTCTAAGACACACACAACACGGCATGGGGGTTCTGGCTACAGAATGTTCCCCCCTGGTAGTTCTGCTACCCTTGCTTAAATACCCAGACCAGAACAAAGGATTGTAAATATTTGTAACACAACACCTGGTTTCGGGGGAGAGGTTTTAGATATCTTTCAGAGACCACTCAAAAAGGGATAGCCGAATTCTCATATCTCATTCTACTAGTGACTACAGTGAAGTTTAGACCAATTTACCATTTGCACCGAGACCTTTAAAAAGACATCAAACATGAAAGGTATAAAACCATAGATTTACAAGATACATCATCACTGGTATATCTGGATTTGGTGACTTGAAAACAGGGCAAGGAGAGGGCAAAATGGGGAGGGGGTAGAAATGTTTCATCAGGGTGGTGTCCCACAGTTTCTGTGAGATCTTCTCTCAAGATTAGTGACTTTTATTGTTCTATTGCTGGGGTTTGTATCTCAGCTTTTGTCTTAGCACCAAAACCGATCCTTACAAGGCTTTCTCCTGAACACTGGGTTTCTATGGGCGTGCCGCACTGAAGACTTGGAAGTAAACGCCCACGGCTAGGATTGGATAAGATTTGCATATTTAATGAGCTTGAGCTCCCCCGTACGCATGAGGGATTGTTTTGAAAGCGTGTGGGGAAACAGGAACCGGAATGATTCGTTCCACAGGGCTCGCGAAACGTCTTTATCAAACAAACACAATGATTTATCTCTCATCCACCAGCGATTGATTGGAATGTTATTTTTCATTATAAACTATGACTGGTTTTGTGCTCCAGGGTCACATATAGATTTGACTAGTATCAGTGTTATTATAGTTAATAAAAAATAGAACTGTAAAAAAATCTCTTTACTTGAAATAAATAAATGTTAACTGACATAAAATATAAAACTTTTATTTTTTCATTTAGTTGAAATGAACCTGTTATTTAGTTTCATTAACCTGACGTACCAAACTAAAACTATACAGACATTTTTAAAAATAACAAAAATGTATTTTGAAGAATGATGGTGCCCATGATGATGAAACATTGAAACTGAAACATTTTTGTGTTTCACAGAAGAAATCATGGTCATCGTGACGGAAAAATGCTTTTTTAAAAAAAAATATTTTGACTATATTTTGCGCTTAACAGTCTCACAGAAAGTACCTGAAAAAACATAAAATGCACATTTGACTTGAAAGTCTAATGTCATGCACAGCTATGCAGTTTTCTTTCAGGTGGAACTCATGTTTGTTATGTCTCTATATTTGGAAGCCGCTAATACTCTTGTCCTGTGTTGAAGGAATTGTGGGATTTGCAAAAGATTCCATGCCTTGCCCTTTGTGTGCAGGGGGTGATGAGTGTTCACTGCTGTTGCCTGGTAATTGTGCACGCACAGAGAGGCATTGATTGAATCGTTGCACAACAAAGCAGAAACTGCTTATTGAGCTAATGTGCTAGTGTGTTGGGATCAATTTCACAATGTCACTTTTAAAGTATAGACCATGGAGAGTGGTAGGTGTGTCAGAGCGGATGGTGCCAGAGCTTTGATATTCATTTTTATGTGCTTGAACATGCAACTTTCATAACCTAGCCTATAGGTGCTAGTTAATGCGACTATTACAGTCACAGACAGTGCTTTATTGGTAACTAGTTTCCTTTTTGTATGTGGTGCTGCTCTCTCACTATTGCAAATCACTTATCATTTATGTCTGTTGCTGCTTCAGTTATTTTGTGCTGGTAAAGCAAATCAATCCTCATCAGCATAAAATCAGTTCTCTGGAATCTGCTGTGGATATATTGCATGGTGGGCAGTTTATGAGTGCTTTGATTGTGGTGAAAAATGCATGTAAACTATTTGTTCACCTTGCCTTGCCCTTGCGATCAGATGTATTGGGTTGCTGCACTGAGCGACTTTAAGAAGAATATAAACTTTTGATTTTGCAGTGTTTAGTTTGAGGTATTAATATCAAGTTTTAAGAGTAATAACAGAAATAATCATATTTCTATTAATATGTGTTACATTATATCATTAATAATAGGTATTAAGTTAAATTTGTTAATAATCTATATACATAACCATTTAAAAGTTTGGTGTTTGTAAGATTTTTCTCTTGTGCTCACCAAGGCTGCATGTATTTAATCAAAAATAATAGAGTAAAACCATAATATTGTGACATGATTTCAATTTAAAATAATGATCTGCTATCTATTAAAAAATATATTATAATTTATACCTGTGAGGGCAAAGCTGAATCTTCAGCATCACATGATATTTCAGAAATCATTGTAATATGCTGATTTGGTGCTCGAGAAACATGTCTTATTATAATCAATATTGCAAACTACCGTACTGGTAACACTTTACAATAAGGTTGTATTAATTAACATAAGTTAATGCATTAGTTAACATGAACTAACCATGAACAACACCTCTGTTCAGCATTAGTTAATCTTAACTCAACATATATTAATGCGTATGTCCCACTTTATATTAGATGGCCTTAACTACTATGTACTTCATCAAATATGAGTTAGGTGTAAGGGAAGTATCAACAGTGTAATTATAAAAGTAACTACAGAAACTAATTACAAATGTAATTACATGCAGGTTTTTAAAAAAATGTAAGTACAATGTAAAAACATGTATGCACACAATAAGTGCATTGTATCAAATGAGTAAGTTAAATGTTAGTAGTTAAGGCCACCTAATATAAAGTGGGTCCAATGCATCTATTCACGTTAACAGGGAAATTAGTTAAGCATTAGTTAACATGAACTAACCATGAACAATGCCTGTACTAGATTTACTGTTTTTGTAAGGTTATCTTACTGTACATATTTACATTAGTTTGCGTAGCAGTTGACACACACTAAGGATGAACATTTCTAACTCACCATCTTACTCTAAAGATAAAAATGCTGTTGTGTACTTTGTGTGTCAACTGCTACACAAACTAATGTAAATATGTACAGTAAGATAACCTTACAAAAAAGTCAAGCTACAGGCATTGTTACAAAGCATTGTTTTTACTGTCACTTTTGATCAATTTAATGCATCTTTGCTGAAAACCACCCCAGATATGATGAATGGACCCTAATATTTTGAATGATAGTGGATATTTGAATATTTACAGATAATATAATTGATATTTCTGTACAGACTGTCATCGATGTCATTATTTGATTGGACTAAACAGCACATATCTGCAACTGGTTGCTTTACATGTCAGTCAGATGGTGCCTCTGTCTAGAATGATGGAAGAAAAAGAAAAGGTGTTGTAAAAATTTGAATTGAATACCATGCAGACGTAACACGAGAACCATCTCTTGCTGTTTCAGCACTCAGGCAGGATATGGCGACCCTTAAAATGGTTAAAGCAGTCAAACTGCAAGGGTGGCACAGTCAGTCCTGTGAGTTATAGACTGAAGATGACAAATGCAGTGGGACCATGGGGAGAACGGTGTATGAGGGAACATCCAGGATCTGTGCAGAGTACTTAAAGTCCTGCAATGCCAGTAGGGATTTCTTTTTAATAAAGAGAGAACTGTTATGCATTTATAATTTATTTATATGCAATATCCGAATGAGTACGTAGAGGGTTTTTCTTTATTCAGACTGTTCAGGTGGACCAGAGACGTGTGAATATAGTTAGCATTCTAGCTCATATCAGTGCCACTCATTCAGTCAGGTTAATTAGTGGTTAAGGGAGCATTCAACTCAGTCCTGGTTAAAATCACAAAATCTCAAGTGTATATTTCTCTCACCTTCATTACTGTTCATTAATATGCATGCTGATAAATGTGTGCGCGCGCACCAAACGTCTTGCTCTCACATGCTCTCACATGTGCAGTGACGAAACTGCTCTCCTAATCAGTGTTGATGTAATCAGCAGTCAGGACACCTAACTCACTCGCTGCCTTTCTGTTTCCCTGCACTACTGAGACAGATTCCCCACTGCAGTGCACTATCCCTGCTAACAGGTCATTGCCATTAGGAGAACTTAATCTTCCAGCATGGGCGCTCCGGTGCCCAAAATTTTGTGTAAACGCTTGTATACCCACAAACAAAATTGCATTAGCATTGGTTTCTCAGTCAAAACAGATCATTCACAGTGAATTGTCTTAAAGGAATAGTTCACCCAAAAATAAAAATCCATCTGGAAATACGCACAGACAGACAGATAGTCTGTCATTTCGTTCTATAAATTAAAATGTTTTGACTATTTTTAGTTCATTAAGCCTTCTGAGCTAAAGAACACAATTAATTCTGATGTCATTATTGTCAGACTGGTGATTTGAGTTGGAACTCTAATTCTGTATTGTAAACTTTTTAAAGATATAAATATAATAATGAAAGTTTCACATACAGTGCATCTGGAAAGTATTTACAGAGCTTCACTTTTTCCACATTTTGTGTTGTAGCCTTATTCTAAAATGAATTATATTCATTATTTTCCTCAAAATTCTACAAACAATACCCCATAATGACACCATGAAACAAGTTTGTGAAATCTTTGCAAATGTATTAAAAATAAGAATAAAAAAAATCACATGTTCACAGCCTTTGCTATGCCACTCAAAATTGAGCTCAGGTGGATCCGGTTTCCACTGATCATCCTTGAGATGTTTCTACAACTTGATTGAAGTCCACCTGTGGTAAATTCTGTTGATTGGACATGATTTGGAAAGGCACACACCTGTCTATATAAGGTCCCACAGTCCACAGTGCATGTCAGAGCACAAACCAAGCCATGAAGCCCCAGGATTCGTCTGTAGACCTCTGAAATAAGATTGTATCAAGGCACAGATCTGGTGAAGGGTACAGAACTATTTCTGCAGCATTGGAATTCCTAATGAGCACAGTGGCCTCCATCATCTGTAAATAGAAGATGTTTGGACTAAGGGCCTTAGTCATAGAGGAGCTCCAGCGTTTCTCTGTGGCGTGAGGAGAACCTTCAAGAAGAACAACCATCTCTGCAGCACTCCACCAATCAGGCCTGTATGGTAGAGTGACTCTACTCTAGAGTGATTGAACTCTTGGCCTGAATGGCTGCTCATCACCTGGCCAATACCATCCCTACAGTGAAGCATGGTGGTGGCAGATCATGTTGTGGGGATTTTTTTCAGCAGCAGGAACTGGGAGACTAGGCAGGATAGAGGGAAAGATGAATGTCGCAATGTACAGAGACATCCTTGATGAAAACCTGCTCCAGAGCGCTCTGGACCTCAGACTGGGGCGAAGGTTTATTTTCCAACAGGACAACGGCCCTAAGCACACAGCCAAGATAAAGGAGTGACTATGGAACAACTCTGTCTGTGAATGTGCTTGAGTGGCCCAGCCAGAGCCCAGACTTGAACCCGATTGAACATCTCTGAATAATACATTTTTAATACATTTGCAAAGATTTCAAACAAACTTCTTTCACGTATTGTTTGTAGAATTTTGAGGAAAATAATGCATTTAATCCATTTTGGAATAAGGCTGTAACGTAAAAAAAAAAACAAAACTGTGAATACTTTACAGATGAACTGTACATACACTACCATTTAACAGTTTGGGGTGGGCACATTTTCTTAAAGAAGCTTTTATTTCATCAAAATACAGTAAAAACAGTAATAATGTGAAATATTATTTACATAGCATTTATTGAATTATTGCATATTTAAAATGACTGTTTAGTGTTATAATACATTTTAAAATGCACTTCGATGATGGAATAGTTGCTTTTTATTATTATATCTTACAATTTTGTATATTTCAGATAAAGGATGGGTGGAGCAGTTTAGATAATATATTTTCTCTCTCACAAAGTATATTATATTCAAAACAGTTTAAAACTTTTTCTTTGTTTAATTCTCCCATTCTAGCCCTTCCAAGCTACACCTGTGGAAATCCAGGCCAGCTGATCAACGGCATGCAGCAGGGCTCAACTTTCAACATCGGAGACAAGATCCGCTACAGCTGCAACCTGGGTTACGTGCTGGAGGGCCACACTGTGCTCTCCTGCCTGGCCACTTCCTCCGGCACTGCTGCCTGGGATTTCCCTCTGCCGTACTGCCGAGGTGAGTCCGGGGGCTACATATGGGCATGGTGGGACTAAACCTCCTCAAGAGAGACTCAAGAAAAGGTTACCAAGTGTCTTTATCATGGCTGACAGATATCCCAGCGTTTAGTAGCAGGTTGGCTGCACAGTTCTGTTTTTCCTGGATGAGACGCAGTAGAGACCCCCGAGGTGATACCTGCCGACGTGTGAAAGCTCCACTGGCGTGTTGTGTAAGACAGTGGGGTCACGTGGTAGTGTGTTAGCTGTTGCCTGGGGGACAGGGATATCCAAATGCTCGCTGTCATGATACTCTGAAAACTTGCTGACAGTTCGAGGCCAAATATTAACATGATGTGAGCCCCCATTGACATCTTAAGTCCAGGCATTTTGACGCAAGCACAGGCGTATAAATATGCATAAATGAACTCTGTATATGCATGCGTTTATTTTATGCGAGGCATGTTCACATATTCATGACAGTCTCATAAAAACATACACAGGTCTTGCAGTTAATAAAACAATGACAAAGTACTCCACAGATAATAGCATGTATAATGTATTAGACATATGCGAGTGGAAAGCACAGTAGCTGCGGTCTCCAGATCGAGTGTGAGAGAGTTCTCGCAGGCCAGTATGAACCAGGGCCATCTGTGCCTGGGATGGGGGACAGGAAGCCCATGTAAATACACACATGCTCAGGCTTGCAATGCCAGAAAGAGACCCCTTCTTGCCAATGCTTCATCTTAATTTAAACAATAAAATATTTATGTAAATTTACAGTCAATTTTTCTTATTTACATACAGAATTGCACAGCATTTTTAATTTAATTTAATTTTTTTATTTAATATTATTATTTTATTTTATTTCTTCTGGGTTTAACTTTGTGGTAACCATTGTATCTATCAATTCCTATTTATTATGTTTTGTTTGTTTTTTAATGTTCTTTTTTCTTAAGGGTTATTATGCTTTAAGTTTTTATTTTTATTTTATTTTTAACAGCATTTTCATGCCACATTAAAGGTAGGACAGGCAATTTTCAGCTTTGAAAGCATTAGATCCCACCCTCCCTTCAGAATGTTCCCCAAAGCCACGCCTCCTCCAAAACACATGAATGCATACAGCAGGAGCAAACAAAAGCGTCACAAGAGACAGTGTTACCGTCAAGCTACCACTTGTCTCAAAGCACATAACATTACAATAATAATGAACTTAAAGAGCACTGACCTGTACCACCTGACTGCTGCAGATTAATTTAGCCGTTGATAGTGTTGCCATTAAAACCATATGAATTTGAGTCACAAACTACTCCGAGTATAACGTAAAGTCGACTTTATTTATATAGCGCTTTTTGCAATGCAGATTGTTTCAAAGCAGCTTCACAGTGTTAAACAGGAAAATAATGCAGCAGAATTTGATTTGGATGTACAGCCGCTCCGGAGAAAACGGTGACGTCATCTAGCTCATTTCAATTATCACACAGTGACAATGTGGGCAGATCAGTAATTTAGTTTATATAGTTGAATTTACTAATTAGATTCATTTGGATATTTAGTTGAAAATTTGTGTCCCCAACTGAGCAAGCCAAACGTGACAGTGGCAAGGAACCAAAACTCCATCAGATTGCGTAATGGAGAAAAATAAACCTTGGGAGAAACCAGGTTCAGTCGGGGTGCCAATTAACAGACAGCGTATTATTATTATTCTGCCGACTTTACAGGTCAGAAGTCATATTAGATCGGACTATTCAAAGGATCAGAGGCAACACGCCGAAGACGGGTTGCTAACGTTGCGGTTTTCCTTCTCTTCCAAATTACAGCAAATTTGACGTGAATGCAGCATAAGCTGGTTATTTTGGTTCAGGAGGAACTGTTAAAGGTGGCTGCTGTTTCAGTTGTGCTGCTCGGTGACTGACGTCTGTCTAATTCTGCATAGCATAAAACACGCCAATGACGTGTGATGTCTGCACGTGCAGGTATACGAAGGTATGGAAATACACATGTTGACAGGCATGAATGAGACCTTATCATTACAATAATTGGAAAAACATTTTATAGTCCTACACCTTCCACAGATATATTAATAAATACATTTAGACCAGTTAACTTGGTTTTTCCTCTTTTAATTCTACAACATTCTATACAACATTATCCTGTATTATCCAAACATTGCAAATGTTATGCATTTTTTCTCCATTCATAATCGTACAACTTTTTTATCCTTATTTTAATGTTGCACTACATTCTATATGTTCAGTCTGTTTGGAAATCATGCCTACGCTGTATCCTCTATAATCCTTTATCTTTTATCTCTCCTATTTGAATGGTGTTCATATTAATTAACCATGCGACCAACGGCAAACAGAGTTGTGCTCTGTACACATGTAGAGAAAACAGAAAATCAAAGGCTTATTTGATTATGGGTGTCCAGAAGATGGCAGGAGGTTGGGTCATTTCCCTTTAAGGAGTCGCACCGTGTCAGAAAGGCTCCAGAAGCCATCTTGCGTCTCTGTCCTCATTAGTGCTCGTCTTCCAGGCCTCTTCTTTTAAATACAACACTCAGACTCTTGTCTGCCTTATTTGCCATTTCCTATAGAGCATATTATAAATATTTGATTTCATAAGCTTAGATGTCTACATTTATAAATACCCTCCCAAATGAATACATACATTCAGATCTAAGCCTCTCCACACGGTCTGTATCCTCACATCCCCCAAATTCACTCGCACTGTGAGAATACATTCAGTATTCCGCATTCAAAACATCAAAATGGCGGGCTGCTGGCATGCCACCCTTCTCTATGGCACACTGAACAGGATGATTGTTCCAGAAAGAAGATAAGAGAAAAGCGAAAAGTTGAAATCGCACGGACTGGTTGGATGCCTTCTTCCTCAAATCCTTTTCTTTCCCTCTTCTTTTGCCCGTTGTTGTTCTCTATCATCGCCGGCTCTTGGGTCTCTGGGTGCTGCTGCACACCACTCGCTGCTGTGTTACCATGGTAGCCGCAGAGCCTGAGGAAGGCAGTATGAAGAGACATGAAACACAAGCAGACCATCTTTTGTAGGGGCTTAGATCTTTATGCATGACACATCATCCGTTTATCCAAGCCAATTGAACAAGTCACTTTGACATAAAAGAGGCTTCCTTGAGCAGTTCAAAGGTCTGCTTAAGAAAACTGATTGATTTAAACTAAAATTCTTTTACATATAGTAGCTGTCAGAAATTGCGGGTGCTTTGATTGATACCACAATATTGATATATTTATTTAAATACCATGACAGTGAATGATTGCCCTGTGCTCTAGTTTATTGTACATTCAAGGTATTACCATGGCATCAAATTGGCTTTGCTGTAGTAATACCAACAGGTTGTTATGATTGTCTCTTTATAATAGTTCTCAGTGATGGACCCTATTCACATTAATTGGTTTTTTAGAAGGGCACACTTCTACAGTGATAAGCGAGAGACAACAGCAAATATGATTTTTATGTTTTCATTTGCTAAAATTATAGCATTTCCATGATATTCCAAAATAGGTAATAGAGATAATGATTTTGGCCAGCAGAAGAGAGAAAATGTATTGTTACTCCCTCAAACTCTCGTGCAGCCGTGTTATCATTATAATAATTTTAAAAAATGCAAACTACTATATGTTCAAATGTTTGAGGTTGATAAAAGTTTTTAAAGTTGTAAAATTCTTTTTAAAGTTCTTTTTGAAATATGTATTTTATGTTTAAGGCTTCCATTTACTTAATGAAAATACTATTGTAAAATTTGATTACAATTTTAAATAACTGTCTTACATTCCAATATATTTAAAATTTTAAATTATTCCTGAATTTGCAACATCATTACTCCAGTCTTCAGTCACATGGTACTTCAGAAATCATTCTAATATGCTAATTTTGATGTTCAAGAAACTATGAATTATTATCAGGAATTTTGAAAACCGCTTGTATTGAAGTTCTTAGTTCAGGGAAGAAGTAGGCGGGAACCGGCAAACGTTTAACAAGACCTTAATAAACAAAACAAAAGTAACATTGGCAGCTTGGGACGCTACCACACACACACAAAATAAAACATAAACGAAACACAACGTAAAGTCCAGGCCTGGTCCTCTCCTCTTCTTTAATACGTTTAAAACGTTACGGCGTGCAGGTGGCACTCATTATCACTCACCACCGTCCTCGCCCCGTTCTCACAGTCCCTCGGCCTCGTCCTGCTTGCTACACTGCTTAATAGTTTTATGGACACCGTGAGGCATTAAAAAAAAAAATCATAATTCATTGATGAATAGAAATTTAAAAAGAACAGCTTTCATTTGACATAGCAACCTTTTGTAACATTATTAATGCTTTTACCGTCACTTTTCCTTCTGTGCTTGCTGAATAAAAGTATAAAAAAATGACAGACCCCAAACTTTTGAAGTACTATATGTAGAGAATTGTGATTGCTTGCCTTTCTTACATCCAGGGGCTGTTTTTAGGGGGGCTTTAAACCCCCCGTGTGTCAACCCTGAGTTCATGTTAAGCCCTGAGTTCATATTTTAGTTTTTTAGCTAGTTAACTGTTATACTTGTTGATGATATGATGACAATTTTCTGTTAGTCAAACAGTAGCCTAAACATGCACCGATTTGAACTGCAGAAAGACTGGTATCATTATACTATATAATTAAAAAATGTTTTCTATTGATACCAATAGATCAAATCCTAGAACCGCCACTGCTTACATCTATTTGCATAATGTATTGTGATTTGTCTTGTGTTCCTTGTATGTAATCATTTATTACACTGTAACTCTATTCATTTACAGTTTTTGCAAGCACCTGAAGCAAAAGTCTAGTTTTTAGAATGCTTTTAGTTTTTTTCACAAAGCATTTTTTAAATATTAGCAGTTTGGACATGAAGTCACAAAGTCTCAACAAGATCAAACGACCAAACTGAGAGGCAGAGCTGAGGCCAGTGATCGGCGTGTTCTACTGAAGTGTGAAGGAAACTCTCGGCTGGAATACCAATAGCTGGTCCTCCCTCCGAACCCTCCCTCCTCTGCGTCCATTGCGCTTTTTTTCCCTCTCCATCCCTCTATACCAGAACTCTCAGAGGCTTCTCCTCACATATGCTCTGTGTCTCTCTGGGGAAATGTAAGAGTGACGGATCCGACAGAAGACTGACAGTGCCCAGGTCCTCCCGCCGTTTTCCACTCACAGAAAAGAAATCATGCGATTAGCCAGTCACCGCTAATGAATCCCATGCTGGCCTGTCAGTGAAGAACTCATCACCCATCAGTGACAAGCAGGCTCCTTCACCTGTGTGAGGCATACACACACACACACACACACACACACACACACACACACACACTGCAATAGCTCTGACATAGAGTTTGTTTATTTGGTTGGTGAAAGAATTTAGCTTGCTAGGTAGGTGTGATGACTCACTTTTTCTCTTGTGTTGTCTTTCCTTCCTCAAACTCACACATGAACGCCAACTCAAACGCCTTCTAAACAAATCTCCCATCACTCTCTTTCCCCCTCAACCCTTCTTTTACCCCAGAGAGGCTTCTAGTTATCATTATGAGTCACTCACTCGCTCACACAGAGGCTCTTTGCTCCTTTACTTGCCTGGAAGGCAACACATCCACTTGGCATGCAGCCATAATTCAGAATCCTTCTGTAGCTATCAAACTGGAGGCTTTACAGAGCAGGGATGTCTTTGCATGGCACATTTTTATCGTAAGGCCTGCTTTTTTTCTACACACAGTTGAGTACAAAAGAAACAATATTTAAAAAGAAATAAGAGAAAAATTTGGTATTTTATGTACACTACCACACTAACATTTAGGTTTTTACTGTAATGTTGATCAAATAAATGCAACCTTGATAAGACTAAGATACTTTTTTTCAAAAACATCAAACTTTTGAATGGTATGGTACATTAACTTAACATTTAGCATATTTTTATATACAGAAAACAAGATGCTGTAGAATTTTTAGGTCGATAGTTGAACAAGTTATAATAAAATATTTAAATAATAAAATATATTATAATTTATTTAAAGCTGCAGTCCATAGTTTTTCCTCTTTGTTGCCATCTCTGTTCAAAATCTGCAATTGCAGTTATTCGCGGAATTATCAACTTTACGTGAATTGTGCCTCGGCACAGCACAGCGCAGTCTAATTTCTAATTGTCATATACCTACAAATGAATGTGGAGTAGAGGTGAATTGCTCCAACTCGTAGCTTGCACAAAATAATTGATATTTACCATAGCGCATATTACAAAACGAGAAAGGCACAACAAAGAAAACTCCGTAATGGAATGAATTAAGCGAACAAGTGTGCTACTGTTACATAATTGAATCATTGAAATGTCTTACCTGTCCAGCAAAAGAAAAAACTGTCTTTGTGTCCGTTTTGAACCCCTTCAAAGCACAGATTTCATGCCACCTTTCAAAAGTCATTTTTATACTTGTTTTCGCATGGGCCTGTTTGCAGTCTCTTTTTGTTCTGTAGCCACTCCGAAACTCCAAAGTCTTTTGCATTTTACTACGGGTGAATCTCCAGATGTCACCTTTCTGTTTCCACCATCAAATTGATACGTTTCATTATATGAAGTGCTGTGAGAAAAGGCTATAAATCTCCACCTCCAACATCCTCACATGCAATATGGCCTACTTGCCGGAACACCTTATTTATGTGTACAGATGTGACTCAAAGATATGCTTGAATATCCAGCGGAAATCCACCAGTACCACTGGAATTAAAAACATTATTACAAGCTTACTGTTGTAAATCGAGCTAAGCAGATAGTTTTGAACACTGGCTGGTTATGTACTTGCTCAAAAATTAATTTTTGGATAATTTTTAATCCAAAAAGTTACGGACTGCAGCTTTACTTTACAAAAACTTATGCTGATTATATAATATTTAATAATAATTATTAGATAAAGGTCAAATAGAATTGTGGAAATAGAAATAGTGGTCTGAATTTTGGACCTTTGCATATTAAATATAACCTGCAATTTGAATAAACCTGTTTTAGGGTAGATACCATACTGAATATTGTGTGGATGAAAATGAGACTGTGAGGGAGAGACAATGACACTATTAAAAGGTCCTAAATCACATGTAATTTTCAAAACTTACAACTTAAAACATATTTTTATGGAGTTTTTGTCTACTGAAAGCTCTGTTTCAGCAACTGAATAGCTAGTATGTTGTTACTGAACACACTGTACTTCCACCCCTCTCAGTCTCATTTTCATTCCTGTCAAACTTGCCGCTGCACTGACTAAGGTCTATTGAGATGACCGAACCATTTCTACCAAAACTCACCCTGGATATCTTGCAGTCCCTGATTACATGTGCTAGCTTTGAATCTTTGAAGAGTTTTTCCAACTTTGGAGCTACAAAATGGCTTTTAGATTCAGCCTGGCTGTCTTTACAGTTTTTATTCATTTTCTGTTCTTCGTGCTAGAGACAATACCTTTTTAGGTTGTGTTGAGGAATAGACTTTTTGAAAAGGAGGTCAGGTACCTAGACTCAACTTTTCTCCATGTCAAAAAGTTTTGATTTCTTACTTTTCTCAGGGGAGGGACGCATAGGTAAAAAACAGGGGGAGGGAAGTCAGTGGGTCTGTTGCTTTGCCTTCACCCTCAGTTGGCTCTGCTCTTTTTCCTCACCTCACGGACTCACTGTCAGGAAGAAAGACTGAGCATCAAGAGAGTGAAAAATAGAGAAATTGCATTTGATTCACTAAGGAAGGTTGGGAGAGCCAGGGGGCTCAATTACCACAGCAGCCTTTAAGTGCCTATTTATTATATAATCGTCTTCTTAACTCACTTTTAAGGAGTAGAATAGGTTTTGACTAGATAATAATTAACTAAATTTTACACATATCTCAATTAATTACCCCCATGTTACAGTGTGTTGCATCACTGGCCTGCAAGTGTTGCCCGAAACCTCAATACCCCCCCATTGTGTGCTGTGTCATCTTATTGTTTCTCCACCAGAAGATCAAGGAAATTGATTTAATCCAAGTTAAACTGTTTAATCTGTATTTGTGTGTCATCTCTTCACAGCGGATGATGGCTGTGGGGGCACGCTGCGGGGTCAAAGCGGTGTCATCACTAGTCCAAATTACCCCCAGGAGTACAACAACAACGCAGACTGCACCTGGACAGTGCTAGCCGAACCAGGTGACACCATCGCCCTGGTCTTCTCCGACTTTCAATTGGAAGAAGACTACGATGTTCTGGAGATAACCGGCACGGAAGGATCCTCTCAGTGGTGAGTGCCCTAGCGTCTTTTTGTTTCAGGATTCTCTGGGAAAACAAAGAATCCCGCTCCTCGCATGTGCCACTAAGCAGCGTGAGCGCTTGTGGTGGTGTTGGCAGCGGGTAGGTGTTTTACGAGAGAGGAAGCCAGGAGAACCACATTCATGAAACATCTCCGCACTTGTTCAATGGAACAGAACCAAATCACAGCTTGATTCAATTATTCAGCACATAATGCGCACGGAGCTTGGACCAAATAGTGGGGATAAAAACATTGCAGTCCATCGCAAACCTTGTCTGGGGAGCACAGGAGTACTTTTCATTTATGAAAATGGTTTTATGGGCCTCTTAGCCTCTTCGTTCGCACAATTTCCTTTTCACACCCATTAAGTACTGTAACTGGCTCTCAGTAATTCTTATTGGATCGGGACTGGGACATTTTTTTTCTTTCTATCATGCCGTGGACCTAAATGTGAAACTCTAATGACAGAAGATTAGGTTTGAATTTAAAGGATGGTAGTATATATATATTTTTCAAATATGCTAGAGTATTTTCTCCTATCCCATCTTAATATGTAAAGAAAGATGCTATCTTTTTGGTCGAATCTAGTGGTACAGCAATTATACACTTAACCTTTGATCTGTTGATGATTGTGTAGGATACATTCTATTCCATAGTATTTAGATTTTTTTTGTCCTAATCAGCTGTTGTAGTCGGGCTTTGCTGACTTATTTATTATAATAATTATTGAATTAATATATTAATTTGATAATTTGCACTGGTTTTAATACAGTTCCAATTGTCCAAACATAGCTGAAGCAAACATTTTGTTTTCACATGGGAAACGTATGTTGGTAACACTTTATAATAATGTTTTATTCACTTATTTTTTGTTTTATTAACTTTAATGCATTTGGTATCATGAACAAACTTTTCCCAACTATTGTTAATCTAGGTTAGATTTTTTTGATTAAATTGATCCTAGATCAATAAATGCTTGTTCGTTGTCATTTCATGATACCTAATGTGTTAAATCAGCATACAATGAAAATGAACACAATCTATTTTCTCAATGCATTTTATTGATTGTATTGTGACCGATTCATTCATACCATCCACCCATCATAACTTTCAGTAAAATGTCAGACTTCTTTCTGGTGATGTACATTATGTTACCCTGCTAATTTCTTAGTCAACCTTGCATTTAAATGTGCCTCCATCCAATCAACCACTGGTAGATGGAACCAAGTCCTTCCTTACATGTTATTTCTTTTTTCGATAGTTGTTTCACTTGGATGTATGACAAAATATGGAAGAATAAATTGAAACTTTAACTAATTGAACATCATGATAAAGTGTTACCAAAATGTCACACATTTTTGTTGTTTTTGTAGACTGACAGCTTTTGAAGAATTGAAGTTGACAGTTCCCCAAAGTGAAATAAAGACTAATTGGACCACCATGAAAACTTTGGGGACTTTGAGACTATAGATTCTGAACAATGAGCCACAGAAGTGGCATGTAGATTAACACCTTATGGCTGTGGACCAATTAGAGTAGCCCATTTACTGTGGTGCCAAGAGCCTCCCTGCTGCTGGGGTCCAGCCCTATACATGCGTAGGCCTTATTGAGCTGTGACACCCTGCACTGAAGTCATGAAGCATAGACGCGTGTCTGATTCTCCGACACACTCTCTGAGGGTCAACTGAGGAGTGCGGAGAGTGCTGAAAGAAGGTTGTTTCTGGCCAGAGGATGCGATCGATAGACCCCACTTCTCTCTGTCCCCTTGCTGCCACCATGCATGGGGTCACTGCTGAGCCCTTAATTAAACAGGCAATTATCAGAGGGTGAGGAGTGAGCAGACGGAGAGAGACGAGATGGTGCCGTTCGACCTTGGCATGTTCTAGAAGCCTTAGGGAGAGTAAATAAAGCAGGAACGAATGACCAGAACTTCATGGGCAATTAACCAATGAAAATGCCCAAAAAAGAACAAAAGAAGAACAGTCAGAGCGGCCAATTGCTGCACAGCACCAGGCGGACAGCCAGTTTAGGTTGGTCTTTGTGGGATTGTATTAGTTGTTCTGTTTATCCAAGGGTGGATTACTGTTTTTACAGTTTAAATGCTGGAAAAGTAGAGTGTTATAATTTCCATGGAGTGAAAACACAGATGGAATTGTGGAATTCAGTCATAAAAATTAAATTTACTGTATGATGCGAAATGGCATCGTATTTTTCAAAATTTGGATGAACAAGTCACTAATCGAATTGTAATATTGATGTTAAATCATCAATAGAATGCTATTTAAATATGACGTCTGCATTTATCAAGTCTCTCCTCTGGAGCTGAAATTCGGATGTGGTAATAGGTGTTTCGTTTCCGACATGCGCTGTAAGCAGTAGACCAATCACAACAGACTGGGCCGTTTGACCAATGGATGGGGTTTAGAGAGACAGAAACTCAGAACAAACCGTGAGAAATTAGGTAATGTACAGTGTATATTATAAGAACATTCCGATATAAAGAGACCTCCAAAACAAAATTAGGAACCTTTAAGATAGCATAATAACTTTAAAACAAAACTTCTGAAAAACATTTTGAAAGAATTGAAAGAATTTGTTGCCGTTTATTTGCTAACATTTACCTGCATGTTTCTCAGATATGTAGTTCCCAGTCTGGATAGGTCTGAGTAGGAATATTTACAAGTGTGGCTGTGTAGAGGTAAATGACACATTACTTAAATAGGGCTCTTGCATATGAAGTGGTCATCATTGTAGACGCTGCCGGAAGGAGAAAAGTCAAAGGCTGCCTGCAAAAATCAATATGCAAGTGATCAGGAAGAAAAAGAGTGCTGCTCCATGTCAGGACCTGTTTCTATCGCACTGAGCATTTGATTGGCATGAGATGTGTCTGTATGCTGTGCAGGGCCCAGCAAACAACACTGGACACTCAGTCATCTGCCTGCCTATATTGAGTAGGGCAGCAGGGTTACCATGAATCATTCCAAAGAGCCCCTCATTCCCTCTTTATCTCCTTTAGCACAGATCCACTGAGCAACAGAACACTACTATATCAACATGGGGATCCTACTCAGTAAAACAAGTTATCGACACCACTAGAATCAGATTTTTGCGAATACACATGATATGAGCTTATCTGACTAGTTTCAGTTTGTTTAACTGATTAAAAAATACTATCATACTTGGTGGGATAGTGCACTTTTTCTGACACATTGTGCTCCAGGAAATCATAATTGACATTTATCACCCATCCTTTCCTGCCACTTCTTCACTATCTTGTGTAAATAACGGCATAAAATCTCATAATTGAATAACCGTTAAATAAATAAATTTCTTGTGTATCTGGATTTCCTTCGACATTCCTAGACAGTCCATCCTAAATGTGTTCTGGGATTTGTTCAGGCCATTTACGATGATATACACAAGACTAATAATTTCAGTATGTATATTGTTTTGTGCACAGGGGTATTGGCATACTGGAATAGATTGGCCTACCTAACTGTTGCCACATAGCTAAAATCATGCAGTCCTTTAAACATGTCACGGTATGCCATAGCATTATGAATCATTTTTGCTGGAATTAAGCTGCTTTGCCAGTTAATTAGAAGAGGGTCCACATACTTTTGACCATGCAGTGTATATTTAATGTACTGTTTGGAAAGGCTTTGTGTCTATCAAAGACACACATTCCACACATTGCAACCCCCCCACCCCATATATTCAATACATCAGAGATCCTTATGTAGCTGTTTCTTTGCAGATCTGAGACAGTCAATCCTCAGGATAACCTCTCCCTGATCTCTTGTTACTCAGCAGAGTAGAGAGCAAAGAACACGCCGGTATACCCTGGACACTTCAAAGCTGCCATAAGGGTTGTTTGCTATTTATGCATTTAAACAATGCTTTCTTCCTCTCTCTTTCTCTAACTCACCAGAGTCTCTATCTCTACATCTCCAGAGACTGACTGATGTTCAATAACTACTTGCGTTATTGATTACCTGTTTCTTCTCAACTGAGAGAGACTGGTATTTATAGAAAGCACTGGGTTTTTGGGATGGATCCATGCCTCGAAAGGTCATTTTGCAACCTGCTTTTTTTGTCTTTTACTTTTTAAGTACACAGTGTTATAAATGCACTTGTTAAATTGTAATTTCTGATGCCTTTTACATTACATTTTATACAGCATATTCCCTCAAATAATGTCCAGATATTTGCTGACTTTATTCATGATGTTGTTATTGTTTTTGTCATTGTTGCTAATAAGAATTCGTCTTACGTCTAGCTTAATATATGTTCAGACCAGAGATGGAAACTCAAGTGACTAAGTCTGGAGTCGCACTTAAGTCGCAACTTTTTACTACCCCACATGACAGCACGAAACACTGCCTTTTACTATTCATTCATTCATTCATTCACAAATATGTGCTGCAGCAGCAAATATCACAAAGCACACCAAGCCAGTGAGCGCATGACGCATGAGGCACGCAAATTCATCACCCATTAGAAAACTCCTGTTAACTAAATTAGCAACAAATAGTAACAATATAGTCAAGCCTTACCTTACAAAACGTTATTACATTTGAAAAACGATCAATTAATCAGAAGCTGCGGTGTTGCACAGCAGCAGAGGCTCGCTTGCGGTCCATTTTCAAGAAGTACACATTTCCATGTCCTTTTCATGTTTTTCCCCAAAGCATTGCTTGAAATCTACATCAAACTACGGCAACTCAAATAGTTTAAAATACACAGCACTTTCCCCCCCTTGTGGTGGTTCTAAATGTTATAATTTTGTACAAAGGTGGAAAGTAATAAAAATGATTTAAAGAGAATGGGAAAAATGTGTGAGCTTTTCATAGCCTTCCCACAGAAAAGAACTGTCAACCGGTTTATCTATAACTGGATACAGCACCAAATTATTTCAAAGTTGTTAGTTTGATCTGACTAAAGTCAATTTTGTTGACTTGACTTGAACCCTAAAGACTTGGACCACGGGGACTTGTGAACATGTCTAGTTCAGATACTTGCATGTGTCATCATATTATTAACATTGTACCAAAATCAAGTTTAAATGGAATTACGAGGTTTTCGACCAGCGAATGTCAGACATTGTTTTTTCAGTCATTAGAGTTTTCGAATTTGACACAGTAAGGGCATCGCTTTACATTTTCAACAACTTGTAGGTTATAAAGTTTATTGTAGCTATGTGGGCCAGTTTTTTCTGTCGTTTTTCTAAATTCTCATGTTATAAATGATGAAGTGCTATGGCTATTGAAGATAGTATCGGTTATGACTTGACAGTAAATGTTAGAAAAATTTTGTACATATTCAAACCGTCAGTTCTTTATTTACCTCTTGCATTGCAAACAAGCAGAGATGGTCCAAAATGTGTATATGTATATGCATCTAGAGAGGTTTTTGTCAGTTGGGCAAGTTAGGAGACCAGGTGGATGATTAGCCAAACCAGATGAAGACCAGCCCAACCGAATCTCTTAGAGACGTGTAAAACATGGCTTCGTTCAGTACTCTTTCATCTCTTAAAAATCTCTCATCTCTCCCCTTTCTTAAGATCTCGATTGTGCTATACTTTCCTTTTAGTGGTTGCTGACGTACATCTTCCTTTTTAAGATCTCCCTGCCTGTGTTTTAACCTCTGCAGCATTTGTTTTTAGCCTGTCTCAGTCTCTTCGGGCCTCTAGACCAGGAATTTCCAATCCAAATTCCTAAGGGAGATTCTGTCATTCTGTTGGCTGCCACTCACAAAACCCTGTGCACTTCCAGCAATAGCGCAATGTTGATTTAAGTGCGGGCAGAGAGAATGGTTTTGCGCATTTTGTTTTGCACATTTGGCTGACAGCAGCATAGGTTCAAGCAAACGCTTTCTTGCTTTCCTGTCGCTCGCTTTAGATTGCAGTCTGGATTCGTGTGACTGACAGAGGATTTGTCATCTACAGTACGTGCCACACCATTTTTGCCTGGTTTTAAGGGATGAAGTTTTATTTATAAGTGGCTCTTGGCAAAATATAAAAATACACACTGAACAAGAAAGCATTGTAAATCGGTTTTAACATTTAATTTATTTATTTATCCAGGGAAACACTTATACCTTGGCCCATTGGCGGAGGAATGAAGCTTGGCTTCAGTTTTTTGGTGCGTGTTTGTGTTAAACATGATGGCTGATCGGCACTCAAGTCACGCAGATCCCCGTAGAGACAATTCCCTTCCTGTCAGTCTTTCCTCTGCAACCTCCCCCTCATTATTATTGAGATGCCATAAAACGTCAGAATGCAGGCAGGCTGTCCTAATTGTCAGATGAAAGTGTGCCATTCTGAAGTCGTTCATTTTTATTTTATTTTTCTTCTCAGCCCTTTGGTTACCATTTATAAAATGGTGCGAAACCTGGCCAGTACAAACACTGGGGACGATTGGTGTTGCGTTTCGCATGGAAATCTGAAGGAGTGTTGCAAATGTTCAGTTCTCCATGGTTTAGACACATGCCACGGATAATTACATCAGACTGTAAAAGCAGGTCAGCGTCTTACTGTGGAGGGGGATATCAATACCATTTCTCTTCTGGAGTCTCTCTCTCTCTCTCTCTCTCTCTCTCTCTCTCTCTCTCTCTCTCTCTCTCTCTCTCTCTCTCTCTCTCTCTCTCTCTCTCTCTCTCTCTCTCTTTCTTTATGTTTTCCTCTCCCCCATCCTTTTGATTTTTCTTTCTGATTCAAGACGACTAGAGTTCAAACAGAAGGAATTGTCTTTGGAAGGGGATTTAGATACATGCACAGTTTGTTCTCATTTCACCCAGATCAAAATCTAATTCATCTTTGTCACTGAATTTATTATTTACTAAAAAGATAAAAAGACAAAGAAGAAATTCTGCATCATAACTAATGCACTGCTTTTCGTGGGTTGGTTAGTTTACCCAACAATTTCATTGTCATTGTTGTTGAAATCCATATGCTGTTACTTATTTATATTTTCATGAAACACGAAAGGAGGATTTTTGACGAATCTTCATAGCTACACTACCATTGAAAAGATTGGGGTCAGTAAGATTTTTTCTTTTGTTTTTTTTTTCTTTTGAAAGAAATCAATACTTTTATTCAGCAAGGACCAATTGAATTGATGAAAGTGACAGAACAGCAAAATATATATATATTTTCAAATAAATGCTGTTCTTTTGAAAAAAAAAAAAAAAAGTTTCCACAAAAATATTAAGCTGCACAACTGTTTTAAACTTTTTTTTGTAAAACAAATAAAACATTTATTGAACAGCAAATCAGCGTATTTTAATAATGTCTGAAGGATCATGTTACAATGTAATGCTGAAAATCAACATTCATTCATTTGTTCATTCGTTCGTTCGCTCGTTCAGCAGTGCATCCAGTGAAGTCAAACATGGAATGTTGATTCACATAGTTTACTGAAGCTGTTCATGACGGATGTGGTTGTTGCATGCGCAATATTGCAATTCCGATTAAAGTATTTTTAGTCTTTTAAAGTTGAACTATAAGCAATCGTTAGATGATGGAAAAAGTAATCTAAATGCAAAAATAGTGGATATTAGCATGCACAATTAAGTATACAAAAACTGCCATGTTCACAATTGACTAACAAGCTAAATAGATAAAAATAGCAGTGGTTCTATTATGAGCACGACTCAAAGTCGCCTGAAGCATTACATGTAAAAATGAAGTGTAACTATGGTCGTCTTTTTCCAGAGTAAATGACAAAGAAGGTGCTGTCAGGATGATGGGAGCTGAATGCATTCTCATTATGGTTTCTAGTTGTATTGCAAGCCTTTTCTCTATAAACTATACAACAACGACGCACTGGGCTTCTTGACATTGTCAATTATACCTCGAAATGTGCTATTCTGCATGTAAAGTATATCCTTACCATCCTTGCAGAGAGCATGCACACGCATACCTTCCATGAATAATACACAGGACCATATGCTCTGGAGGAGTATGTGCTACGCATCCAGAGATCACATAGAAAACATAAGATATATGTTGTGGTTACTTTTTCTGTCTTTTCTAGCCGGTGATCACCTGGGAGTTGAGTTGCTACTATATTTTGGACCGTGATATTGTTTAATAAGTAAATCCACACTACATTGTGCCCTGATAGATTTCTGCTTGTGTAAATGCCTTGGAGGCACATATCTCCTTCTCACCCTCTTCATGTTTCCACCATGTCTTTGCTGAAGCAGCAGAATTAAACTGAAACTATGTTTTGGATTCCGATCAAGGACAGTGTGAAATCAATAGCTGTCTCTTTAGTATGCCCAATGCACTTATCAAAATCTCTCTTTTTTTCACGAGTCATGTTTTATTTAGGCATGTGTTGGTCTAATGGCTCCTTTCGAATTTAGCCATCCATCAAAATTGCACGGATGACCGGCGCTTAGCTGGTGTCTCGTAATATCAGATTGCTTACACACATCCACTCGGCATGTAAAAGTATCTCTCACTCTTCTGCCCAGCAGACGCCCATCTGAAATCAAAATAGACAGGAGCGGCTGAGGAAAGCGGTCAGCAAACTCACATGTTATTTGCTTCCTATCAGTGTCAAGACCTAATTCAGCATTTTTTCCTCTCTGAATATTACAGGAGCTTTTAAAGAGAGAGAAAATTGAGCAAAACATATGAATGAGATGTGGAAGCCTATAAATATTTTTTAGGGCACTCTGTGGGACTGGTTGGTGTGAACCCATTGATTCTGGCCTAACACACTTAAAATTGACCCCTTCTAGGTCCTGCATGGCATTTGACCTACACTGGAGAACTGCAAGGAGACGGACCAAACAGTATAAGCGTTTTTGTAAGCACGTTTGATGCCGTAGCAGCTTTGTTCAGTGTAATGATAGATGTGAACTGTGCAATGACAGATTAAAGGTTAATGGATTAGATCAGCCCCCATTCCTCACTGCTGATTAACCAGCACTCCTCTCATTTTTATACATGACGTCGACTGGGAATGGCTCCAATCTGCTTGCTGTGTTTCACAAGCATCGCTAAAGCGCAAGCAGTGTTGGCAAGTAGCTGTCTGATCACTAATTCTTTTTGACTAAAGACCATTAGCTCATTATAAAGTGAGGGAACCATGGGGCAGGTTGAATTGGACAAACTTTGAAATTTTTCACTTGTTTTTACAGTGGTACAAAATGTATTATCAGTTAGTCAGACGTCCAACTGTTGGCAATCTTGTTCACGTTTGCTGCAGTGTGTTGGGAACTAAAAAAACAGTTCTTTCTTAAGTCACACTAGTTGATGTAGTTGATGTAACTATATACAGGTGCATCTCAATAAATTAGAATGTCCTGGAAAGTTCATTTATTTCTGTAATTCAACTGAAACAACAAGGTGAAACTAATATATTATATAGACTCATTGCATACAAAGTGTTTATTTGTTTTAATTTTGATGATTATGGCTTGCAGCTTATGAAAACCCCAAATTCAAAATCTCAGAAAATTAGAATAATACATAAAATCAATATAAAAAAAGCTTTTTAAATACAGCAATGTTGGCCCTCTGAAAAGTATAATCATGCATATGTACTCAAAACTTGGTTTGGGCCCCTTTTGCATGAATTACTGCCTCAATGCAGTGTGGCATGGATGCTATCAGCCTATGGCACTGCTGAGGTGTTATGGAAGACCAGGATGCTCCAATAGCGACCTTCAGCTCTTCTGCATTGTTCGGCCTCATGTCTCTCATCTTTCTCTTGGCAATGCTCCATAGATTCTTTATGGGGTTCAGGTCAGGTGAGTTTCCTGGCCAGTCAAAAACAGTAATTCCATGGTCATTAAACCAGGTTTTGGTACATTCTGGCAGTGTGGGCAGGTGCCAAGTCCTGCTGGAAAATGAAGTCAGCATCTCCATAAAGCTTGTCTGCTGAAGGAAGCATGAAGTGCTCTAAAATGTCCTGGTAGACGGGTGCGTTGGCTCTGGACTTAATAAAGCGCAGTGGACCAACATCGGCCGATGACATGGCTCCCCAAACCAACACAGACTGTGGAAACTTCACACTGGACTTTAAGCATCTTGGATTGTGTGCCTCTCCATTCTTCCTCCAGACTCTGGGACCGGTGGTTTCCAAATGAGATGAGAAGAGAGGACTGGACCACTGAGCAACAGGCCAGTTCTTTCTTTCTTTAGCTCAGGAAAGATGCTTCTGACGACATTTGAAGCCCATGTCCAGGATCCATCTGTGTGTGGTGGCACTTGATGCAGTAACTCCAGCCTCAGTCCACTCCCTGTGAAGCTCCCCCACACATTTGAATGGCCTTTTGCTGACAGTCTTCTCCAGGCTGCGGTCATCCCTGCAGTCATCCCTGCTGCTTGTGCACCTTTTTCTTTCACACTCTTAAACTTAACTTTCTATTAATGTGCTTTGATACAGCACTTTGAGAACATCCAACTTCTTTTGCAATTCCCCATGATTGTGAATTGTACTGAACCAGACTGAGAGACCATTAAAGGCTCAGGAACACTTTGCAGGTGTTTTGGATTAATAAGATGATTAGAGTGACACTTTGAGCCTACAATACTGAACCTTTTCACAATATTCCAATGAATTTGGGTTTTTCATAAGCTGTAAGCCATAATCATCAAAATTCTAACAAATAAAGACTATATAAAATAGTATTGAAATTATATTTTTCCCCCTTTTTTTAGCTAGAATTTTTATCCCTTAAAAATATGTAATTATTAACATATAAAAAAAATAAAATAAAAATAGGAGTGGATTTCGGTGGAAATGCGGACTGTTATATATCCCATGATGCATCAGTCAAGAACTGGCTCTGATACCAGCACCATTTCAGGGGTAATTGTAGCTTATTCTGGACGAGAGCCACCTACTCTGACCGACATGTAAAACAACCAACCACCCAGGGCGTACAATGTATTGTGCCAATGAGGCCAGTGCTCCGGGGCCTCTGACTGCCAGGGGCCTCCAGCTGAGTTGCCTGCTATGGCTAGAGAGAAATCACTGCAGATGTAAAATTGACACAGACTACTAGCACACTGTGAAATAAATGCACATGTTTCTGGCTCCTCATCAGCTTTGATGTTTTCTACCAGTGACAGTACATTCTTGTTGCTTTTACAATGTATTAATCATATTTGTGTACGTTCTTGTAATTGCAATTTTTATTTCTTTCAATTGTGATCTCATTTTTGTGTGTTTGTTCTTATTTCGACATCTCACAAGTGTACCTCCAAAGAGGCCGGTCCCCTGGGGCATCAATAATCATCCAGTAGAAAAAAAAAGATTAAATTTTGTATATAAATTATATCTCAATATAAAAAGGTTACACTTGTGGAAAGTCTGTAAATTGTGTGTGTGTGTGTCTGTGAGAGTGATTTATTTTTATTTATTTTGTGAGCATGTATGTTAAGTTAGTATTTTGTGGTTAGATTTTTTTTTTTTAAAGACATAATGTTGCAATATGTATTACAGTTCTGCTTGATCTTATTTACTAGCATTTACTCACTACTTACAGCTTCATACGGAATATGTTGAATATTCAATACCAGTACAACATTGTTTCTTACAAAAATACTTTATTTCCTCATGTATTGATCAAATCCAGCAGAGGTGGAAAGAGTAACAAAATATTCTACTCAAGTAAAAGTACTGTTTCTTCAATGAAATTTTACTTAAGTACAAGTAAAATTACTGGTCTAAAAATTCTCTCAAGTAAAAGTAAAAAGTAGCTCATTTAAAATGTACTCAGAGTAAAAGTTACTTAGTTACTTTTTTTAACAGTGGGGGTGGGGGACTCTCCCCTGTAGGGTTGTGATAGAATGAGATTTCAGAAAACATCACGGTATTAAACAATTATTTAATAAATAAACTGTGCCTATTATTAAATTATGGTTAGTTAAAATGATGTTAAATGAATAAAGATGATTGGTCTTTTTTTTTTTTTTGGTTGAGCAAATGCTTTATCATAACAAACCATTTGTTTGTTTTGTTTATTAAAAATTCAATAAAACTTGTCTAATAAACTAAATTCAATAAATGATTATGAATTAGATTAACAACCTAATTTTATCATTAATTCATTAAAATGTTTAAGAATAATTGAGTCCTGTATGTAATGGACGGAGCAGATCATTCACAGAGACAGAACAAGCAGATCATATATCCATATATGTTTTGTGCTTTAATATTTACAGACCATGTCACGATTTGATTTATTCTTTCGAGTTATTCGTTCATCCATCAGTTTGTGTATATGACGTGAATCCTACGTTATAATGTAAAGGTAATGTTTATGACTGGATACCGGGATTCCCTCTGCGTCACAGAAATCATTCGGCCTTAAGTTATAAACATACCTTTATCTGCACAGAGGGATGTGTGCCCGAACATGTTCTATGTGTTTCTTCATTTGCATCCACATTTTGTGCACATTTGATATCCTCCAAGACAACACCACGTCATTATTTTCAATATCCAAAGTATTTCCATACTGGCCAGGGGCTCACGACAGCGTTTTGCTTTCAGCTGGGTCTGCGTCACTGACGTCTGTCTTGTTCGTCTCCATCTGATATTTGCGCGCTTGTTCTCTTCCGCGTCCCGCGCCCTCTGTTCAATATAGTCGTTTCCGGATCGTGTTTTTTTCCTCCCCTTTGCATTAATGATTTATTTTTACTCAGTAACGGATGTGGTTTAAAATGTAGCGAAGTACAATACTTCAATCAAAATGTACTTAAGTAAAAGTAAAATTACAGCTTTTTAAAACTACTTAAAAAAAGTAGAAGTACACAGAAAAACTACTCAATTACAGTAACACAAGTAAATGTAATTCGTTACTTTCCACCTCTGAAATCCAGTGCATTTTGACTTGGGTTTAGATGTTGCATACCAGGTAGTCAGATTGAAGCAGGTGATACCAGTCATTTTTGTGTGAATTGATTTTTTCTATCATTACTGGTTAATGTAATATCTATGTCTGGTGTAATTTTCACATGCTTTAGTGAACATATATATTATATTTACCATATCACTTTCATGTCATCAAATTTTAATTTGGTTCATTTATAATAATTGGGCTACTTGATGTAGAAATTTGTGCCACCAAGATGCACCTGATACTGTAAATTAAATAATTATTCAAGCTATGTTCAGTAATTGCAGTAAGATCAATAAGATGTATGTCAATGGGAAATAATGATCGTCTCATTTGGGAAGTCTGGACAGCAGAAATGCATTAGATGTTTTTCATATGGCATAAGTGCCGTAAAAGACAACAGATGAAAAAGAGCTTGCCTAATCTGTCGCATTGTTTCGAAAGTCTGGCGTTTTGTTTCAGCATTGTGTATTTTCTTTTATTTGTTGAAATATTGATGAGGGTGGCAGAGACAGCGGGCGGCACTCTTATTTTACAGCCTGCTTTAATGAAAGTGCTTTGCATTTCTTCAGCATTTTATTCGATGAAGCACAATTATTCTTTGCACACCATATCCCACCACTAATCTTCACACTGCACACACGCACGCACAGGCGCATTAACATGATTAATTCATTTTCAGTCAAATAAGGCTATTTGCATAACACTCAAAGACATCATGCGATGTGAAGGTCTTTTATTTAACAGTTCTTCACACACTGTAGATTCGGAGAGCACGTTTAAAGGAACAGTTCACCTAAAAATGAAGATTTGTAATTATTGATTCACCCTCATGTCGTTTTAAACCTGTGAGCTGTTTTTTATTTATTTATTTTTTTACAAAATTAGAATTGTGAATTAGAAAAATGCAATGGTTTATCAGGACCATGAATATTATGGAGAAGTGTTTCATAAAGATTGTGTGTGTTTGGTGGTTCAGGTATACCCTACGTTATGAGTTTAAATGTCCCTGCAAATATGGCAATATCCGAAATCCTTTTTCCTTATGGGGACATTGGTACCAGGATGCACTATGGGAAGAAGGCAAGCTGACAGAGGCAGTGTGATGCTTTGGGCAATGTTCTGCTGGGAAACCTTGGGTCCTGCCATCCATGTGGATATTACTTTGACAACCTACCTAAGCATTGTTGCAGACCATGTACATCCCTTCATGGAAGCGGTATTCCCTGGTGGCTGTGGCCTCTTTCAGCAGGATAATACACCCTGTTTCAAAGCAAAAATGGTTGAGGAATGGTTTGAAGAGAACAAGAATGAGATTGAGGTGTTGACTTGGCCTCCAAATTCCCCAGATCTCAATCCAATCGAACATCTGTGGGATGTGCTGAACAAACAAGTCTGGTCCATGGAGGCCCCACCTCGCAGTTTACAGGACTTAAAGGATCTGCTGCTAACATCTTGGTGCCAGATACCACAACACACCTTCAGGAGTCAAGTGGAGTCCTTGCCTCGGCAGGTCAGGGCAGCAAAAGGGGACCAATTTTTTTCAATACATTTGTATTTAAATTAGATTATATATATATATATATATATATATATATATATATATATTTATATATATATATATATATATATAATATATATAAATATATTATATTATATTTTTATTACATTTATTTTAAAGCAAATATCAGCATACAGGTTTGGTAAGACCTATTCCTTTAACAAAAGTTTAATGATTTACATGTTGCAAATTTGACAGTATATATTTACTTATTATTTTCATATTTGAGAAACACATTTTGTTTACAGGTGTGGAACGAGATACACTACTGGCAGTGACATACTGTGCACTCTAAGCTTCCACACATCCTGTTTCAAGTCCTTCTCTTGAGTCATTTAACAGGCCACTGTGCAGTGTTTTTGAGTTTGATTTTCAGATAGACTCTTGTGTTGTTCTCTCTGGCATGCATCAATTCCTGTGTATATCAGCATGGCCCTGCATGTCTTTGTGTCATTGAGTTCCATCGGTCACGCCTCGACATTCTCATTCAGAGAGCAACGTTCCCTCCGAGTCAGCAAGCCACGCTGCACTGTCTGCTCTCAAAATGGCTGACTCACTGTAAACAACACTAAAACACTATCTGCCCAGCACTTCTTATCAAAGCTTGGATGGGGAAAGTCTTTCCTTGCACGGTCCTTAAACTGGTAGAACATGTCGATCCTTACATGGCAAATGTGCTCTGAAGTTTAAGCTGTGCAATTGTACATTGTGCGCTAATTCATTAACTGTACATTGTTATATAGTGGGTGTTGAACAATTTTCAGTGACTATGTTCTTCTAACCCTAATTGATGGAGTGTGTAGCTTTTCATTTCTTAGGGTGCGTTCACACTTGTCATGTTTGGTTCGATTAAAACGAAGCCTGGTGCGATTGCTTGGTTAGTGCGGTTCATTTGAACATATGTGAACGCTGCCATCCGAACCCTGGTGCACACCAAACAAGCGGACCGAGACCACTAAAAAGATGGGTCTCGGCCTGCTTCCAAACAAACTCTGTGCGGTTTGATTGATATATGAACGCAACACGGACCAAAGACATGTAAACAAAACAAAAACAGGACGTGATGTCACAAGATGCGACGCTACATGCAATTCTGATTGTGTAAGTAATACGTTATTCTTTGATTTGAAAGGACATAATGTAAGCATATCTGGTTCTTTTCATCAACGGACCTGTGTTGCCCATTAGTCTGTACAGACGATGGAACTGCGTCTCTTTGCAGCAGATCTTCATTTCTGCATACAACGGAGGAAATCCTGGTGCTGTTTTGAATGTTTTGAACATTTTATGAGCTCTCCGTGAGTTCTCAGCTGGTAAAATAAAACCATATGTACACGCATAAGATGATTGAGTTTAATCCAGCACACAGCATTGTTTTGAATGTTCGATAAGCAAGCGCCGTCGCAAAATATATGTCATAAAAGCTGACCAATCAGGTTGTGACCGTATCCCTATGCCTTTGGTTCGGTAACTTTAGGTTCGCTGTTAAAAATGCCAGTGTGAACGCTAAGCGGACCAGGACTATACGTTTTTTTTTGGTCTGGACCAAACGAACTGAACTACAAGTATGAACGCACCCTTAAACAACCATGTAGGAAGACGACAATTCGTGGCCATATTCCAGGATGACAATGTGAAGATTCATCAAGCTCAAATTGTGAAAGAATGGTTGGTTGGGGGCATGCAGAATCTTTTTGACACATGAATTGGCACCTCTGAGTCCAGACCTTAAATTCATTGGAAGTCTTTGGGATGTGCTGGAGGAGACTTTACAGAGTGTTGGACTCTTAATACAATACAAGATCTTGACCAAAATTTGATGCACCTCTTGATGGAAATAAATATTGTGATGTTATATCCATCAAGAGGTGCATCAATATTTTAAGTAAGTAGTGTTGCAGAGAGAGCTTTTTCATGTGTTTTTATGTGTAGATGTGTTGATAGGAGATAGAGAACCAGGCGCTGTATGAGGGTCAAAAGGGAAGTTTTGCTGGGGCTTTTTTCTACACTCTAGGAATGTGTCTGCCGGGTATTGATCGGTGTGCTGGGTGATCCATCTTGATCCTATACCTGTGGATAAGAGGAGAACCTTGTGCACTTCCTCATATGATGAGTCAAAAAGTGAACATATGTACAGTATATCGTGTGTATAAGTATGTGTATTTTATAGAAAAGTATGTTTTTGAAAGTCTTTTATGCTCACCAAAAACTACACATTTTATATAAAAAATATATATTTCACAGTAAATACATTGTGAAATATTACAATTTACAGTTTTCTATTTGAATATATTTTACATGTGTTTTTTCCTGTGATCAGAGCTGAATTTTCAGCATCAGTCACATCATCCTTCAAAAATCATTTTAATATGATGATTTGGTGCTCAAGAAAGAACTGTTATTGTTATCAATGTTGAAAACAGTTTTAATATTTTTTAAACTGATTCCCATTTTTTTTTGTCAGGATTCTTTGATGAAGAACGTTAAAAAGAACAGCATTTATTTGGCATAACTGTTTCATAAATTTGTCTACTGTTGTCTTATGTCACTTTTGATCAATTTAATGCATCTTTGCTGAATAAAAGTATTAATTTCCTTCATCAAGAACAAAAAAAGCATCTTACTAAAAGCAAACTTCTGAACAGGAAAAATGAGAAATTATCAGTGCTTGTTTTGGGTGTCTTCCCGTCCTCTCCTGTTGATGGGGGTTGTACGCCTCATGCGGTTTAATTAGATGAGATGATTAGGAAATTGGGGGAGAGGAAAATTAAAAATTGGATTAGACTCTGGGAGACAGAATGGAAGTAGAGAAACATGCTATCTTCTGCGCATCAGTCTCCTGATTTGGCCATTATTAGCTTCCTGATCTCAGTGAGTAGAACAGGATTACAACGCAATGGTTGGCCAGTGAGCAAGAGGTAAATATCAAGGCAGTCCAGCTCTGATATTGGCGTCACATGTAGATTAAATCAGCTCTGTCTGTATCAGGTTGTCTAATCCATATTATAGACATGGGAGTAGACATCTGATTATACATCCTCTGGCTGTCTGCTGAAGAACCACATGCAAAGACTTTTTGTTTTTTAGCCACGCTAGCAATACAGATGCATACATGTTGTTTAACTATTGTGTTATATAGTCATGGTGTAAACAGCATAAAAAGAGGTCCTTGACTGTGTATATGACAGTGAACACACACTATATCAATGTGTCACATCAAGCATATCAATTCTTCCTGAAGCATGGGAAACAATTGTATTCTGCAGCTGTGCAGCACCAGTCTGCCTTTTTATTTCCTTAATGTCATGAACATGGTGATATTCAAACATGTGGCCTGCCTCCTTTGTGTTTTTCCCTCAGATAATTACATTGATATCTCCCTATTGAGATTCAGAGGCATTCATTCAGCTCACTGGTCTTTATTTTTTTAGTTATCAATACCTATTATTTTCATTTTGGCTGGTTGAACGGAAAACAAGGGGGAAAGTTTGAATAATGGCCACTATAGGCCAGTTTAGTGTAGAAAACACATATATACATATAGTTATTTTAATCAACATTAAAGCAGTAGTATTGTCTGGAACTTTGATATATATATAAAAATGATTTGTGATTTTGTCATTTCTGAACTAGTGCTGAGTTTTCCCTATTCTTTTTGTGTAATTTTGCATTATCTATGTTAGACCATTTATTTTAGTTACATATTTTATTGGAGGTAATAAAAGTTGGGTTTTTCGGAGGCACACTATAAATAGCAAGTCTATAAATGCAGATGATAAATGGCTGCTGGTGCCGGAGTATTATTCTGGCTCTTTTTCAGACTGTTCGGATAACCAGGCCCGAGGCCAGGAAAGGAGGATGGGACCAGTGCCAGAGAGTCTTAAAGTATTCACCTCTCAGCCTTCAATATCTCTTCCTCTTTTTATGTTCATGCCTACTTTCCACCTCTGCCCTCCCAAAAAATGCTTTGCTTTCGCCTCTTTGTCTTTGAACTCCACATTGAAATACCACATTGATAGTTTTAAACTTTAGAGTTGCCTCCTTTCCCACTCTCTCTACCCAGGATATATAGGAATTTAGTACTCTTTCACATCGGTATAGATAACCGACAACTTGTAAGTGTTGAGCTCTGTAATGGCAGCACTTTTGCTCAAAGATTGGCCTTTTAAGTGGACTTGTCCTCACCTATCATCCAAATCCCACCAACCCAACCCCTCCGCCCCTGCTGAGTGCAGCGACCCATAAAGCCGATTAGACCGGCCCTTTGCAGTGGGCTCCTACTTCAAAGGAATGAGAGAGTGGGAAAGTGAGTTGAGGTTGAGAGGTTGCAGGAATAGGTCTTCAGGCTTCTTCCCACTTAAAACATTGCTAATAATGGCTGTGTGCTTTTGGCAATGGCTTGATTTTGAGACTTTTTTTCTCCAGAAGATGATTGCTTACTATAACAATATACTTACCTCATCCCAAATTATTCCAAGCTATTTGAGCACATGAGCTTTACTCCTTTGACTATATAATGAAGCAAGTTCTTAAGAAGTGAGTGGAAGTACGTGGTTTATTCTACAGTTACCCTTTAAACATTATACACCACTGTTCAAAGTTTGGTGCCATTTAAGATTTTTTAATCATTTTGATAGTAGTTTTTTTTATGGTAGTTTTTAAGTTGTTGTTTTTTTCTCCATACTATAGAAGTCAGTGGGGTCTATCAACTGTTTGGTTACCCATATTCTTCAAAATATATTCTGTTGTGTTCAGCAGAAGAAAGAAATTCAAACAGGTTTCAGTTATCGCCTTGATAATGACGCAAGAGTTTACAGATGGTATGAGATGTAATTAGCGACCACGTTATGGAGGATAATCAGATATTACTTTTAATTTTATTTTTAACTTGCGTTAACTTCACTCAAATAGCACCCATGACCAGCTACATAGTGACCAATCCTGTGTGGTGACGTCACTACATGCATTCTACCAGCACGTTCTACCGTGCCTCAGAATTCCGGGCTGACTCTAAGAACAGTTTTTAATTGTGCCGAACCAAGCTTACCATTCTTAGAACCGTTCCGCTCGACAGTGTGGTTATGGCATAAGATGCACCCTGGTTTTGTCAAACTTGTCAAAAGTGCACATTGTGGGAAATTATTTAGGCATCAAGTGCAGAAAATTAAAGAAAAGACAGTTTGAAAGAAGTGTCCTGCATGAGAGAGTGAGCATCTGGGGCCGTTTTGCTGCTCCTTTCTGAGAACCTTTGATCTCTAATCCACTCTTATCTAGGTGCTGGAATAAATGTGATGGAGGTGAAGAGGAAGCTTATACAGGTTCGCTGTATTGCCTGTTACCTTTTTAGGGCTTTATTTAAACTTTTTTCTTCTTTGAAGTAGTAGGGATTGTAGAAAATTGAGCTTTCAGAACTGGTCCACCCTGGCAGGAGAACAAATGAAAAAGTTACTGTATCTCCATGTGCTGAAGCAACAGCTCTACCCTCATCTTTCATGGGTATTGGTTGCTGCCTTAAATGAAACAAACATGTTTGTTCAAGCTCTTCCATCAGCCGTGGCAAAAGTCAAATGCGCCTATGGTAGCTGGAGCTTGGGGGCGGAGTGTCACTCGTCATCTCGGCCTGAAGTGACAGCTGACAATGTTTGTGTCGTACGCTTATGTAGTCATTTCTATACTAACATAACTGATTAATACACAGCTGACCCACTAGAGAAAACCCCTAAGGTCATGGTGTACTGACAGCTTTCTGAGGCAATTTGGAATGACATGTTAACCTGCAGCTTAAAAATAATATGGATGGCTTCTCATTTGTGCATTATGCCCATTTCATTATTGCAGTCGTTTTTGTAGGGTCACAGACAGCCGATACCTAACCACAACTGTAAGAGGATTTGCTTTTTATTTTGCTTTTAAATTTGACTTCTAATCATGTTTAAGTCATTCGTTTTCATAAGTCATACAATATATTTTGTCACACCATGAGCTTGTGAATGTGTTTTAGAGCAAAACCCATTGAGAACTTTATATTTTTAGTTGAATTGAATATTGTATTGAGTATTGAATATTTGTTATTTTAACTTTATTGTTTTATGATCTTTGCGATATTACAATGATGGCCCCCTCTGAGGAGCCCTGGGTTTAAGTGCTTGCTTGAGTACAATGGTGATAGCTAATTATGGGCAATAACCTTCCGGGTTCCAGCCTGCAAAACAAAAAACAGCTTTTTGTATAATTTTAAATATCTGAAACTCCTGAAAACAAGATACATGAGTAGCTAATTATGTAAGATAATTATAATTGTATTAATATATTTAAAAGTTAAATAAGAAAAGTTACATAAGTGAAAATTTGCCTTTTAAATATTTATCTTGGATTTGTATTTATATTTACAAAAATAAAAAAAATATATGTATAAAGATTAAAATGCCCCTATCATTCTTTTTTCCCCAAATATGACCTTTCATGCAGTGTCTAATATAGTTGTTTGTGAATGTACAAGTTCTGTAAAGTTTTAAAGATCAAAGTGAAAGCCAAACAAAGTTCCAATCTCACTTCCTGTTACATATCTACATAACAATGCATGACATTTGCATAATGCCAGCCTATATTGTCTTCATTGGCTGTCTGCGAACAACGTGCTCTGACCCGCCCTCAAACACTGTAGTTGTCAATGAGGCCTGATAGAGTTTGGTTCGTGTTGTTGACATGTTTTCAGTGCTGCAATTCACTTTGCATGCACTTCAAAAGGATGAGGACTCTGGAATTACAACGGTAAAACCGAACTGTTACTGTTACTGTTCGTATCTCTGTATAAAAGTGCTGAGGAAGCCTCCAGAGCTGAAATTCAGATATGGTTAAAGACTATTCGCTTCCGACACGCACTGTAAGCGGTAGACCAATCACAACTGACTGGGCCATCTGACCAATCAGAGCAGAGTAGGCTCTCGGAAAGGGGTTTAGATACTATGAGAAAAGAGGTGAGGTGCAGTGTATATTATGAGAAAATTCTGATGCATGTAAATCTATTGTAGGTATTCTAGGAGACCACCAAAACAAAATTAGGAACATTTAAAATGGCACAATAAGGGCACTTTAGACTCATTTAGAAGCCATTTGTTTTTGCAGTGTGAGAGTAAGTCTGTACACCATTTCACAGCAAAACATTTTCAGAATTGAACCCAGGGCCGAGATCGTGAAAGCACTGAATACCAGCCACTAGACCACCAGGGGAAGCCTAGTAGAAGTGTTTTCAGTAAAGCCCACCCCCACATCTAGCATTCCTTTTTTGCATAATTACTTCACTTTCCTCCAGACATAAATCATTGTCCTTGAATTTTGTGTTTAAATAAAGAGCTTAATAGTACAGTATATCTTTATCTGAGATCTTTTTCTTGACCTATTAAATCTTGCTCAGTGCCAAGCAATGTCAAATTCCAGGAAAAATCCATTCTTAATCCATTTAGGGACCCTTGCACGGACTGCACAGCAACTGTCTGGCTGGTTTGACCCAGACGGATCCATATTCATACGTTGCTCGCTAGTTTCACATATTCTGATTCCTTTTGGTATTGGTACGGTGTGACATCAAACCTGCTGCTTCTCTCTCCCTCTACCACACTGAGAGTTTAAGGATGGAGCTCGTTATATTGGTACCACTATAAGCATGAAGTCTGGAGGGGTTGGAGATATCCATCATTAACCGTGATGGGAGGATGTGGGAGTACAAACACTGAGCTGATGAGCTCCAGAGGGATGGCTTCTCTTAACCATTAGTCATGCATGGAGAACTCCATTGCTATTAGAGAAGCTTTTTTTGGTTCTCGTCGGTGTCTGATTAAAGACGTACGCCGTAGATCAGTGCACATTTATGTGGAAGCACCCTCTCTCTCTCTCTTGCACTTTTTTTTGTTCATACACATGCAGGCCTTTTTGGAGATGCAATTATGCATTGCCAAAAGGATCTGTGCCAGCCATCCTTTTCTTTTTTTGGGTAGAACCCAGCTGTGCAATCCATGTCCTTTGTTAATGCTGTCAGCATGACTTCCAGTTGAAAAGTAGATCACAACAGGTTAAAACTTCAGCAAAAATACTAATTTTGGGGGCTGTTGGTTTGTCGGCTAATACCTCCCTTGCACTGTAGTCTGTAGTTTTTCCAGAGGCTGTGGAATTAATGAGGGAACGTGAAAAACAGTGGTGCTGTTTTCTTAATCTTGGCCTAATTAACTGACATTCTTTTGTCATATTGCAGCAGTTTCCACTGGAAACTACATAGCTGAAGATTCAGCCTGTAAACCAACAAATAGGTCAGATGAGTGGGTGATTATTTGCTGCTGTTTGCTGAGTGATTCAGCTTAGACTGCGTCAGAACTAGTTTTGCAACCCGAGCATCTAGGCTAACGCTTTGACATTGTTATCAGGTACAAAATAAGTATCATCACTGCTGTTCGAGCATGTTTCATCAAAGGTGCCTAATGTAAGATCAATGCATTTAGCAGATTCACACTGTGGCAAGCAGGATGGGGCTGAGAGCCGTGAGAACGGAGGAAGGCTGATGGCACAAGTGCTAATAGCCTGTGTGCCACACCGGTCTTGAGTCTCACGGAGGAGCTCTGGGAGGATAAAAGGAGGAGTGACAACAGTGTGGACCAGGCCTAGAGAAATAAGGGGCTGACCAGGCCTGAACCCTCTGTCCACCATGATGGGGAGGAGCAGGCAGACCAAGCCGTCCACTGAGGAGCGTCCAGTGAGTGAGGCCCTCTTGGCTGGTTGAGGATTGAGTGGCAGTGTGTCCGGGAACCGAACCAAGATTTTTTGTCTCTGTCTCTCCTCATACTTCTTCTCCTTTTCTCTCGCCTCGTCTGTCCTTACTCCAAGGTGCTGTGGCTGCCATGACTGCCTCACCAGTTATTTTTGGATTAAATCTTTATGTTGAACATTCGCCGGTTTCCGCCTCTTCCTTCCCTGAGCCTTAAACATTGTTACACACACCTTTTAAATCACTTCAGAGATTGCTGAGTGATTATTTGCTGCTGTTTGCTGAGTGAATCAGCTTAGCCTGCGTCTAAACTAGTTTTGTACCCCAAGCATCAAGTTTGACATTGTTAACAGACTCAAAACAAGTATTGTCGCTGCCGTTTGAGTCTGTTTCACCAAAAGTACCTAATGTAAGATTAATGTATTTAGCAGATTCACACCTTTTTAAAGCCCTTCAGAGGTTGCATGTCTACAGATGCAACTCTTTAGTGGAAAAGAGCCCCAGTTATACTATTATATCAGTAATTTATTCACCACCTGCAGCTGCCTCCCAGAAAATGCTTAGAATTTAAAAAAGAAAGATACAGATTTATTCAGTGCATAAATCTCTACTTTAAGATTTATGTCAGTGTAGGTATTATATTAGTTTTGCTAAATGGAACCTAATATTTCATATGAAATAATCTTGGAAAAAACCTTTAAATATAAGGGTTTTGTAAAACCTAGAGGTGTTCTTTTAGTAATTCTGAGAGTCCGGAACTTGCTACCTTTGCATACAGTATACAGAAGTAGGAAAGGATTTGCTAGCACAGATGTGTATGGGTAAAAAGAATAAAAATGAATAGTGTCTAATAGTATGGTAAGTAAGGATGCATCAGTATAATACAAACATTTTTTTTTTTTGCTACAGTTTTAGATACTAATAGATTTTTTAATATTTCAGTGTTAATGGTTGATATTAAAATGTTATACTATTTTGTCTAAATTAAACATATAACAAAAAAAAAAAAAGTGATTTTTAGTAAGTATTTTAAAATATACAGTATGTGTATTAAATTCTAAAGTTTAAAGATAATCTTCATTTGGCAAAGGTCATTTTTATGTGAAAACGAGAAATGAGTATGTATTACCTATTCAATATCGACCGATAGAGGTATATTTAAAAAACATCAGGCCAAAAACCCATATGCTACCGATATATCGGGCATTCCTAGTTTAAACGAATTAAAATGCATGCATGTATTTATTTATATTTTTAGCAAGAAATAAGCATTGTTGAAAATAAAAATGCTTTTGTTGTGTATAAAGCTCACTTGAATTTGTTCTAGATCGTTAGATATGTCATATGTCAGATATGAAACCATTTTCCTTCAGAGGTACAGAAAAGCTGTGTGTAAAGTTATTGACTGATCGGGCAGTGAGGCAGTAGGGCAGCTGTCTTCAGTTCCAGAAACAGGTTTAATGTGTGAAGACATCTGAACGCAGTCATGCAGGGTTTGACAGTGTGAATGGAGCTTCTAGACCTTGGTTTTAATGTTTGATCTGAGCTCGCAGGCCCTTTATATGGCTGTGGGAAGAGTGGTGGTCATTGTGTTGGGAGTGGCTGTGGGTGAGTACAGATGACAAAGCTCTCAACATCTTTTAATCTTAATCTTAATCCAGCTAATGGTGTTCAACACAAACCTGGCTATATTACTGTATTTCCACTTTATGTTACTGCTGTTTTCCACTAAATTTCCCATCAGGGATGAATAAAGTAGCTAATATTGATATGGATGGAAAAAGTAGGTACCATAATACAAATAAAATTAAAAAATTAAAAAAGTACACTATGCCACATTTTTTACATTACTGTGGGACATGGTTTCATAAACTCTAAAGCCAATTTCAAATTGTATATCCTTAAAACATATCAGATAAAGTATGCATTATCATTTCCAATTCCTTAAAATAATTTATACTTGAAGATTCAGACTTCAGATTTTTTATTTAGAAATATACATACATTTTCAGAACACTCCAGTGCTGAGAATGAAATATGCTGTTTGCATACATATTCAGTACTTTTTGCATGACAAAAACATATAACCCCAAAAAGGACACCAATGCTTTACAATTGGCTTCTTCTTGTGAGTTATTAAACATCTCCAGACTATTCTTGATACAATTTCCATGATTAAGATTAGGGGTTTATTTTTCAGTTTGTGAAGGACGGATGTTTTAATGAATATTAATACCCTTTAAAGGGGTTACATATAAAGATTTAAAACATTTTGCATTTTTAAAGGATGCCAGTGGAGTTCTGTCAAACATATTCCGAGCTTTGCATAACACTGCATTGTATGGAGTGGTGTGACAGATCTTAAAAGAGCTATGTAAAAGCATGCCTGGAGTTCGCCAAAAGCATTATAGTGACCCAATTTGCAATTTTGTAAGATTTTATTTTTTTCAGAGATGTAGGTAACATCAGTAAATATCTGTGTGGTACTTTGTTTTTTTTTGCTACGTAAAGGCCATATTTAATATTTTATAATAAAGTGGGATGTTGTATCATCTTCTAGATTATCGTAAAGCTTTGTTACCCTCCCTTTTTCCGCTTCCTTCTTCCTGTTTTGTGCTCTTGTGTGCACCTGCAGTGTGTGTCAAAGCTGAATGTAGATTGTATTTGATTTGTTATAAGGGTCTTCAGTTTTAAATGGCACTTGTCCTGCTTTAAGCCTGCTCATCTTACGTCTGCTGATGCTTTCACTGGCAAACAGATCGCTCACTCAGCTGACATAACTCAAGGGTCTTGAGTTTTCTTTCATTCTGTCATTCTGTACGCTCTTTCCAGACTGCAATCTTTCATTTGTCTCATACGCAGACTCACACACAGCGGATCCATACGGTCTGGGTGATTGATCACTTTAATATGTATCACAGTTGATTCACTTCAGCTCGTTTTGACTTTCCTCAGAGTACGAGATGTAACATAAAAAGTATAAATCAATGAATCTGAACGAAGACAGAAAACACTGAGGAGGAGAAAGAAGCCAATGATATATCATGCATGCGCACCAAAGAATAAGCTCTGGACAAAATCCAATCAAGAAGAACTCTGGGAAGAGAGATTATGATCTCTTGGTTCTCTCCACACTAATACCCACAGGGTATACCAGTCTATATTCTATCCCTACAACTCAAGCATTCATTCTTCTGATGAAAGAGTAAAATAGATGATAGCACTTTTTGATTCAGCAAAATCACGTTACAGAATCCTTCAAACATTTTCTTCAAGTACTGCACTATGCATACAACTTTTTCACATCTGAAGATCGCATAATGGAAAGACACCAATCTTCAATGTCTGTTTTATCACACAATTAGTGTAGTTTCATTTTTTTAATGATAATTATCCCTGTAGTTACTGACTGGTTGTTTAATGTGTAGTTAAATATGCACATTCTTTTATGGCAGTAGATTAAATGTTACTTTTTAATTATTTGTAACTTTTTTTGTAGGGTTGGGTTCAAAATATTAGATTTGATTTGATTCTTAATTTGAAGAACTGAGGTCGATTCTGAAGTCCCAAGAATCAATCTTTCAGTCAGTGCTGTTTTCAGATTATGAATGAACAAAGCTTTATGGCTTATCTCCCACCCAATAAATTGCAATAAGATTTGTGCTTTGCCACTTCTGATAGGAAATAAAGTCTCAAGTTCTGGCAATTTTATTCAAACAATAAATACTGTTTTGCCACACTTTAATGTGGTGTGACAGATCGTTGTAGCGTTTCAGCTCAAGCAAAGTGGCTGCGTAGAGCTCTCATTAACTGATCATCTCTTCTGCTTTACTACTAGTTATAGCACGGAATAAACATAAATGAACATCAGAAGGTATGTTAAAGGATACAGTACAACTTACCAAAATCCATGTTATGTCTTGTATAATCAAAAGACATTGTCATGAAATTACATTTACCTCAGAAAAACTTGTTAGTCAGCTAGAAAACTCTAGAGATGAGAATTTTGCTAAATGTACAGTATGCACTAAATGTACAAAATGTTTGCCTAAATGTTTGCCATGTACTGTACCTGATAGTCCCCAATTAATCGATATTGAATTGAATCGGAAGTATGTGAATCGAACTTTAGTTGAATTGTGTAATTCATGTCACTGTTCAGCCCTACTTTTTTTTTGGTCACTCACTCGTCACTCTTCTTAGTATTTAACTTGTAATATGTAGTTAAAACCAGTTATTGGATTTGCATTAATCCCATCTCAACAATTAAAAGTAAAATGTGCATTTTTAGTAAAAAAATAAAAAAAAGATAGTTTGCCATTTTTCTAAAGATTTTAAAGTACTAGAACTGTTCAGCTGCTGGATTTGTTCAAATTTGGAACCATGTCCTGAATAGTAAAAATAAAATCTTACCAAAAATGTATTTTCTTTTGTATTTTTGAGTAGGTGTTTCCGGGTAGTTGGTCACGTGTGTAGGTGGGTATTTACCTGAGAGTGTTTCCTGCTTTTGTATAGACCGTGTAGAGAGGGGGTGAGTAGCCAGGAATGCTCACTTTTTGTTGAGCGTTTGTAAAATGTATAGTTATAGTACATCATGACAATAAAATGTTCCTGTTTCATGTTATAAATGCAAGAAAATGCATCAAAAATCTTCCCTGCTGCTTAGCCTCTCAGCAGCTGTAGGCTGCCGCTATACCACATGCATTTAAATGTGCACATACTCAGAAATTCAGACAGGTGGCAAACTGTTTTTTTTTTTTTTTCTGAAAAAGTATGTCATGTGTTGGGATGATGTGATAAGCATACTTACCAAACCCAGCTCTGCCAGAATCACCACAATGTGCTGTGCTTTTCCACCAGCTTGCTAACTAGTACAAATCACCCTGAATATTCATGTCGGTATATATTTTAATTCCGTTCTGTGCCACTAATGCTGCATAAATTACACACTTCACCTTTAATCTCATGTAATGTAATGTGTTGTCATTTGGATGTTAAGGTTCTAGCATGATTTATGTGCAAGCATGCTAGCAGACCTCTGACTTGCTGAAAGCAATGAGGGCAGATGGTAATCAGTTCATATTTCTGTGCTGGATATATGCTAATATCCCAGATTCTCTCTCGAGGCATGATGAGTATGTAGATGGATGATAGAAGATCTAATAATCTGTTGTGATACTGATCATAACCAGTGGGCTGGCACAGAGAAACAATCTTCACTAGACACAATAATGAAACAGTAATTCCGAGCGGGCATGTTTCCGAATCCCTCGGTTATACACCTTTGCCCTTTTTCCGCTTTTTGGTCTCCTGGGTCGGGCGTCGAGCAGCTAGCTTGACTTGTTGAGGATGTTGATGTATGGCTGCATGGTGCATTAGCATTGTCTGGACAAGCCCTTCTTCCTGTAAACAGCAGGTTAATGTCTCTCTATCCCTCCTCTTTTTATTTGGCTAAGTCTGACAACTCCGTTTCGGGTTTACTGTTGACATTTGCGTGGCGGCTTCCTCGTTTATCATCGGGGCCTGCATGCCGAAAGCTTCAAGAAGGAGGGGGGTAAGCTCTCATAAAGCCGGTACGTTCAGCTGCTCCTCAGCAGATAGCTCTATCAAACCTACCTACCCCCCCACAATCCATCCGTTTGAATCCATCTTCATAAAGCCGCGACATCACAGAGAAGCGACAGAGCGGAATCGCTAACTCTAATATGTAATGTGCTAAACATTGAAATTATGACTCATAAACACCATAAATGTCAATGGTGGGCATAAGACATTGCATAGTGTTTTCCCAAGCTCTGTGGAAGCATCCTCAGTTTGCACGCAAACTCGTGTAAACAAACAAGTACCCGTGCTCGGTTTGAGGCCGGACCGGAGGGATGCCAACACATACAGATGTCGTCTGTGTGTTTTTCTTTTTCGGTTTGCTGTTTTCATGGTGCGGCGTTTCTCTCATGTCCCTCAAAATAGAAAAAAAAGAGGCTGTGGGAGAGAGGCCCCCACTGCATGGGTCTGAAAAAGCACTAAAAGAGTAAATATCAAAAAACAATATCTGTTGTAGAGGATGCACACAGCGCTGTCAGTGGCCCCTTTATTATACACAAACTCAGGTAGCAAAAGGCAAATTGATGTCACTGTTTTTCAGAGAGGACTCAGCTAGTGTTTCCCACCCCACTGCTATTTCTGCCTTCATCTCTGAGACTCAAGGGAAAGAGAAATTGGCAAATTAAATGCTGGTACTTACTATTAAATCTATATCCATCATGCATAGCATTACACCTTCAAGCTATATAGCAAAGGTAGCTTGTTATACCTTTTATATTGTTTATACTTTTTTATTTAAATAAATGTTAATAGAACCCATGTTCAAGAGTTTGAGGTTATTTGAGCTTTGTGACCTGGTGTGTTATCTTGCTGAAAGTAGAAGATGGGTACACACTTATCATAAATGGGTTGTACATGGTCAGCAGAAATACTCAGATAGGCTGTGGCATTTAAACGATGCTCAGTTGGTACTAAGGGGCTATTGTGTACCAAGAAAATATCCCTAACACCATAACACCACCAGCACCAGCCTGAAGCATTTATACACAAGGCAGGATGGATCCATGCTTTCATTTTACATCAAATTCTGAAATTGAGACTCATCAGACCAGGCAACATTTTTCCAATATTTATTGTCCAATTTTGGTGAGCCCATGTGAACTATAGCCTCAGTTTGCTGTTCTTAGCTGACAGGAGTGGCACCCGGTGTGATCATCTGCTGGTGTAGTTCATCTGCTTCAAGGTTTGACGTGTTATGTGTTCAGAGATGCTCCTCTACAGACCTCGACTGTGAGTGTTTTTTTGAGTTACTGTTGCCTTTCTATCAGCTTGAATCACTCTGGCCATTCCCCTCTGACCTCTGGCATCAACAAGGCAGTCTCATCCACAGAACTGTTGCTCACTCTTTTTCGGACCATTTTCTGTAAACCCTGGAGATGGTTGTGCGTGAAAATCCTTCAGCAAATCGTTTGACATCCCTAATTGCATTGAGTTGCTGCCATGTGAATGGCTGATTAGATATTTGCGTTTACAAGCAGTTAAACAGGTGTACCTAATAAAGTGACCTGTGTGTGTGTGTGTGTGTGTGTGTGTGTGTGTGTGTGTGTGTGTGTGTGTGTGTGTGTGTGGACTACATATACTCACCAATAAAATAGCTTTGCCACTGAAAAGCTACATGATTAAAAAAATGCTACCACCATGCTTCTGAGATATGTCCAGCCATGGGGAAGAAAATAGGCTAATCACTCTTGTTTGTGGTGGGGAGGAACCACAGATGGGTTTGCAGTCCGGTCTTTAGTGATAAGCCAGAGTAAATGTGTGTTTCTGTCTGTTTGGGTTTGTGTGCTCGTGGGTGTGTATGTGAGAATGTATTCAAGGGTGTTTGCTGCCCTGGCAGATTGGATTTTTACCATTAACATGTGCATGAAATATGAACAACACTGTTACGTAACGGCATACAATTCATTTTTCTCAGCTTGCTATTTCTTATTCATCCTTGAGTGACTGTGAGCTATTGGCTGGAAGCTGTGTGCTGACATTGTCAAATGCTTTGCCATTGGCTTTACAGGTACAATCTGTTAAACACAAAGAATGTCCATCAGTGATGTGGCCAATATAGGAGAATGGTGTGGCCTTGAAAGAAAGGGTAATACACATCAGCCAAGCTCATCTAGCAGCTAGAGTCTTCATTTGTTCAGATAATTTTAAAATAAATAAATGTGTATCTGCAAAATAGTATATAAATCTGATTCTTTAAATCTGTACTCTTCCAATGATGTCACTTGCATGATAATGGTGATATAGGGCAGCAATTTTTACCACCATGTTTTGGATGGGAGGCTAGTTTTAGTGGATCGCATCAAAGCTACTATTTTTATTTTTTGCACCTTATTTAATAATCCATGTTTGCTTGCTCATGTGTGGATTGCTTGCTGCCCAAACATATGCATGCTGAGGTAATTCCATGATGGAATGAGTAACTCTGTTAAAAATGTTGTCTCAAATGCATCTTGGAAGACATTTATGCTTGATGCTTTCATGATCTGATGACAAGGTAATCAGTAAAAACACAAGTGGCTAAATGTAAATTGCCCTCTTTTTCCCCCCAATCTTTACATAAAACAATCATTCAGCGCTTAATTATGTGAAGAGAAATATAGCTTTAGTAACTTTTGGATAAGAAGAGAAGCAATGTTTACTGGACTTAAACATAATCAAATCAATGTCAAAAGTCATTTACTTTCATACAAGTCTACAAAGTACAATGAAAATCTTGACTTCTCCAATACAGTAATTGTACTCTCTTCAGGGTGAAACGCTGTCAAATTGTGTTTGTATTCGCATGCTTTTTAACCTCCAGATCTTGAGTCATTGCAGGCGCATTCCCTATAAGGTCATTTGGATAATAAAGCGGTTCCTGAAGGCCTCAGTTGAGTCCTATATGAAACTTGTATTTCCTACAAAACCAGAAGCAAAGAAGGGCGAAAAGTGGCCCTGAATGTGAATGCTATAATGCTGTGATCTGTTTAGCATTAAAAGCAGATGATGCCTGTGATCCATTCTGTCACTGCAAATAGAAAAAGGCTCAGTGGGAGAATTAGTTTCAGTCAAAAATAAACACGCCCGCACATTCATTTCAAGATTATGAATGGCATAAGTGTCCACAGGCCAAACTCTTGACGGTGAATAGATTGAATTGAAAGCACATGAACATTCAAAATGAATAATATGTAGAAACCAGTGAATTGTGGGCTGTGAGATTTCAATCACGTCACCTGCATCACAAATGCGAAAGTGTTTTCGTTTTGTTTGTTGTGGTGAGTTTTCTGTAGTGTTATTTTGTTTTCTGTAGAGCTGCACGATTCTGAATCGCAAGTTTTATTTAAAAAAATAGAGATCATGATTTTTTTTTATCAGTATGGATGAATGATTCAATGACTCGCTCACATAGACTTCATTTGTTTCAATACAGGATGAATCAGCATTTTTTAATTAATCTTTGTCTTTATCAAATCATTGTCATTTAGCAATAAGATTTTGTGAGTGTTTGAATCGATATTATGATCTTTTTATTTTTTTATTTTTATTAATTGATGCAGTTAGTCCATTGATTTGCTGATCAATTGACTAATTTACTCATTAAATAACAAAAAAAACCCAAGTAGGTTTAATAATATCTGTACATGTTGATTGTCCAGTGAAGATCAGCACAGGAAGTTAAGAACAAAATCAGACTTAAAGTAAAGGCTTACTAAAAGAGGAGTAGAGATATGTTATATACTTATGCCATGCTGATGTATTGTACATATATGAATAAGCCGCACCATTAATTTTGAGTAATTTCATATGTGTATATAAAACAGATTAATATACCCTCACACACCCACTTACCTACACACAAATGTCCAAACACACTGCCCTATCAAGCCCACACCAATGTGATTTTGTTATCTATGGTAAAATAGCAATGGATCCTCTTTATGGCCCTCTTTTATGGATCCTCTGGGAAAGCTCAATTACACAGCTGCATCCACGAGTGACCTTGGAAACTAATTTGTTTTTCTCCAGTTAACTACAAATCCAGGCGAATAGGCGATTACAGTGAGGTAGATAAAGAAATACTTATTATTTATTGTTTCTGTAATCTTTAATTTTATTAGTAGTATTATTTTAATTTTGCAAAGGTGAATGCAGAAAGGGAAGGTCATTTTAGCTATTACAGTTGAGGGGGGAAAAGGCTTGATTTAATAGTGATCTCAGTGAGGGTCTGCTACTTTCAGCCTCTCGTGTTCAGTTCATTTCCTGCTGATGTCAGGTTTATGTGTGTTAATTTTAGAAATACTGTGCAGTGTTGTTTGTTTGTTTGTTTGTTTTTGGTCTCATTTTTTTGGTCATATTTTCTTGAATGAGAGAGGAAAACATGATTACATTTTGTTAAGTGCAATAGTTGTGTTTGCTTTAATCTCTCAGTCATGGCTATCTTTAACTTTGATATGTTGTTTAGTTTGCCCAGGCTTTGTTGTTAATGAAAGCGGTGACTGAGCAATGCCACTTCATCTCTTACAGAAGTGCATTTCTGATTAGCGTAGAGGGCTAGAGTATGTTTGTTAAATGCTTGCTCTTATAAAGCTTATTAATATATCGGAGAGAATCGAGAACATAGTCATAGATGTAAGAGTGTTGTTTTTGAAGTCAAACACACTCTGGGCCCTATTTTAATCGATCTGAAACGCAAGTGTCAAAGCGCAAAGCGCAAGTAACTTTGTGGGCGGGTCTCGGCGCTGTTGCTATTTTCCGGCGGATAAATGGCTCTTGCGCCTGGCGCAAATCTAAAATGGGTTGGTCTGAAGTAGCTTCATTATTCATAGGTGTGGTTTGGGCGTAACGTGAATAAACCAATCAGAGCGTCATCCAACATTCCCTTTAAAAGCAGGTGCGCAAGTTCCATTATGGATTGCTATTATTATGGCGTATTTACCAGGCGCACGCCATGAGCGTTCACAGCTGAGGAGACTGATGTTCTTGTAAGCCTGAATAATTTTAAAGCTAGATTTATGCCTATTTTTTTCACATCTTCGTGGCACACCACAATGATTTCAGTCATCTCGTGTTAATATTTTTTTAGTGTAACAATTTAATAAATGCAAAAATAACTGTTGCATCTGTGTAGATTACATGAGCAAAGTGTATGCGCATTATAGTCAAGCATGCGCCCTTAAAATAGCATAATGAACAATGAACAACGCGCACCGCGCCACTGACTTTAGACTAGGTTTTTTCTGGTCAGTGGCGCAATTGTTTAATGGAACAGCAAAATAGCACCAGGGATTGTTTGTGCCTGAACACGCCTCCTTTTATTACGCTGAACCGCCCAGGAGCGCAAGTTCATTCACTAGTTTAGCGACATGCTTCTGTGGAGGGAAAAGTGCGCTTTGCGCGGGTGCAAAATAGGAATGACACATGCGTCGGTGTACAAAGTCAATTGCCCTGGGTGCAAGATAGGGCCCTCTATGTTTTCTTAAAGGGAAAGTTCACCTACTGCAAAAAAAAAAAAACCTTGTTTGCTGTCCAAATATCTAAAAATTCTTAAACAAAGATACTAAAATGACTTAAGATATCAAAATGAAGTGAGAATTTTAAGAATTTAGTTTGGAACAGAAACAAGAAACATTTCAAACAGAAACAATGTAATTTTTTTTTTACTTATACATTTCTAGTAAATGCATCTTGATTTAATAATTTTTAGATATTTAATAGATGCAAAGGCATCATACGTTTAGACTTTATTTTGATGGTCCTTTTGGAACATTTCTTTCACTCTAGCACAAAAACTTACTGGACACCCACTTTCAAAAATGGCTCTGCTCTCGCCCAGACCTTACGCGTGCACGCTTAAACTTTGTCCTGTGTGCTTTTGCGAGTTTGTTGTCGTTTGTTGGAAAATTATGCCACACTGCTCAGACATGCCACTACCCAACAAATGCTGATTGAACATGTTCAGTCAGGTGAAAACAAACTCCAACCAATGGCAACAGACGCCAACAGCAGTAACACACTGATCCAACAAACTCTGACAGACTTGTTTGTTGGCGTTTGTCTGTGCGGTGTGAATTGGCCTTTAACGCATGAACTTGGATAATAACCTTAAATTAAATTGTTCAAACAATTTGGCTGCAGAAGAACCAAACTCTCATTAGAGTATTAGTAGACTGTCTGCCTAACATCTATTGATTCTTTATTCTGATGGTACTCCAACAGACATGTCAACTTATTCTACTTACCCTACCTACTTACCCTATCTACTAACATTCTAATGAGAGTTAGTGTATGTAGGTGCAACATTACTTATTGTCAACAGAGTGTATTAAAGGGACCATCAAAACAAAGTGAAACCCATCCTTACAACTTGTACAGTATGTTTCTGTAGCCTGACAAGCCAGACCCACATCAAGATGTTGGGTCTGGGAACTCACCATTCGCAGGGCTCAATCCAAGGGGCGAGATAAATGGTTGTCTTTCAAATTCCCTCTGCACGCGATAGGATAGCGCTAGAACGAACTAGAGAAACAAAGAAAGTGAAGCAGGGCTATATATTAAACTTTCACCGTATCCGGTCTGAGCAGTGTGGTATAATTTTCCAACAAACAACAACAAACTCGCAAAAGCACACAGGACAAAGTTTGAGCGTGCACGCTTAAAGTCTGAGCGAGAACAGAGCCATGTTTGAAAGTGGGCGTCCAGTAAGTTTGGTGCTAGTGTGAAAGAAATCCGCCTCCGAGCGGATTACAGTTACAATTATGCGCTCTCGACATTTAACGGCATTAAAATTGGTCTCAAATGAACTATAAAACGAGAAGAAAGTTGTGTCTGAAGCTGCAGTCTTTTATTTTTATTGGTTAAAATGAATGGAGAATATCTTGTTTTTCCGTGGGTGCTCGAGTTTGTCTGTGTCTGTTGGGGCAGTGTGAACATCAGTTATTTTTCATTTTTAAGTTCTAAATCCAATGGCCAACTTGTTTGTTGGCGTTTTTCTGTGTGGTGTGAATTGGCCTTAAGAGTACTTTATAGTCAGATCTTTTGAAGGGATGGATTATTTTAGAAGCTTGTAAGATCCAGACAACTGCATGGAAAGGACATTTTCATTTTTGGGAGACAAAACGGAAAATCCACATTATCTATTTATTGATGCAGTTGGTAGATGTTGGAACTGACAGAGAGAGCTAACATTTCTGTTAATCAGTCAAGCAGACAGTGTTATCAGGCAAAAGTCTCAAAATGACCAAATGTTTGCCGATTAATCAGCTTGGTCAATATAATTCCATCACTACTCATGATGTCACATGCTTGTATGTTTATATATTTATGCACTATGTTTTAGAAAGGGGAAATGGACAGACAATAACCATAGGATCGAGAAATGATTGAGAAAAAAAAGGAAAAAAGAACAAAGATTGAGGCCAGGTCTGCTCCATCCAGAGGGCAATTTCTTTCAATCAGGGTCTATATTGTATTCTCTGTAATAAGAAAGAAAGTGAGGTAAAAAAAAAAAGAAAGAAAGAAAATCCTCCTCAAGATTTAACAAGACTGTGCCGTGGAGCCAAAGGGCATCTCATGAATAATGGATGACGGCGCAATGGAAATCAGTTCCTCTCCAAACCTCTCAGACTCCTCCTCCTGCTGCTTTGGGCCCTGGCCATGTTTCCTCCTCCAACCACATGTGCAATTTTTTTTAATTTTATACTTCATTTGAACATATGTTGCCATGGCAGTGTTTGCACAACTATGTACAAACACATCATCTTACATCATTCACCATGTCATTGCTTGCCCTGGAGCTTGTTTCCTATATACATTTTTCTTAATTTTTATTCATGGCTTTTTCATGCCTATATTCGATATGACAGAGAGACAAAAGAGTAGTGAAAAAAGGGGGAATTGTGAATATATAAGGATGCAGGTGACATGACCAGCTTGTGAAGATGGCATACATGAAGCGCCCAGCCAATAAAACATTTTCTATACAAAACTGGCAAAACAACAACTTTTTTTGGGCTATGTATTCGCTCAATTGTCTGTCTGATTGTTTGTTTATTCATTTATTTACTTATTTCACTAATGATGCTAATAAGTGTTGTCTATATTTCAAATACGCATCAACACTGAAATATCTGAAATGATTCCAATACTCATTTTCTGCAGTAAGATACACTGATACCAGCTGTGTCCTGAATTTCTGCAGGGGGTTGCAGCTATTGCGCATAATTTTACTTATTCTTGCAGGTTTTGCTCTCATGCCAAAAGTGTGTACACCACAGATCTATATAAGTGGTGCGCACAACCACCTCACAAACTGCTTTTTTCCATGGATTATTGCATCTAAACGGACAAATACACACACCATAATGACTATCTCAGTCAGTTTTGAAATGTAAATAGTTGAGAAAGAAAATAAATGTTGTGTAAAATTATATTGGATCAGTGCATAAGCTCTTAAAGTGACAGCAACCTAATATACCTGCTGCTGATCTTGACTGATCGACTTCAGTAACTTTAATTGTAAGCATTAATCTGTATTTCATTTTTACAATTTAGACTGTATCCAGTGTTGTTTTACATTTAAATACTTTATTACATTTCTGTAGTATTTCTTACCTGAATGTTACTGTTAGACACACCTGTAAAACATAAAGCCATGATTGTTTAGTTTTGTTACTTTAATATATTACATTTGTTTCTGCTATCATTTGCTTTTTTATATATTAAAAAGGAGATATTAAAATATCTATATGCTGTTGTATATGGCAGTTTTCCCTGTGGTATCAAAACCGATATTGAATATAAATATTTATACAAGGTATGATACAAGGTATCATATCAAAGTTAGAAATGAGAAATTATTAGTGACAACACTAATGCTAATAATATTTATTAATGTGTTAATTTGCAGCCATCCAGTCTGTAATGCATTTTGTATACAAAACTGTTAAGAAGTTTGATTGGGATATTTTTTGGTTTGTTTGTTCACATTGTGCCGTTGTGCTGTTATTTTAATCATTTTATGGTTTTGTATTTTATTTTATTCTATGGTTGTGATTTGAAATAAAACTATGGTACTAAATGGCATGTTAACAAACAAATTAAATGTGGGCACTTTTGATGTAATTTAAACAATCTCTTCCTGTTTCTGTAGGCGATGTTTGCCAAATTAAGCTGCAAATTGGCCCATATCGAAATCCCTCAGAGATAACTTAAAATATATACTTTTTTTTCTTCAGCTTTCACCCCCTCCCTCTTCTTTTGACCTTTAATCATTCCTTTTAAGGCCATAAATGTGATTGGTGATTGGTAAACTCAACAGGAGAGGCATTGGAGACTCTATGTGAATCTAATAGCAATCCACAGCCAGCAGGATTAAACCACATGAAGGTCAAAGTTTTTGCCCATGCCGCGTTCTCTTCTTTCCCAACCCCTAATTCCCAGCTCTGGCCTCACTGGTTGGGAGTCTGATTTGTTTTGTCACTTCAGAGGAGGCACTCTTTCCACACCCACCTCTCTCTCGCTCTCTTATGATTCACAGTCATTAAATTCCTGGAACTTTGGAGCTTTAAAGTCACCCTGACCCATGCTCAGCCACCGGGCCTGAGCGGAATATAAAGCAGCGGAGTGATTGATCTGCTTAAGTATCTGCAATTAAGCCGGCACTGTGTGTGAGACAGGCGCTCTGCAACACCACAGATCCCAAAATCAACCTCTACCACTGAAGTCTGCAATCAAACATGAATGGCGAGCAGAGAGATTGAACATAAAAGAACTTAATCATGTCTCACACCACATTTTTAACCCGTCTGTTTGACCAGCGAGAAGGAAATCATTGTTATGAGGCCATTTGGCTTGTCAAAATCAGATCTTTTTCTTTTCTTCTTTTTTTTTTTGGGGGTTGGACTTGACTTAAAGGGGTCATGAATTGAGAAATCAACTTTCCCTTTAACTTTTGATGTATAAAAGGTCATGGTAAGAATATCCTGTAAGTTTCAGAGCTGAAAACTTCCTTGTTAGTCAAAGAAAAGCTTTTATTGACACCAGCCCAGCAAACGATCGATCTCAGAATGTGTCAACCCTTGACATCGTGTGGTGAAACACCGCCTCAACAAAAGAAGAACAATGCCTGATTTTGTAGCCCCGCCCACTGACTCGTACCTTACATAGAGCTAATATGAGTAATCGTTTGACATCTATTATGTGTCTAACAGAACATACCGTAGCTCGCTGTCAAAGCCTGAAGAATCCTTTATTTGTGGGGTTGTTGGTTCATTGTGATCAGACTCTGGTATGTATGGGCCAGGGCTCGCAATGCCCAACGTCCCGGGGCTATGTGTTTTCTAGATGGGCTACCAAAACGTAAACCCGGCCTGCCAACGGGGTATCTTAAAAAGTGAAATAACATTCCTTTCTTGATGTGCGTTGTTCAATCTCTTGACATGATATTTGAAGGAAAAATACAATCGCAAAAGTTTTGATCATGTGAAGCTCATTAAATATGCAAATCTTATCCAATCCTAGCCATGGGCATTTACTTCCAAGTCTTCAGTGCGGCACATCCATCAAAACTGAGCGTGCAGGAGAGAGCCTCAAAACCAGGATAGAAAATAGCCTATTACTTATTATGATGTTTTTGAATGTAAAAACCACACAAACGTCAAGTTGACCTCAGACAACAGTATAAAAAATTACACCTTTAATGTTCCAAACCTGTCTGGCGACCTGTTGTTGTAGTTTTTTTACCATGTAATACTATTGAGACTTTGACCAATTAACCTTTGTGGTGATATTTATTTGGAAAGTGATAAACTGAGTGCTGAATCTATATCCGCAAGAGGCCCGTGCCCTTGACTTCCCCGCCTGGATGTTATAGAAATTTTTGATTAATCTAGGAAGTTCATTGGATGGGGATCAAGAACTCATTTATAGCTGCACTCTTGTGGCACATCCGATCAAAATCTAATACTAAGATGAGGGTGAAAGGGGGTATTGAACTTGCAATGATACCCTTAAAGAATCTTAAATCAATCCGTGTTTGACTTTCAGACCTCTTTGCCAGGTGCAAATTGTTTCTCCTAAAAAGAAAGGAAATGGGACGGGGTGAAAAGAGTGGGACGGGGTGATGCAGGGGTCGCCAGGCTCTTTTCAGCATGCCCTAATAGCATATTTATGAGTGCTCTAATCTATAATGACATTTTCGATACCACCCCTGTTCTGTTACTTACACAATCCTGATCCATTCCCTTAGATAATCACTATACGTTAATGGGGCTGACTTGAGCCTGAATTGCTTTTTAACTCAAATGGACATCTCAATTGCTGCATTGTGGGATAGACATGAGAAAGAGAATGAGAGTGATTCTTTAAAAAGATTATGGGTGTGGGGAAACAGTGGGGGAAGTGCTTTATATGCTTGACTGGCTCCATCATATCATACTTATGTGCGCATGTTCTGTTTATGTATCTTCACTTACAATCGTTAAGTCTGCCTGGTAAACGCTGTTATACACATAATCTCATTGTGCAGGTCTGGCTTTAAACTCGTGTACATGAGTGCACTTTCAAGTTACTGCTATAGTATTTCCTGTCTGGTGACTATAGTCCATCCATCATATTGATCTGGGAGATTTCCAGGTCTGTCTTGGAGTTTTTCAGCTCCAATCAGGCACCTGTGAGATCATTAAATGTCTGTAAATGAATTGGAAAGGAGTTAAATGTCACCATGTGTCTCTTTTTCAAAACATTTCCACTGCCAATCAAAATATTTAATGATTTATTGATGGTGAATGCTTACATGTTATTAAAGTGGTCTTCTGGCATTGACAAAAAAAAAAGTCATTTAATGAGTATGCAAGGCTTCATAATACTGTTTTTAGTGTTAAAATAATACTAATAATCTAAGATCAAAAAGGTTGTGCTCCACCACTTTTTCCCTCTGAAGAACAGAATGATTTCTTAATTTTTTTTATTTTACATTATGCAACACAGCACATACATACTGTAACAGACTTTGGCTTTGGCTGTTTGCCGCCTTCTTTGAATCATTTAATCTTACTCCTACAAAAAGTTATTTTAAAATGTAATCATAGTTCAATTAAATAATCTAAAGACAAAATAAAAAATATGTATTTATTTAAATTATTCATTCATTTCAAATACAATTTTTTCAGTCCTTCCTTCCTTCATTCCTTCATTCCTTCATTCCTTATTTACTTACAAACAAAAACTTTACTTTCAGGGGCAAATGTAATGCATCTTGATGCAGCTTTTCTATAACAATACTCGCATTTTAAGTTGAACCAATAATCAAAGCAGGTGCATTAGACTAATGCATTTTGTAATTGAAATGGTCCTAAACTTCAAATCATTATTTATGTAATTATTTCACATTTGCCTTATTATTATTTCCAATGGTGTTTTTGTCAATGTCAAGATGAGTCTGTTCATTTACTTCAGGATCAGCAGGATTGTTGTGATATTTAAACGTCAACACTTGGCACGTTGCTGCATTATTTCATAATGAGAATTTTTCACAGCACACAATCTTTTTCTGACATCTGCAGTGGAGCCTTTATTTTGTGAGAATTGTTTGTTTTAGTATAATCTGGCAAGATTTAAACATTATGACATGTTTTTTTTTTCTCTGCATTGGTTTAATTGGACTTAATTATGAAAAAGATCCTTTTCCTGTGGTAGAGAAAACCCTCGGCTAAGGATCAGTCGACGCACTCATTTTAAAAGATGATTATGAAGAGAGTATTCAATATTTGAACAAAGCTTCCACAGCTGTCTTACAAATCATAGTTTCATACAGGAAAGCGACTATTCAAACAACGCTGAACTATTTTTGTTGTGGGAAATATCTTAAGATCTTGCTCTCAGAAAGTGAAGAGAGTAAATAAGAAAAGTAATGAATTCTATATAAATAATTGAAATATGTGAATTCATCCCAAGGTGTGAAAACCGAAGCTTGATGTGACCCATGTCTATCCACCTGTTCCAGTGCGGGAACAAAAGCTGGCAATAGCGCAATAAAAGATGCAATCTGCACCGAGACTCACTTAATCTGTCCGCTGGTTGCCATCGTAAATCAAGTCTAATGTCATATGACAAGTAGACAGAACTTAACGCCACTTCCATTATTCCAGCAGGCCTCAAAGAAAAAGGGCGATAGAGAAGGGGAAGGGGGTAGTAATAAATAAATAAATAATGTGGTTGAGAGGATGAAAACTAATTTCAGTAAAGGCGGACCTGTGGGTGATTGATTCTGTGGAAGGCATTAATCTCGTTCTCAACATCTCCATGCCCATCAGTTATTGTGAAGATGGTTTTAACATTACATGGGGTGTCACGGTTTAACCATTAACTGTTTTAGGGGCACAAAGTTTAGGCAGGGTTTGGGTTTCATCTGTCACCATTATTGTTGTTGTTTGTAGATTTTGTATCACTTCAGTTCTTCATAAAAGAGGGTCAAAATGAACTGTTTTCATTTAGTTAAAGGGGTACTTCAGCGCTGGGAAGATGAATCTGTATTTAAACTGGGTCATTAATGTAGTAGAAATGTGAAATTATTTTTGAATTTGGTGCCTTCTAGACTGAGCAAACACAGACAATTTATTTTTGTCTCATGGGGATGAAAGACAACAATTCCCAGAATGCACTGCTTTGCTGCCCTCCTACTCTAGGCACGGCTACTGGATTACTGGATCACTTGCCCACTGCATTCATTTTCATAAAATCAGTTCAGTTAGAGACACTAAAATTAAGAAATGAACGTGTCTGTTCAGTATATTATGAGTGAGCCTGAGTGTCAAGGCCGTCACGGCACAAACACAGCAGGAGTCGGATTACATTCATTACATGAGTTGAGGTAATCGCGGGATTCGCGGCTGCATTCACAGCGCGTGAACAGTCTGGCGCATTTTCAGATCATGTCTTTGGAAGCTTAACTTTCATAGGAATTCATTTGAACAGTTGAAACACTCACTTTGCTCACCACTGCTCTGTTTACATGATTCCCCGCAGCTCCCCGAGCCGAGTGCTGACGCTGTGAGTGCAATGTTGAAAATGTGGAAATAGCGCCTCCTGCTGGCTGTAGTCTTTAGCCTCTGGACAAAATCTGGAAATAAAATACATAATTCTCTTGTCTCAGGGTCATATAAGGGGGGAAAGTATGATCATTTGAATATAATCCCGGGTTTCTACTGATACAAAGCTTAATGCTATTCGCTGAAGTAACCCTTTAATATAATATAATTAATGATATTAGGGCTGTGCGATATTTCATTTTAGCATCAATTTCACAAGGTATGCATCCGCAATAGTCACTTCGCAGGATGTGTGATGTCAAGTATGGGTATTGTAGGTGATCTGTACAGTCCAGGCACCACGGTTCGTAATGCACTTGATTCTCACATCAATTGCAAAATGTAACCATAGCGAAAGTTTAACATTTGCACGTGTTTTAGGTCCTGTCAGTTTAAACACTCAAGCAATTTTAGACTGTTCAAGTGCAAGAAGACACGAAAGAGTCAATTCAGACTTCGAACACCTAATTCCATTCTCTTCCGAGCCTATTTGAGCTTGAACAGACATATCCATGCTAAATTATGTCAAAATGCTCATCTCTGTGAGTATCCTTTTAAACACAGTCACTTATGACTTATGAACGTAAACAATTGTGAAAGAAAATGGATGCATATCATTATATTGGATCTGTGCATTCGGTCTTAAAGTGACAGTAGCCTAATATTCCTGGTGCTGTCATTAATATTAATTAAACAACAAAATACAAATGGAAAATCGCTTTTGTAGCTTAGATTAATTATATTTAATTTATATAGTGAAGACTATGCAGTATTATTTTAGATTTGATTATTGAATTGCTGTACCTTACGCTGCATTTACACAGGGCTTCAGCGTTAACACTTGACGGAGGTTAAAGTAATGATACTATGACCTGCTCTTGAAGTTTCAGCATAGTGGAACTGAACAGACCTAGAAGAGCGAGTTCGCCAATCCCCAAGATGCCTAACGGAGATGTTCTGTCAGTCTTGTTCCTGTGTCCCATGAGAGCACTGGGCCTGTTTCAGTTAATGAGCCCCAACTGCGCTAATGTGTGTTAAAATAGGACTATGTGATTCCCTGCTGTTTTAGTATCACAGCATTATGACAGGCACCGGTGCATCAGTAGCGCTGTTGTACACTTCATTCTCCATGATTACACCCTTGGGCTTCAAGCTTTGACACTACAACAGGTCCACACGCCTGCCATTTGAAGGAATATACTCTTGCTACAACACTGTGAGAGAACTCATTCGCTCCGATTAGACTCACTGTGTTTCCTTGACCACTATTATTTTTGTGCGGGAGAATGAAAAACAGGCAAAGTACATACTTGGGCTGTCAGTCGGACGGCATTTTCTTGTGGATGCACTTGAAAAGAAACACAATGTGGCTCAATCTGGCTCATCGGTAATGAAAAGGCTCTTTCTGCTTTCAGCCGCTTTGCTATTATGGGTAAATAAAGTGTTTTAGGGTAGTGTATTGACGTATGTTTGTGGAATTACTCGAATGATAAATTATGAATCAGTATGTATATTCTGCAAAGTTAAAATCACTTTTAATATTGCAGCGTACAGTGTACAGAATTATAAGCTTTTTGAGCTTTTTGTCCATTTTGCATTGCACTTGGTAATGTAAGGCTTGGATGCAGCTGCTCGGCCATGGAAACCCATTCCCTGAAGCTCTCTACACAGTGTTCTTGAGCTAATCTGAAGGCCACACGAAGTTCGGAGGTCTGTAGCTATTGACTGCAGAAAGGAAATTCTGCGCACTGTGTGCCTCAGCATGCACTGACCCCGCTCTGTGATTTTTATGTGGCCTACCACTTCAGTACCATACTTGAATTCACTGAGCTCCCGTGAGCGACACATTCTTTCACAAATGTTTGTAGAAGCAGTCTGCATGTCTAGGTGATTGATTTTATACATGTGTAGCCATGGAAGTGATTGGAATACCTGAATAATTTTTTTTTGAGGGTTGTCCCCATACTTTTGGCAATATAGTGTATATTAAAAGCAAAAACAATAACACTCTTCAAAGGCTCCGCCACAAAATGAGAAGTGACTTAGCCATTATGGCATAAGCAACCAATGCACATATTGCATGCTGAACATATTGCACGCTAAATGTTAATGATTTTGTTTGCAAAAACATTTTATAGTGTTAGTGACTCAGACCTATTTATATCCCCTTACCTCAGCGCTGGTGGCCTTGGTTGGTCTGAGCTGGAGAAGAAGTTAAAAATACTTCATTGCATCAGATGTGCAATAAATAGGAAACGTGGACTAAGCTCTTGTAAACTATTCATACCTCCCCACTCTTCTGGTTCTCTCCGTCTTCCTCCCTAGGTCTGTCTTTCTTTGTGCTTGTAGGGCTTGTTGAGCCAAATCTGACATTTGGTAAATACTACAAGGATGAGCTTACGTTTCTTTGTCAGACAACTTTCTGTTTCCTTCTCAGCTTATGTGATTAACGCTCACTACAATAAAGAAGCTGTCCTACTGTGCCTGTGTTATCTGAGTAATTAACACTAATTCTGACAATCCCAAGACCTGAGCACTGGTACATCTAAGCTTAGGGCAGGTGGGTTATAATTGGGCTAACCCCTAATATATTGGTCTACTTCTGCAGCAATAAATTGTTAGACTTCATGTGGTCAAATTAATTTCTCTTGAAATGTTTTACACTTCTCTAGGTTAAAGCGATAGTTCACTCAGAAATAACATTTTGCCATAATTTACTCACTCTTGTTATTTCAAATCTATATATATATAAAAAAACACAACAGGAGAAGTTCTGAACAGGAGAAGGTCACTGTGATGGTCAATAGATGTAATTATAATGAATGGGACCTAAATCTTTTAAAGGATCTACAGCTTTGTCTATTCATCATACTTGGTGCATGAGTCACATGGACCACTTTTATGGCCCTGTTTACAACTGGTATTAAGATGTGTTTTGGTTGATCGGATCACATGTAGATGAGGGAGACACATACCGTTTACGTTTGGTGTTTCAATCAATCTTTTTCAACCACTTCTGTCCTGATTTCTTCAAGGGGAGTGTCTACAGGCGAGTAAATGTATGTTTTTTTTTCCAGATCTTTCGATCTAATGGACAAAAGCTCCTGCAATTTATATATAAACGTGACCGGAGACCAGCAGCTTTCGTTTCTGCTCTGACAGAAATGGAGAACATTGTACTTTGTACTTTGCACATTTTCATCTTCAAACTAAACTTTAAATTTGACACAGTTTAAATCCCATCTGGCTAGCGTGCTTCCCATAATGTTTACGCATTATGCCGGTAGGCGGAGAATAGGCTGTTTGAACGCATTCGAGAATTTAGTGGCTGTTTGAACGCATTTGACCCAAAACGTCCTGAAAAGTAAAGCCAAAGCATATCGATCACCCAAAGGTGGTTGGTCCCAGTATAGCTCATAAACCCACCCCCTCCATGTGGGAAAAAACACACACAAACAAGATGCGAGACAAACCAAACAATCAAATTATACTTCAAATACCTTTTTAAAAAAACTTTTTATTACAATGAAAGTTTGAGTTTATATATATATATATATATATATATATATATATATATATATATATATATCATTATTTGATGCTATAAAAACTGGGGTGTGACATCATGATTGACAACTGTGACAGCTTCTCTGAGCAACGTTGTCACTGAGGCACCAACATACTTTTTTCAGGATTTTCAGGAGGAGATTGGAGCTTTACCTTTAATTTCTATATTTCCGTAACTAATTATTTCACACCGACATAATCTGTACTAACAGATACTGCTGCGGGAGTGTGGACGGGGTTTTGATATCGCGGCTCTGCTTCCTGCTCTCTACTTCGCAGACTCAGCTCCCGAGGTCACTACTGCGCAGACACAGGTCCCAAATCAGCGCAAAATGTCAGTGTCAGATTCTGATATCGTCCATCTTTTTTACTGTCTATTGATTCGACCACATGAACATTTACACCACGACAGCAATCCTGTAGTATGTGTTTTTGAGCAACTCTGGAAGGGGTTGAAAGCAGACAAGCTCAAAACATTTTAGAGACCTGTATTTAGCGTTGTCCTCTTGTGATCTGATCAACCAAAACAAATATTATTACCATGCATAAACAGGGCCTTTGTTGAAGCGTGAAAACCTCACTATAGTAATTGCATGGAAAAGGGAACCCTCTACAATTTAAAATTAAAACTAAAGTTTAACAGTGTTCCACAGAGAAAGTGTACTACACTCAATAAATACTGTCTTCTTTTTTGAATATTACAGGTTTACTGGTCCAAACCTGCCATCGCCCATCATCAGCAGCAAGAACTGGCTGAGGCTCCACTTCACATCTGATGGAAACCACAAACTGAGAGGCTTCAGTGCTCAGTATCAAGGTGAGAAATGGACTGTCGTGGGACTGGTGCCTTTACTTGTGTAAGTCTGTGTAACAAGACCGAGAAACAGCTCAGGGGTCCTAGCTGTCAAAAACATCTGAAAAGAGAGAAACAAACTGAAAGGGGAGAGACAGAGAAAGCGAACGGTTGGATATATGTAGGGCATGTTTTCACAATTTATTCTACTCGTTCTGCTCCTCACAAGTTTGTGTTTCCTCATTTTAATTTCAGATTAATAGAGTTTTGAATTAATGTTGTCTAAAGAAAAGGTATAAGTAGATGTTATATATTTCATGCTTTTCATATAGTATGTCTTATAATTATATAATATTATATAAATAAATGATAATACCTTTTTGTTACTAATAGTTCTTTCAGGTCTGTTCTCTCTTTTAAGGCCTTTTTTAAATCTTAAAAACTTGCAGAATTTGTGAAAATGAGAATCATTTTTACAGAATTAGAGGGGTCATATAAAATACATGTTATTATTATTTTTATTTTTATGTAGGACTGTCCTGAATAAGATATTTGACATATAATATGTTGACATAGTCCACAAGACCAAAAAAAGAATTTATAAAAATTACCCTGTTCAAAAATGTTCCCTTGATTTGTAATACCTGGATGATCCACGGCAGTTTTTTTAGTTTTTATGATGGTTATTCTTGAGTCCCTGGTTTGTCCTGTGCAGTTAAGCTGCCCAATGTTCTTCAAAAAAATCCAGATCCTGCAAATGTAGTTTTCCAGGATCTTTTGCATATTTGAATATTTTCTATATAAATATTTTTTTTTTCTTAATATATATGTCTAAATATATACATGAATGACTGTGTATTTATATACATACATAAACACACTGTACAACAAAATTATACACAGTACACACACATATATTATGTTAACATAAACATTTATTTTGGATGTGATTAAAGTATATATAGTATATCAGTCTGGCGAGTAAACTAAAAAAAATACTAGCCAATGGCGATTCTCTTGCGTAGGTGTGTATATAATGGGACTTGAAGCAAAACAAAAAAAAAGTTATGATTTTATAAACTTGCAATTATTATGCTATCTGGTCAGATTTTGTTTGAAAGAAGTATTTTATGCTCACCAAAGCTGCGTTTATTTGCTCAAAAATACAAAGACAATTAAAAAAGAAAATTATTCCTGTGATGGCAATGCCTCAGTCACATGATCCTTCATAAATCAATCTTATATGCTGGTTTGCTGCTCAAGAATAAACAGCTGGATGAATGAACAATGTTGGAAACAGAAACAGCAATAACCGCAGCAGTTATTTGAATTAGAGTTAATATTACAAGTCTTTACAGTCCTTTTTGATTAATTTAATGCATTACTGCATTTTTAAAACCATTTCTTGTTTTCTTTCCAAATAAATAACAAAAAAATTGTACGGACGGTAGTGTACATTATTTAGGAACACCCTCACCCCCCAAACAAAGTTGTCAGTTACTTTAAAGCATGAGAGTTACTATAGTTTATTATATTTAAATCCATTTAAAAGAAACTAGTGCAGAAAACCTAAAAAAGTGTAGATATTCACTGTACATTCACTGCAACTGTTTGCTATCGTCATGCGCCCTGCAGAGTTTTCCCCTGTCTGCAGTTAAAATTAAAATCTAATTATTTGAATCATCTTGGTTAAGTGTTATTAAGTCAGTTAAAGGTCATGAATACCCCCAACACCTGACATGTACACACACTCAGATACACACACACACACCAGCTGTGCTACTGGCACACTCTCATCACACTCTCAAGTTCAAAGGTCACCACTCAAAGGAGATGAGCTGAGGAACGGGATTAGTCAGCTCAGCTACGGAAACCAAAGACAGAATCTGCAGGAATTTCACCTCCTCCATAAGCAGATCAGAGCGATGGGATGGGATTACAGGACTGGAGTTTGATAAATAAATACTTTTAGAGTATCAGGAAGAGAGAAAGGAGAGCTAAGCTCTTAATTAGATTTCCCACTGACCTTTCTCCTTTCATTTTGCCTCCCTTCCTCTCTCCAACCTTTAGTTAAATGCTCTGCAATGAGGGACATCCAATGAGAAGACACTCTTTACATAACAAGCTACTTAGCTTCATCGCAATCATTTCCCAACTCCATCAAAGATTAGGTATGGAGAGAGAGGGTAAAATGATTTCAGAGAGATATGCTCAAATAAAAAATGTTATCATATCCTTTAACATCTGTCTGTCTATTTACTTTCTTACAGTTTCTGTCATTTATACTCCATTTTATGAGCTTCTTTTGCAGGTTTGCATCACTTTAACTTAAAAATGTACAAATGGAAGATTTTTTCCTTCCTTGTGGTACAGATCAGGAATGAGCCATGAATTTTCTAAGCAATGAAAAAGCACATGGATTCCGATATTCTCAGAACGATTGTCATCATACTCAGGTTCTAGTCAGAATATGTGTCTGATACTGCTCAATTGGGCTGTGATTATAGGGCATGTTTCAACCGAACCAGGAAAGATAATACCTCTGCACTCAACTGGATAAACCTACAACCAATCAGAGCAAAGGAGTAAGTGACGTACTGTACGTTGAGCGAAGCATAGTTGTCAACAGAACTCAACTGCACGCACGCTGGAAGAAAAAGATGAGTGTAAACGATCTTTGCCGGTGTTGTAAAAAGAATTTAAGGATACACGGAGTAATTGCCAACACGATTATCATTTTTGAGAGAAATAGTAAAGGTGAATGCATATACGAAGAAGTTCTCCATTTAGGATTAGAACGAATTCAACCCAAGCGCTCTTTGGTGACATTGATGATTACGTAAAGCCCGCCCTGACAATTTCATTAGTCTGAACAGCTCTGGTTCAAGTATAGTTGCTCCACAACAGATCAAGTCCAGACCGAACTTCCCAACCTCAAATGATGTTGGCGGGTCTAAGTTCGGGTGGCATACAGGCTAGGCCTCATTCATATGTGGATATGAATCGGATACATGCAATTGCGTCCACCATGTAAGCGGACCGATATCACTCGGACAATGCGGGGAATCAAAAACTAGAAACCAGGAAGAAGGTTTACTATTTATTTTTGCCATTCCATTGAGAAAGAAATTGCTAATGGTACACTTCTCCATTACAAAATGCTTTCCCAAATGCAGATTTTCTTTTGAGAATGTTTAAGTGCTGAAGCTGTGAGGAAATAACAGAAAACAATGACTGCATGTGTGTGCGTACAAATCCGTGCTGGCATTATTTTGTCGCTTTTTCAACAAACATGCTGAGCTTTGTTCACGCACAATAGGCTTTTTTGCACAAGAATGACAGCTTCTTTGAAAGACTGTAATTGTAATTACAATGCAGTTCATGATTTGTAATGCCTAGCAAGCATTTGGCCTATGATTATAGTTTTTTTTTTTCATTATCCTTCCTGCTCTCCAATAAACACATTATAATGTTTTTGACTTTCAGTGAAGAAGATGACAGAGCTGAAGTCCAGAGGGGTGAAGATGCTGCCAAGTAAAGACAACCACAGCAAGATATCAGTTTGTAAGTAATCCTCTTCATGTACAAGAATGACTTTTTCCTAAATCAATATTGCGTTTACATTCATGCACTTTGCTTTGATTCAAAGCACCTTGTCCTATTTACTTTAAGTTGTTTATTTTAAGCATGAGTGAACTGAAAGGAAACATTCACTGAAATCTTAAGCCTAACAATATCTGATCATTTCATGCCAAAACTTTCTTATTTTTTCCCAGGTGAATTTTCAGGGTTTTTAAGCATTGTCAGTGTGTGAATTCCATTGACTATGAGTTGATGAAAGCAGTACCAAACTTGCAGCGTGTCCTCACGCTCGGCATGAGCACACAACCTTGAACATTAACGCTATCTTTATTCTACGCTATGTCAATTGGAGACAAATGGAGCTATTTCTCTCCCTAAGGCCATAGGGGAGGGAAAATAAGTTACTGTATCCATTGTTGGCAAACAGAGAAAGAAAAAGCTTATCGAGGGCTGGGGTAATTGCTCTGTGCTGAGAGTCTTCTTCAGCCTGCTTTGCTCGGTTATGCCGTCTTTATTTACATTTCTATTACCTCTGCATCATTGTGAGAAAATGTCAGCCTGCCCATGTGAGCATGTGCCCATTGAGGTTGTCATCTGGGATCTCAATACCGTCACCGTGGCCGGCAGTGTCTCAACGGTAGCGCTGACAAGCTTGGCCTTTTGTCCCACATCAATATGCATGAGGGCCGGCACCCAGGCGCGCCTCGGCCAATCAACGTGTCACTTCAGGTTTTCCCTCCACTATCCTCTTCTGCCGCCTAGACACCTATTGCAGAAACCGAGGGTACGGCCAACCTTTTTGACCCCGCGTGTCATTTCCACTTCCTGCAGGGTTGGATGATTCAGCCTGTTTGATGCCAAGAAAAATGTTGTACTCACATAATGATGTCTGAAAATATCTTGGCATTCTTGGGAGGACTGATTGATTCTTTTGTTCATTCAATAACCCTCCTGGGTAGGCTGTGTAGACAGTCGTATACATTTACAGATGGCTTTGCTCTCTTTACAAGGTAAATTCACGCTGACGTTCAGAGCAACTGCACTATTGCAAGAGTGATACTGCTTCCATGCAACAATTTAGTAAACCAGATATTAATGTTGAGTACATTTTCAACAAAGTTCTATTCTTTTTTTCTATCTACAAGTACATGATGATGATGATGATGATGATGATGATGATGATGATGATGATGATGATGATGATGATGATGATGCGTCTCTCAGTATTTTATTAATGGACATAGAGGGAAGCATTTGCTAATTTAGTTACTTATACTTATTTAACAAAATGTAAAATCATGAAAGCTGGGCATCTTGCCCCATTACTGTATTCTCTATAGCAGTGCACAATGAACTCCCTGAAACATCAGATTGTAGTCTTGAGTTTTCTTCCTGGAACGTACAATATTCAATATGGAAAATAAAGATGGCAAGGCCTGGTTGAGTTGCGTTAGTTGTGTGTTGAAGCTTGCGAATATGGTAAGCTAGGGGCAGTTGACCGATCACAACACACTGATCCAGCTGACCAATCAGAGCTTCATAAAGATCGGAACTAAACAGTGTTAACAGACAGACTGGGAAGAGAGGTGTTGCAACAATGTAAAATATGTGAAAAAAGGTGTTTTTAGAACATCCAAGCATGAAAACCAATTCTAGTGGACACCAAAAACAAAATCATCACTTTCTAAAATGGCATAATAGGCCAACACATAGAAAATCATTAGTTTAAAAATAGTCCAATGTTTAAAATTTGTATTACTATAAATATAAAATGAAATAAATAGGGCTGCCCAAAATCAAAATAAAACTTAAATAGATACGTGGCTTAGTGCGATCAGATCAGGTCTGCAGTTTAGTCTGATTAAAATGCTTGCTAAAACGTATTACTTTTTAAATCTACATGTCATGTGACAATTAACCAACATCAGAGAATTGTGAATGTATTGTTAAATTATTAAAATATTAACTTCAAATGTCCTATTTAATGTCAAAGGGTTTTGGTCAACAAATTCAAAATAAATTAACACATAATAATAATAAATCTCAAAAATGTTTTCAATATTAATAAAATAACATGACCATTATATGCATGTGTTGATATTTGATATCATATCATATATACATGTTCAAAAGGAAAATGAAAGGTGGGAGACGGGGCCCAGTACCTTATCCTACTGTACTACTTACCATCTTTCACGTTTTTCTTTTCTGCAGTGTCTCAGATGGGGGTGGCTCAAGGACACAACATGTGTCCAGACCCAGGAATCCCAGAGAGGGGCAAAAGAAAAGGCTCTGATTTCAGGTGAGAAATGAGTTTATGGATTACTTATTAAAATAGTCCACTGAGAGTGCACAGAGGAGAGAGGAAAGAGGTGTGCAGTTAATTTGGTGTTTGTAATGCCAGGATGATGAATAGCAAGAGATGCAGGAGGTGGGCACCTGTTTAATTTCTCATTGGCCTTTTAATTCTAGGAGCTCAGGGAGGATATTTGATCAGCATAAACATGGGCTGTGGGCTCCCAAAGGTCACAGCAAGAGGGGAAGAGAGAGAGAAGAAAGAGTGAGAGATGGAGATGTAAAGAAACTAAAAACTTGTGCTAATATGTACTGGAATCTTTGCTTTTTTTCTCACTTAAATGATGTCACTTCCTCGAGGATGAGGTGATTAACGATTTGGCTTTTATTGATATTACAAGAAATGGCAAAATGGCAACATTCACCTAAAAGTCATACAATTATTTACAACTCACCACATTATTCACTCAATTGTGATATTCTGATATCAGAAAACAAGCTAACATGATGTCCATCTTGAAACATTGTGACTTTAGCATTTCATTCAGTATATTAAGACATAAATGAAGGGTGCTTGGAAACATTAGGAATGACCCAGGAGAGAAACCAAGTGAAATGTGCACCATCATTTATGATCGAAAAAGAGAACAGAGAGGCAAGGAGATTGAAAATGAGACAGAGGTCCGGACCTATTTAATTGAGTGGGGACAGAACTATAGTAGTGTCATTTCCAGGCACAGTGCTGCTACAGAGAGGCCTGTGGTGCAGGTTAGGCTGTCAGTGTCCCCCCGCAGGGTGAATGGCAGCGCCCTAGAGGATTCTAACACAGACAAATGGGGACAATCCGTTTTACACTCACTAGCTCTCAGGGCAATCGCAGCGGGGAAGTGAAAGACAATCGAAACTTTTTTACTGGAATGTTCTTAGCTCCGGCTACCTGAGTACCCCCTTCATCAGCGGCTAGGTAATGGAAGCGGCACAGCGATGCATCTGGATGCGCACATCACAGTTTCCTCAAGGCTGTCCATTACCAAGATCAGACAGGACCAATGCTGCCGAGTGGAGAGAGGGGTATTTATGCTGACATGCTATTTGATTTAGCCATGAACTGATACCAGCTCACATGTGAGAGGTTGGGAACTGCTGTAAAGAGCTTGAGTTGTCTGGCATCAGCACTTTGCAGAGTTGGAAAAGAATCCGGGAAACGATAGATAATGATATTGTTCTCCTCTCTTTCTTTTCCAAAGGTTAAGTTGTAGGCTTACAAGGCTTATTAGACTTATTATTAGGCTTGTTAGATTTATTAGGGTTATATGTGTAATGGAATTGATCTAATTCATCATTCGCACCATTCTGCAGCCAAAAACTTGTGTACAATGACTGATTAACTGCATAATTGATCATTATCCCTGGCCACCAATCTCCTGTGTGAGGTTCATGTCTTTCGTAGGACTCTGCAGTCATTTTATTTCTCACAAAATACAATAATTTCAACTCGTATCAATATTTCATGTCCATTTATTTATTTGCTAAGTAGCTGTTTAATAAGTAGGATAATGTGCAGCGGCCAGTCATAATCACAAAATAAACTTCCACACCGGGGCCTGATTACCCTGTTGGGATTTATTTTGCCATAATGACTGGCTGACTGTACAGAATGTCCATAATGTAGAATTTATAGATGGTACGGGTTGATATTCTTACAAAATAATTTATTTTTGCAGGCGGGGTGCTACTGTGCATTTTTCTTGTGATGAAGGATACGAGCTTCAGGGGTCTAAAAGCATCACCTGCCTGCGAGTTACGGACAGTTATGTTGGATGGAGTGATGACCGACCTATCTGTAGAGGTATGCCGCTTTTTGCCAAATTAGTTTATTTTTCAAAAATCTTTCTTTTGTTTTTCTTTTTTTTGACACAGTTTGGCCATGTTGGCACCTAAATGATTTGGTTACCTTGTAAACTTGTTTTTATATATTTACATTGACTTCCAATTGACATAATGGTTTGTATACTTTAAAAAGTGTATATTCTATCTTCTAACCAACCCTAAACCTACCCATCACCCAACCAAATGGTCCCACAATCTCAAAATATGACTTAGGTTACTATCTTTGTGGGGACATTTGATTAAACAAGAACACATTCTCACACACACACACACACTCTCTCTCTCTCTCTCTCTCTCTCTCTCTCTCTCTCTCTCTCTCTCTCTCTCTCTCTCTCACACACACACACACACACACACACACACTTACATTTAGCATTGCTTATTTCATTCTGTCCATGACCCTATCCGAACAAACTAGAACCTCTGTACTTAATGAGCAAATGTAAATTTACCTCATCCATGTGCTCAAGTCTCATGCCATATTTACAGCAAACATATTTATCACAGTTGATTTAAGCCCATTGTTTAATAAATAGTTTTATTTGACATCTCAGTGGTATCTCTGCAGAGTTAAAGGGCCTTGATTAATTACTTGACAATGAAAGAGGACAATGAGGAAAACAAGCAAAAGATGAGAGAGGGGAAATGGAAAGGATGACAACAGATCTCTAAAGCAGATTTCCTAAGGAGGAAGAGATGGTATCGCACAGCCAGTAATCAGCTTATTTAGCCTCACCAGGCTCTGATTAATTACTTTATTGAGCCTTACTTAATTTCTGACTTTGATTGGCTAGGACAGCCCCAGGACTTTATTCCTGCTGCAGCTGTCACATCCCCAGAGAGATGCTGTCCACCATGCTGCCACCTTTGCCTTAGGCCGTAAATTGAAGTGTGAGTCTGGCATTTAGTTCTCTGGTACCCCAGGTAAATTTAGTTCTCTGGCAACCCCATGCATTTTAACTATGCAGTTAAAGCCTGTCAGTGGTATGGTATCTTAAAGGGTTACTTCAGCGATTAGCATTAAGCTTTGTATTAGTAGAAACCCGGGAGTATATTCAAATTATCGTACTTTCCCCCCTCATATGACCCTGAAACAAGAGAATTATGTATTTTATTTCTGAAAAAATTCCTCAGATGACGCAAATATCGTCGCGAATCCCGCTATTACCTCCGCTCATGTGTTGAATGTAATCCGATCCTGCTGCGTTTGTGCCGTGACGCTCAATCGGCTCACTCGCACTATATCGAACAGACACGTTCAGTTTTTAATTGTAGTGTCTCTAACTGAACTGATTTTATGAAAATGGACGCGGTGGTCAAGTGATCCAGTAATCCCGACTAGCCGTGCCTAGAGTAGGGCATTGAAGCAGTGCGTTCTGGGAATTGTTGTCTTTCATCCCCATGAGACAAAAATACATTTTTTGTGTTTTCTCAGTCTAGAAGGCACCACATTAAAAAATAATTTCACATTTTTACTACATTAATGACCCAGTTTAAATACAGATTCATCTTCCCAGCGCTATACAATATACAATGAGGTCCAACACTAAAGACCACACATAAAAAATCTGGTATTTAATATATAATTGGTATAATTTATTATAATAATTTTACAATTATTATTATACATATTTTTAAAACAATACAAAAATTTTTACCAACACCAAACTTTTGACCAGTGTGTGTGTAGTGATTTTTTTAAATAATTTTTTAAAATATTATATTTCATTTTTTAAATGAACAAAAACAGACCTTTGGACCCCACTGCACAGTATTAATTGTTTTATTAGTATGTGCTGATATAATACCCAAGAAAAAAAACAGGAGGTATGATCTCCCTATGTTATGATTAAAAGTAATTTACTTGAGATGTAATAATTTAATATATTGTTCAGACTGTCCTACAGGATGCTATCACAGCTTCTCACTGTATCTCCAGCACGCTCAGACACACAAAAGACTTTGGTTATACCTACTCCCTTCATATCGATTAATTTCTCCTGTGCTGCTCCGCAAGCTGTGGACTATTAGTCTTTCATTAGAGTTACATATCCCTTCTCCAACACCACCAGTGGCCTTTGCCACAGTGGACCCCTCAGGCTTGACAATCTTTGGGAGAAAGTTAGTTGGACAGCTTTGTGATGAATTGCACCAGTTGCCTTTGTTTTTGATTATTTAACGATCAGTTTTCAGCACATCACTGTGAGCTTGTGGCAAGAGGGGAAAATGGACCTGGAATTGGGAAACTGTCGGAATCACCAGATGGACCAAGTTCCCTTATCAGCCCCATTACTCACGTGAAAAGGGTTGATATTTAGCTTTTGCTCCACAGAACCCGTTTCTTCATCACTTTCCTTTTCACAACTAATGTAGAGAATGATTATTTGTCTTGTTTCATTGATTTAACACTCTAAATGCCAGGCCATTATTCAAAAACGGCTCATTTTAATTGCATGCTTCAGGAAAATCTGAATCATAAGAATAATTAGTAATGGCGCCACAGAAAAAGCATTCATAAATCATTGTTGTTAAATACATAAATACAAGCATACAACGCTCAATACTAATAGTGTGTCCTTGAGGTTCTCTCTCTCTGTATATTTAGAAATTATTTTTTCATGATTTGCAGGGTTTTAAAGGATCTAGGACTCACACAAGAGATCTATAAAATACATTTGGGTATTTGGGTATTTTTTTATTGGATATTTAGAAATAAATTCAAGCTTCAGACCTTAATAGAATCTGAAATACACCACATATCATGAAAAATGAGTGTTTGTAGAAAATTGAAGTCTTAGCTGCTGTTTAATGTTGATTGTAGTTCCAGTGGCTTAAAGTAATTCTTTGGATTGAATCCCTGCCATTTTCAGAAATCAAAGTAAACTCCCCTGAGTTTCATTCCCTCATTATGGTCTGCCATAGGCTTTACATCTGCAACTCTTGAAATATGCATTGAGAAATCCAGGGTTTTTGAACTGTTGGCCTGATTCCAATCCGATCGAATTTAGCTTGAACAAGGGGAACTTTAAGTGATTATCTTTTTGCAGCACTGCCCTTACAACTTAAATGCATCTGGTCTGTTTCACAGCTGAGCCCCTGCTAATAGATATCTTCTACTAATAGCATGACTTGTATGTTGGAGAGTACACAGATGAGCCAAAACATTATGACCTAATATGCTGTTGGTCCTCTGTGTGCTGCCAAAACAGCTGAGACAAAGGACTTTACAAGACCCCACAATGTGTCCTGTGGTATCTGGAACCAAGATGTTAGCAGCAGATCCTTGCAGATCATGTCCCTCAAACCATTCCTGCAAAATGTTTGTGGTGTGGTGCATTATCCTGCTGAAAGAGACCACTTCCACCAGTGAACACCATTGTTATGAAGGGGTGTACCAGGTCTGCAACAATGTTTAGGTACGTGGGTACGTAGCAAAATTTACATCTACATATATGGTTGGACCCAGGGTTTCCCTGCAGAACAATGACCAGAGCATTGCACCCCCTCCACTGGCTTGCCACTGTCCAACAGTGCATCCTGGTGCCATCACTTCCCCAGGTAAACAGCACACACATACAGGTCTCATTGGACCAGGTGACCTTCTTCCACTGCTCCATGGTCCAGTTCCGACACACATTTTGTAGGCACTTTCAACGGCCCTTGTCAAAGTCGCTCAGATCTTTAATCCTGCCTTTTTCTCCAATATCTAACACATTGATTATGACAGCTGGTTATTTGCTTACCATCTACCCAGACATTAATATGTGTATGAAGGGTGTAATATGTGTATTAATATGTGTATTAATATGTGTATCAATCTACCCAGACATTAATATGTGACCTTGTTAAGAGATGATCAACGGTAATCGCTTGATTTGCAGTTCATTAAGTTTTGGCTCATCAGTGTATACTGGTTAGTTTTTGAGTTTGAGTTTAAATCCTTGCAAACTCTAAACATTATGCTAACATTTACAATCCCTGGAACCACTTTTAATTTTGTGTGACAACCTAGTAAGAAATTTTGTACTAATCGAAATTCGGGGGGAATCCTGTTTTTTTTCCCTGTCATATCACAATCATGTGTCCAGAGTGTTACAGAGAGGAGAGAATTGAAATCAGGATGATGTTCTCTTTTTGAGGATTATGACTGACCAAAAGATATAAATTAATGTGTGTTAAAACCCAGACTTTAAAGCAGAAACTTGCAGACAACACACATTATGTTGTGAAGGTGAAAATTGGGGTCAACCAGCCCTGGTGTTAATTAACTTTCCAAAGACTTTTGTTCTTTAATGTCAGACCACCTTAAAGTGTTTGAAGAAACGTTGTGTGTGTGTGTGTGTGGTAGGGGAGGCCCTGAGGAGCTCACCTCAGACATAGCTCATTAAAAGCTCCAGCTGGTCCCAGACCTGCAGAAACAGTCATTTAGTGCAAACACGCTGGCTGTGCCCTTCCTTCTCATTAGACATCTAGTGCCTTCATTCAAGGAGGCATTTAAAGTCCTCCTGGAGGCCATGAGAGTGACACAAAGGACTTTTAACTCATGGAAAAGTCACAGAAAAGTCGTAAGGTCATTGGACTGGCTTGTGAACTGAATGTACAATCAAAACCAACAACCGGGATAGATTATGATCAAGTGCAAAATATTGACTGCAGCCAAGGGCTAAGCCTTCATTCATGTGCTTTTTTAATAATTTAAGATTGCATCAGCCTGTAGGCCAATCACAACCTTTGAAAGCAATATGGGTGGGGTCTGTGATGTCTAGAAAAAACTGTTTTGACCTGCGAATGTTGAACTCAACAATGGGGTACGGTCTGTGGTCTGAGTAGGAGTGAGTATCTGCGTGTCTGCGGTCCTGTTGCTTTTCTTTTTTGGTTTACAATTCAGACTGATGTTGTGGTATTGAAATGTGTTTCACTGGCTCTTTAGACATGGGGTAAAACATTTTTTTTTCAGACATTATTATACTCTATCAAAATGTTTTATCTCAAAATAATGGCGTTTCATAGCTGAAAATGACTTTGAAACCACCATTCTTAAACAATTATTATAAATAGGAACACATCTGTACCAAAATGTATTACATCTGAACATATTTAAAAACTTAATCCAAAATGTTTAGCTGTTTTATTCCCATTTTTGAATTATCAGTGACTTTTACTATAATTCAATAACATTATTTCTATTATATTGTTAATAGAACTGTTACTATAATATTGGTGTTCCTTTCTTTTCTCCACAAAAGCCTCAAATCTTTCATAGATGAGATGTTCTTTCATCCTGAAAATAGTCAAACTGCATGATTTGCTCCAACATGCTTTGTCTCTTTTCTTTCAGCTCCCATGTGTGGTGGACAGCTCCGTGGCCCTAGTGGCATCATTACCTCCCCAAATTTCCCAGTACAATATGACAACAATGCCAACTGTACCTGGATCATCACAGCCTCTGACCCTTCCAAGGTGAATGCTTACAAAAGTGCTCTGCAAACTGCCAAAACATAGCTTCACACTTACAATATTAGAAAAGTTCATATGAAATGAAATCATATTTAGGCCCAGACAGAATGTAATTTAATAATAATGTTTTTAATATATAATTATCAATGTGATGGCAAAACAGATTTTTTTTGTACCCATTACTGCAGTCTTTAGTGTCACGTTTTTTTTTTTTTTTTTTGAAATATTTCTGAAATGCTGATTTTATGCTCAATAAATAATTTTGATGAATTTATTTGAAATATGAAAATTAATTAAATAACATTATAAATTGTTTACTTACCCCAAACTTTTGAACTGTAGTGTACAGAAGTTCTCTTACTTGAAACGGAAAGCATTTTCAAATGTAATAAGTCAACGCACAGTGGTACAACTTTATGAATTCTGCTAGGGAAATCTATAGCTTTCTCAGCGCACAGTTTCTATGTGGGCCTGCTAATAACTGTAGGTTGCAAGGAAAAGGATACACAGATATTGAGAAATGATGTGCAATATCTAGATATCCACACTCATAAAAAATGAAACATTGGCGATTATATTAAAGGAGAATGGAAGATAAAGAAAACTACACTGAGCGGCTACCACGGGGGAGACAAAACTCTGGCACTCTGTGTCATGACTTTGGCGTCGAGTTCAAGGCCATTTTCTTATTCGCTTGCCAGATTTTCTTTATCTAGGTTCAAATAAATGGCTTAACAAATCTCTCCCCTCATCACCATGACTCAGTTGGGAGAGAAGGGGAAAGAGATGGAGGGCAAATGGAATGGTGTGGAGCGGCTCTATCAGTGCCCCCTGCTTTTTCTCTGCCGCCCAGTGCGCTATTTCATCCTGTGTGTAAAGGACAGTTCTGCTTCACACTGTCACGGCTGGAGAGCGGGGCACAGATGAAGATAGAACATTGCTGTTTTTTGCTCTTTACAACCGTAATGACATTCTATTTTCGTCCTGACACAATAGTACCCAGAGAAGACGTGAGGTTAGCTGTGAGACTGAGGCAGAACATGGGGTCGTATGAAATGTACCTGACAATGAGCTTTTGATTTCGCTGCAGCTGGTTTGGTGCCCGAGCCAAAATACTCTCCCAGTGTGGAGAGACCCCAGCAGCTGTTAAAGCCTTTAGCATTACAGTTAACTAGAGTTTGACATCATTTAGCATTTGATGATGCATAATGAATATTTAAAAGTGAAGTGTATATATATATATATATATACACATATATATGGTGTTAAAATGTGCCAGTTTTAATGTGAGGAGACAGCTCTATGTAAATAAGCCATTTGTAGGTTGAGTGTAAACAGTGGCTCTGTGGTGCTGTCATACCATTGATTTGTTTGTTGGAGTGGTTAGACATTTAAACTTCTAGATCAGTCAATGAAGTAAGGTTGGGATGGGACCACATGCAATTAGCTGTTTGTTGAGGGATTTACCGGTCTGTGTGAACAATGGTAAATGCTTTAGATAAACTTGCTGCATCTGAAATCGAATACTTCCCTACTATATAGTATGTGAAAAACAGTACACCAACACAGCAGTGTGTCTGACAATAATTCATTGGTTTGAGTAGGGTACATTTAAATTAAACAAATTAGTTCAATCAAATGAACTTCTATGAGTATTTAGAACTTTCTTTTTCTTTTGGGTTCACCAAACTGACATATTTTAAGTAATCTGGATTGTTTCATTGTTTTGAGTTTTTCTTTTGAGTTCCACCAATGTGTAGCCATATTGCGGCAGGTCTCTCCAAACACCACCACCACTGTGCAGCCAAATTTGCGCCAGAACGCCCACCACTCACCAGCTTATGGTGGAGAGGGGACAGAATGATGAAGCCAGTCAGTATGTATGGGGATTATTAGGAGGCCATGATGGACAGAGGTCAATGGACCAGGATGGCCAGGATGCCGAGTTTTAAACCCCTACTCATTTACGAAGGACACTTAATGGGATTTTTAATGACCACAGAGAGTCAGGACCTCGATTTAACGTCTTATTCTCAACCTAAAATGCAAGTAAATACAAAAAATGACATAGGCTGGACAACTTAAATAAGCTTGTGAGAATGTTGAAGAAACACAAGGAAATGAGGCTCCATAATGACATTTGGTTAACAGTGTGATATGTCTAATCATCCGAAACGATGTAACATCCTGAAGTTCAGGAGGAGACGAGCCTGTAATGCTTCAGTACCAGATTCCCTGGAGCTACAGTTAAAGATGCTTTTGCTACTCAAAGATGTCCGTTCTATTTATGTCAACCGTGGTGCCTAATGACGAGTGCTGGAAAATGGCTAACCTTGGAATTAAAGAATGAGGGAAAACAGATAGAACTCTGCAGGGAAAAGCAGCATGTGGAACAGCACCGGGCTGAATCCCCCGCTCACAGACAAACATTAGCTCAGAGTCTAGACACTGTGTTTCTGCCTTAGATGGAGGGATCCCCAGAAGGCATAATAATAGAGAATAAGTTGTTCATGAGAAGACATGGCTGATTGCTTTTGTTGTCCTCTTCATTTTTAATTATCAGTCCTCTTTTTGTTTTATGCGCTATCATCATCCTGTGGACTGGTATTATCAGCTACTCCACTTCTGCAGGGACTTCCATTTTGACAAAAAGCCTCGCTCCTCCACCAAGTCCTGCTCCCTGCTACGCATTCTTTGAGCATTATCAGTCTCAGCTGCGAGACCGTATTCACCATGGCTTTTGTCTGAAAGCCTCAGTGATTTATTCCTATGAATTAATTTATGTATTCTATGCTGCTATTTGGTTTATTGGATTCAAAATGGTTGTAATTTTTTCTGACTATTGCGAATATGCTGTGAAGGAGCTGTACTATAGTGCTTTCATCAGCTCAGATTTATCTGGTCACTGGGTTATTGAGACTGTTAATATATCTCAAGAAATATTTTGCACTCTTCCTACCCAACTATAGGGGAGAGTGGGATAAATTGTGTCACCTTCATCAAAGAGAAATAAGGTAAAACTAAAACAATGAGTTCTAGGGCAGGATATAAACTCTCAAAGAATAGAATAGAATCGGCAGAGAATAGTCTCTGTGTATCATCAAGAAATTATGGTTCTATTCTATTTAAAGAAATATGAGGTAAACGTTTAATTTTTCCAAATGTGCACACTTTTTCATAAGAAGTTTGTATCCTATGTTGTGTATGAAGTGCTGGGAGCAAACACGATTGAATATGTACAGATGTTCAGTTATTGTATTTAAAAATATCAACTAATTACCAATTGATTTTGCATTTCTATAAGAAATTAAGAATTAGCCTAGTGTCATTGTAGCCTAAATAGTGGTCAAATACCGATGCTATCTAATACTTCAAAGCTCCAGGTTAAATCAGAATAAAAGTTTCTCTAACAGCTGCCAAAAAAATGATCTCAGTTCCACTGTGGTTTGTGATTTATTTTCAAGAAAGAAAAAAAAAATAATTCACTAATCGCACTGCCTCTTAATCTAACAAACTTTACAAACTATCTTCACATCTTTATCCTATTATCTGTAATGTCTTATTTGTCCTGAGAGTTCTGTTGTGTGTGTAAGTTTAAGTATATAGTGATGATCACGTTTGATGCTCTGCCTCAGAGTATTGGCTTACTGAGAGCAGCCTTTGCATCACAATCCCTCAATGAGTCAGCCGAGGATTGCCCCGCCCAGGAGGCTGTCAGTCACAATCATACACACGGTTACCATAATGCTACAGGACACGGTGGGTTACAGATGAGGTGGGTGGGGTGAATTGAGAAAAGAAAGGTTCAGAGGAGGTAAAAGAGGATGAAATCTTGTTCACTGGTGGTGTGACCTGTAAAAATGCTGGCACTCCACCCATGGCACTCTTTGTTGCGGAGTGTGTTTACCATAGGACAGAATGAAATTTGCATTTAAATAAGCTTTTTCATTAGTAGTTATTCTTTGAGCACTCCAAAAACATTACGAATTTGGTAGAAATGTGGCAGCCAATTTGAAATGGGAGGCTAGACAGTGGATTTTGTATATTTTATTTATATCTTTTGGCAGTGTTCCTTTTTCTGTGTATGAGTAATAAACCTTCATATTTAATTGTTCATCTTTCTTACGTCTCTCCTTTTGTATAAGAAATTCTGCAGTGTTGTTTTTGTCTTGGAGAAGAATGAGAAGTATGCACCTTTGACTCTGTTTTGTTAGCTAGTGTGAGAATAATAGTATGAAATGCCCTGTGTTATAATTGTAGTGTTTTCATCCACAGGCCAACTACATTATCTGTCTCTGTCTGTCTGTCTGTCTGTCATCTTATACAAGTTGCACAGTATCTTGTATACTGGAATAGTATTTTCTTGTAGAACTTACGCATTTTTTCATGACTGGAAAATGAGAGTTGTACTGCTTCGCTAGTATTCTTCTAACCAAGTTTAGAAAGCTGACTTGGATTCTTTTCTGTGTCTAGGTGATCAAGCTGACTTTTGAGGAGTTTGACTTGGAGCGGGGCTACGACACTCTAACTGTGGGTGACGGCGCTGTAATCGGCGATCAGCGGACAGTCTTTCATGTGTGAGTACTTTTGTTCCTCTGTTGCTTTCTTCTCCATCCTCTCTCAAACTCCTCCCAGCCTTTGTCTCCCACTCTTTAACTTTCCTCTGTGTGTGTATAAACATCCTCCCCCATCTTCTTTCATCTCTCATCGTTCTCTCTACCTTCAGCCCCTCCGTTCTCTCCTCCTCTGCCGTTTCTTCCTTTAGCCCCCCTCTATTTCATCTCATTTCATCACCCCTCAGCAGAAGTGTATGGCAAAAATACCCCAAGCTTTATTGTCAATCACTATGAGTCTCAATGTTAGAACAAGATCACTCCTGCTGAAAAACGCGCATCACACTTTGATGCCCCATAATGCAGATTTGCACACCAGATGCTCCGGAAACGTTGCTGAGTGTGTTGTTATTAATTGTGCTGAAATTTATGGTCTTCATAAAGTTTTATCGATGCCGTTTTATGTGAGCTCTCTGGCAGAGGTGTACAAGTGCTTGTGTTCCTTTTGAATGGCCCGGTGTCCCTGGACACTTTCTCTCTGGTTACTCAGAGTCCCCTGATGGTCTAATGTGCTTAATTAGCAGGTCTCATAAGCCCTTATGGACCCATTCCACAGATCCCTGAAGGCTAGTGCCGGGGGAATTGGGGAACTCCCAATGTTCCCTGAGAGATGCCAAATGATACTGTATATTGAAAGTGGAGAATCACTGTTTTACTATTATGTTTCACAATGCCTGTCTCTCTCATTTTGATATGAAGGTTGTCTGGGACTACAACTCCAGATCTGGTGGTCAGTACCAGCCATCAGATGTGGCTTAATTTTAAAACGGATGACACGAGTGGCTCCCTGGGCTTTAAGGTTTCTTATGAAGGTAAGTAGAGGAAACTCTTTGTGTTCGGGCCAAACAGTGCTATGTAAGGAATCATAGCTTGTAATTGTTAATAATAATAATTTAGTATTAGTTGTTATTTATTAGTTTGATTATTATTATTTTTGCTTTATATTTTATTTGTTTTAATTATAATAATACTATAGTTATAATAATGTTATTATTGATATTTTTAGTATTCGTTATATCTTATTTTTTAGTTCTTTATTATTCGTATTTTAACTATTATTTTAGTTTTATATTTTATTTATTTTAATAATGATGATAATACTGATAATGTTAACATGTTTATTAATAATATTAGTTATATGTATTAGTCATAATTATACTTTTTGTTGTATTTTATTTGTTTTAATAACAATAAGTATTATTATGAATTGAATTGAAAGAAAATGAATTGCTCCTTGATTTGTACATATTCAAGAACTTATCTCAACAAATATTAATAAATGTGATATGATGTGACTGTATAGTATATCATATATGTATCGCATTCACATATTATGTGTTGTTATGCAGTTAATGCCCCGTCCACACGGAGACGCGTTTAGCTGTATATGTAAATATTTTGTATCGTAACAGCGTTACGTCCAGACGGATCCGGCGTTTAGGAGCCTGAAACTAGTATTTTTTCAAACAGAGTGGATGAATCAGAAACCGACACCCATGCGTTTTTGACACCACGTCTGGCGCATGCTTCAAGTCTTCTTCTCTGTTTTCAGTGGCAGAATCTTATAGAGAATCTCATCTCTGTGGCAGAATTACAGCGCCACATACTGGTCTGGCATGTATACTACATCGTTTTGAGTTGGGTTCAGTGGTTTCGTGTGTTCGTGTGTATTTCTTGAGACGAGGGGAAAAAAACTATTGGATAGGGAAAATCTGGCTTTGTGTGGATGTGGCCTAAGTCGATACAAAAGTAACCGATCGACATCCCTTATTAAAACATCTGTAGATCACATAAAAATGAGCAAATATCTTTGGAAGGCTGTGATTTGTACATTTAGTGATTATCAGTAGAGTATGCACAGTTGAAGCACCTTACCGTGATTGTCACTGCAGTGATGATCTTTTACTGTAATCAAAAATGCATTGGTCTCATTCACTAATAATTGCGTGGATTATTTCATATTTGTACGCACAGGAGAACTTCTTATGAAAAATCTCTGCCTAATTCACAACATTGTTCTTAATCTTGTTCTAATGTTAGTGACTTTGGAGTATTCTAAATGAGCGGCTGCGTGTACAAGGTTAGTCATTTGCATAAAACGGCCAAACCATCTCCATATGAGGGCCTTCCGCACAACCTTTCCTTTACAGCCTTTCATCACTCTCGTCAAACATGCTGCTCTCTGCAGATGCGCTCTCGCCAGATCCTCGAGCAATGCCAAGTGTCATTCTCAAAACCAGTTCAAACTACTTTTATACAGACCCAGATTACAGACCTCTCAGATACGTAGGCGTATATCTGTGTTATTCAGATAAATCTCACAGCTGAAGCTATATATATATATATATATATATATATATAATATAAACTTTTGCTGATAATTTACTAAGTCATCCAAGATGTCCATGTCTTTCTTTCTTCAACATTTCTCCTTTTAATGGAGGCAATCTACCCCAAAGCGTTTACAGGTCCGAATGACAGTTTCAGTGCAGCTTCAAAGGGCTTTAAACCATACCAGGCGATGAATAAGGGTCTTATCTAGCCAAGCGATCAGTTTCTGAGAGAAACCGAGCAGTATTTATGCTATTATTTTACCACTTATTAAAGCAGCGTGATCATCTCTGAGCTCCGCCATAACTTCCGCCAAGTGAGGTCAAATACGGCGTGGTCATAGATATATCGATCGTAGATGCCTCATTCTACTGATCCGCAGACGCTAATGAGGCATCTACGTATACATCTATGACCACGCTCGTATTTGACCTCACTTGGCGGAAGTTATGGCGGAGCTCAGACATGATCACGTTTGTCTGATAAGAGGTCAAATAATAGCATAAATACTGCTCGGTTTCTCTCAGAAACTGATCCTTTGGCTAGATAAGACCCTTATTCATCGTCTGGTATGGTTTAAAGCCCTTTGAACTGTCATTCGGACCTGTAACCGTTTGGGGTCCATTGCCTCCATTATAAGGAGAAATGTTTGCATCAAAAACCTTAATTTCTTTTTGACTGAAGAAAGAAAGACATGGACATCTTGGATGACATGGGGGTGAGTAAATTGTCAGCAAAAGTTTTTTTTAAAAGTGAACTAATCCTTTAAGATTTATATATAATAAATCATTTATAATGATATAATATAATTATAGTCGTGTTAAGATGAAATATAACTTTTTAACATGATTATAAGAGAACAGAGAAAGTGCTTTTTGCGCCCCTATTTTATTTAATTTTTCTTTCAAAAAAATCTTGTCTGGCTATCACCAGACCGAGCTCAATCTTTTAAGACTGAACATTGATCTGGGGAGTCTGCTATGTATTTTCTACTGCACGAGGCGTGATCAACGAGCATAATTCAAATGACTATGTACGCAACTGGATAGTCCTTCAACCAATCAGACCTCAAGAGGCGTGATCAACGGGCATCAATCCATCCTTCTCTAGCCATCATTGGTAAACCCACCAATAGCATGCCAGGTGGATAAGCCAGTCTGTGATTGGTTCCAGCAAATGTGTAACAGAAGCAGGATAAATTAATGTAAAACCTGAGCTGCAGGGTGAAATCAAATCGCCGGCAGATCAGGCTGGGTTTACCAGTGTAAAAAAAAATAAATAAATCATGATTTGTTAGTGAAAACGTTCATACACAGATTTCACACACAAATCTGTGTGAATGCATGCTTAGTGAATGAGACCATTGTTTTTTTCCCCTTTTCTATTTCTATAACACCATAACCACTTATGTCTCCTATGATCAGATGGGTGGGCATGAAAATCCTTTGAATACTGATTTGTTCTTTCTCTGTTCTTGATTGCACGTAATGTTCACGATGAAGCAGACATGTTATAATGAGGTCATCTGAAGACATTCACATCGATGTTATAAGCATAGCTGGTCAAATCTTATGCCATTTTCTTTGACACACTCTTGGGGTATCTGCTCAGAGTACGGGAACAGCATGTTCTTCTTTTTTTTTTACTTTTCACAAGGGTCATCAAAGCAGTCTGTGATCGTTTAACCTTGCTGGAATGAGGGCCGTGGAACAGGAAGGATATCATGCAAGAACGGCTACTAATTTTCAGTTTTCAGAGTATATGTCTGATTGGAGATGAGAACTTCAGAGCTTTCATACTGGCCCTCGTTCAGAATTGCACCACACATGGGGCACATTTTATTTTAAATTACAAACCAATATTTGCTGTCAGATCCACAGTAAGCCTCCAGGCTCCAGGTTTTTTAGGCTTTTATTCATTGCAGAAACATAAGACGAAAGTGGAGCAGTGTTCATACCCCCCAAAATGATTAAAACAATGAGAGACACTTAATGAAGTTGAGGATTCTCTTTGAACCTCTGCCTCTCTGTCTGCAGGACAAGATGCACCCCTAAATTATTACATCTAAGATTTCCAGATTTCCAAGCATAATTATTCCGAAAGACAGTGCAAGCAATGCTGGTTTTAAGCTAGATCCATACATAATTACATGATCTAGCAATTAACTAATCGAATGAATCAAAACTAATCACGTTTATCAATATTTGCTGAGAAAATCTACCAAATGGAAATTAATCAAAGACATATTGTGGCAAATCATTAAATCAGTGAATATACTCTATTGTTCAAAAGTCTAATGCTCACCAAGTATGCATTTATTTGATCAAAAATACAATAAAATGTACTATTGTGAAAGAAATATTATAAAAAACTTTTTATATTTTAGTATATAAAGTGTAGTTTATTCCTGGGATGGCAAAGCGGAATTTTCAGCATGATAATTTTGTCACATGATCCTTCAGAAATCATTCTAGTATGCTGATTTGCTGCATAATAAAAATATATTATTATTATTATTATTATTATCATCATCATCAATATTGAATGTCATGATTCCTGTATTGTGTTCTACTGGTCTTGTGTGGACTTTTGTGTTATTTCCTGTTGTCCGCCATGTTTTGCAGTCCTGCAATCACCAAGTTGTTTTTGAATTCGCCCCCATACCCTTAAATAAGGCACTATTTGTACCATTTGTGGTGGTGTCCGAAACCATAATGGACATTATTGAGTGCACTCATTCAATTCAATAATGAGTATACAACTCACTGATCCGATGTTGCTACAGCGTAATATTATACAGTTATAAATTGCTTTTTAATTGATTATTAAATGTATTAATATAATATTAATATTATTAATTGTGTTTTATACATGCTAGTTTCCATGAGAGTTCAAGATAAATCTTTTCATTACTATTGGAGCTGCTAGTTTGCTAAGTTTCAAATGATTATAAAGCAGCAAGCACAAACTATGCAAAAGCGTCGGCCCTTCTTGCACTCAGTGTCCTCACACGTTTTCATCCATTCCTTCTAGTTACTATAGTGGAGTAATGCAGGGAATAGTGAATGAGGGTATGGGGCGATTTCGAACACAGCACCAGTGTTTCTAATGTTCTTTGTCTGGTGTTGTCTTTAGTGGATGTATCGTGTGAGTTGTTTTCAGTTCAGTCCGTGTTACAGAAACGAGGAAGAGGAGGATCCAAGTGCAGTATAGCAGTTTATTAACAAGATAACAAGAAAACATCTAAGCAATAGTCGACACAGGCAAAAGCACAGGAGTAAATCCAAACTAAGGTCAAAACAGAACTGAAAACAACTCAAACACACTATACACTAAGGACAAGACCAGGCAAAGAAAAATCTGGAACAATTGATGAAAAACTACAAAAGACTGCAAAACAGTCATCTCCTCTCTCTCTCTCTTTTTTTTAGGATTCTTTGAAATGTTTTGTAACATTGTACAGTTTTTACCGTACACTTATTGATTAATATAATGTGTCCTTGCTGAATACATATATTCATTTCTTTAAAAACAAAAATACAAAAAAACATTTTTTTGTACACTTTTGAACTGTGGTGTACATTACAAAAAGTGCCTTTACATTTTTAAAAGTTAATGTATTATTTTATTTCCTTGTTATTGAACATTTATGTTATTACTTATTCTGTCAGTGGGTGCCAAAATATATTTATACATGATTACACAAGTGAGAGGAAAGTTTTTAATTAATGCATATTTTCAGTTTAGTTTTTATTCAGAATCTGAATTATTTGTGTGAAACGAGCACTGTTGCATGTCTAGTGTGTTTATATAGACAATATTACACTCTAAAAAATGCTGGGTTGTTTTAACCCAATGTTGGGTCAAATAAGGACTAACCCAGCAATTTTTAACCCAGCGATTGGTTTGTTTTAACCCTGTGGACATCCTTGTCTGGCTCAGATGTCCATTTAACCCTAATGGACATCTGAGCATCTTTGACACTGAACAGAGCATCATAACTCATGACTATGCACACACCCTGTTATGGTTATTTTCACATATCAGCCATAAAAAAATGACACGCAGAAAGCAGGCATGCCAGAGGCAAATCCTCTTCCGCTCTACCACTAGAGGATTTACATGTTTTTAAATGTCTTTCACTTTAAATTCTTATCATCTCGCTCGTTTTTGTTTTCCTACGCATCTTCTGCATTTATATAACTCATAACTGGAGCTCCAAAGAGAAGTTGTACCATAGTGTACTGTGCATTTTTGCATATTTTACAGTTGTGTTCCTGAAGTATATATTGTGAAATATTATTATTATTTAATTTTTTTTATTTTAATATGTATTAAAATGTAACTTAAAATGTTACTGTGATGTCAAAGCTGACTTTTCAGCATCATTATGCCAGTCTTCAGTGTCACATGATCCTTTAGAAATTTTTCAAATATGCTGATTTGGAGCTCAAGAAACACAGATATAATACAGATATGTGCATGCATATCTGTATTACAGCTTGTATTTTATGTAGTGCTGAGCAATTGATTAATCGCATAATGTAAAGACACTTTTATTTTGGATGTGATTAATTGTGATTAATTGATTGCCCAGCACAAATTGTATGTCATCGTATCAGTGGGGTTCTGTCCTGTAAATGTATCTGGAGTGCATTTTGAGTTTTTGAATTGTTATACACACTGAGATGTGGCGGAGTACATAAGATAGCCTATTTGGCGACACCAGGTGCATGCTGGGAAAAAAAAAAGACTTGTATGATGTGTAAAGATGAATGGATTTATTTGTGCTCGTGCTTTCCTGTGTTATTAGTAATCCTTCATTAGGAAGTCAATGACTTCCATCTGTGTTCAGAGTAAAAAAAAAAAAAAAATTGACAGATGAATAAATCATAGGAAATTTTGAAATGGGTAAATAACAAACGCCGCCCCTTATGAAAGTGCATGTCAGCTCTCAGAGACAGTTTGTTTGTCACCAAGCAGAAGACAGCTGTAACAAAATGTTAGCTGGGACACTTAAGGAATCACGCATACAAACATTCCCACAGGGATGACTTGCTGCATAACATTTGTCAGCTTAGGAAACACTTTCTCGCACAAAACTGTTTGATATGGCCAGAAGTAAACTCAGGGTGTATTTCCCAAAATACAGGATAGATATTCTGTCCAGGTAGAGACCTGTCACGTTTCTGAAATCGGACAAACACTGCCTTTTCAGAAAGTATGTGGAGGTGGAGAAGGCATTAAGGCACATCAGAATGTTTATACGTTATCATTTCTGACCTACACAAAAAAAGGTTCAGTGGGGTTCTATAATAGAATCCTAGGTTTCTTGACTCAATTCTAAATTATAATAATAATACCTTTTATTTAAAGGCACCTTTCAATGCACTCAAGGACACCGTTCAAACAAGATATAAAATATGAAGCAAGCAAAACACAAACTTACATGTCAATCAATCAATCTTATCATTTTTATCTGGACGTGTTATAGACGTATTATCGGACGTGTAGTGCTAAAGAACCCTTTATGCCAAAAAGTTTGTATATAATGAGAAATGTCTTAATATATGTCTTAGTATAATACAGGTTTTGAGTTTGTCTAGTGATAAAGCATGTTTACTTAATTAATATAATTGAATTACAATTAAAACAAAATTAATTAAAACAAAATCCTTAAAATGATCCCATGATATCTGAAGCGCCTTTAAGATTCTACATAGAACCTTTTCTTCTAAGAGTGTAGGCATCAGTGTCATGCTTAGTTCATTTCAAATAAAAATTAGCCCATGATTTACTCACCCTCAAGCCATCCTAGGTGTATATGACATTCTTCTTTCAGACGAACACAGAGTTATATTAATAAATATACTGTCTCTTCCAAACCTTATAATGGCAGTGAACGAGTTTGAAGCTCAAAAAAGTGTATCCATCCATCATAAACATACTCCACACGGCTCCTGTGGGTGTAATAAAGGCCTTCTGAAGCAAACTGATTGTTTTGTTTTTAAAGAAAAATATCCATATTTAAACCTTTATAAAGCAAAATAAAGGTTGAATACGGAAAGCGGTCCGTTGGAAGCTAGATATTTTTCTTACAAAAACGCATCAATTCGCTTCAGAAGGCCTTTATTAACAACCCAGAGCTGTGTGGAGTACGTTTATGATGGATGGATGCACTTTTTTTGAGCTTCACAATCTTTGGCCCTATTCACTGCAATTATAAAGCTTGGAAGCGTAAGGATATTTATTAATATAACTCTGATTGTGTTCATCAGAAAGATGAAAGTCATATAGGATGGCTTGAGGGTGAGTAAATTATGTATTTTTTTTTTTTTAATAATAATTTTAAAGTGAACTGATCCTTTTAAGCAAATATTTGCATGTGTTATGCATTTTAATTCTTATTAAAGCATTAACTAGAGTTATAGATTAGTGACATGCAAACTGCAAACTCTAATGGTGCATTTGAGATATTTCCCATGTTTTAAATATTGTTGCTAATGGTTATTCTTTAAGCTACCAAAAAGCTATAGTACTCTCAGCTCCATTTAACATATTGTATCCACAGAAATCCAGCAGAAATCCACAGTTTTCCATAATCAGAACTGAAAATGTGAAAAAGTTATGTCTATAGGTATCTCACGAGATCTCTTGTTCGCCTCTAGCACTTTCTCTGTCTCCCTCTCTGTAGTGGCGTCTTTCTTTCGCTCTGGCCTTGTGATTCTAAATGAGCCCTGACGTATTGAGACAGGTGAGGTATAAGGGAACAGAGTGAAAAAAAGACAATTCATTAGGAGAACAAGCCATTCAGATGCCATTGGGGCAGCAGTGAAGGTAGTTTGCATGAATATGCTTTGCTGTCAGATGGTATGGCTTATATACAGCATGCAACTGTGTGTCCTCGCTGAATAATAATAATAATAATAATAATAATAATAATAATAAAGAAATGTTTGAACAGTATATATGGGGTCAGTAAGATGTCAGTTATTTCTTTTTCAAATTCATTCAGTTAAATTCAGCAAGGACACATTACATTTATCAAAATGACACAAAAGATTTATATTTTAAATAAGTTCTGTTCTTTTGAAGTTTCTATTCATTAAAGATTCCTGAAAAATAATTGCAGTTTCCAATTTAAAAATAGTAAGTAGCATAAATGTTCAACTTTTTAATAATAACAAGTCTAGCATTTACAGTTTGGTCTGCACTATGCATTTTAAATAGGGTTTCAGCACTTCATGCTTGAATACGTTTCTTGAGCAACATCAGGATGGTTTCTGAAGGATCATTTGACTGAAGACTGGAGTAATGATGCTGAAAATTTTTGCCATCACAAGAATCCATTCTTTTAAAATATGTTAATTTAGAAAACAGTAATGTCAAAGTGCAATAATAATTCACAATATCACTATTTTAGTTTTTTTACCAAATATTTGTGTACACTGTGTACACAAATGCTTATTAGAGCATTTATTCATTGTAGAGAGAGATGATTTATTGTAAAGAGAGATAAGAGAGTAATTTAATGAATATAAGCAAGCCGTATAAATGTTCATCCTGATACAGAGACATTAACCTTACAGATGACCTTTCTTTCCAATTCCAAAACCTTGATGGAAACTAAATTTTGCTAAAATAAATCCTGTCCCAAGGTATAAGCCATTTCATTTTATTCTTTTTTTCTTCCAGAAATTGACCAAGGTGGGTGTGGAGACCCTGGAATTCCTGGCTATGGCAAGAGGGAAGGCACAGGCTTCCGACATGGAGATAAACTATATTTTGAGTGCCTTCCAGCCTTTGAGCTGGTGGGAAAAAAGAACATTACCTGCCAGAAAAATAATCAGTGGTCAGCCAAGAAGCCAAGCTGTGTGTGTAAGTGACAGACCTTACCCCAAAAAAATGCATTCCAACCACACCCACATGATCACACTTGGGAGGATGGTGCACCGTTATTAATGTCTGAGCACGTCAAAAAGTGAATCTAATGCAGTGTCTTTAGTACAGTATGTCCCCGCCGATGCTTCCTCTTAGTTGGCTGAGCCATTAAATCAACTATAATTCAAGTTTAAGTCAAAATGACAGTTCATTTAATGCATTTAGTTGCTTTATTTAGTGTATAAGGGCCTTGTAATGAAGTAAGCACTGATTAAAACTAATTTGAGAAGTACGTAAATGAATTGTAAAAATACAGTCTGCTAAGTATAGAGAAAGTTGTTTGTGGCATTTAAATGCTTGAATTTAGTGTCACAGCACACAATGTTGTTTGGCAGTTAATGCTTGTCCAACTTGTTTTGATATTATTGTTCTTTCTCTATTATTTGGATTCATGTATACCATCAATTTGACTGTAGTCATTTGTCACGATAATGGCTGCCATCTTATTACATCAATGGAAATGCAGTTGACTCATAACTTTGTTTCTTCTATTTTATGACATTATTATTAGCTCAGACTGCAAATATGTTCATATGAGGTGGAACCGTAACGATCCGTCTTCAGTCCTCCACTGAGCTCATTTTCATTCTCCCCATGGCTATTTAGCGATGCTTATTGCCCTCTCAGCTTTGTCCCAAATCCTAAAAATGAGTTAATGCCTGCGAATAATCCCAGCAGATAAACACTCTCTTTCTCTGCAACATCTTTAGTCATTATCTTCTGCAATAAGCATGATCACAGTATGCGCACAAGGGTGTCTTGCACCTAATATTTATTCTGTTTGCTATTATTTTATCCCCTCGGTGTGCTTTGCGGGCTACATGAGTAAGAAAAACACTGTAGTTCTTCATGAAGGTAGGCCCTGTTTATATAAATGGGATTTGAGTGTAGTCTTCCATTTGGTCAGACAAACACCCCAAACACATGCCATTGGTTGAGCCAATGTTGATGTGTCAAGTTACTCGGGATGCTCCAACAGTCCAAAATCGCCCCCTATACCCTTAAATAGTGCACTATTTGAAGGGACAGCCATTTGTAGTGGTGTCCGAAACCACAATGGACGTTATTGAGTTCACTCATTCAATCCCACAATGCGCCGCAGTAACGAGTGTTCAACTGATGTACTCTCAACAGCTAGAGAATACCCATAATGCACCGTGAGCGTCGCGCGCTGAATGAATTCCTGCGCCTCTCCAGGAGATGGCACCCGCAGTTGAATCAATAATCCTTCCATTTTCCAAACCGTGCTGGTCCAGCCCAATATCAAACAGATATATATTCATTTCGAACACTGCAAGTCACACCCCAAATACTCGCCATTGGTTGAGCCAATCTTGCAGTGTCAGGTTACTCAGGATGCCCCAACAGAGTTTACATACAAATGATGTGCTTATGATTGTCTTGGCACATTAACTTGCAAGCATGCTTACATCGAATTGAGCAAATTACCTTTAGAAGAAACTAGAAACAAAAAACAATAGTGAACATTTCATAAAATGTCTGTTCTCAAGATCTTTAAGGGTCTTGCATCTAGAATTTTCTTTAAAGATCCTGCTATCATGCACATCCTCCAAGCTGTAATTTTTCCTCTCCTGTCTGTTGCTGCATTGTTTAAGCAAAAACAAATGACCTCCCTATGCAATGCGAATTGATTTTAGCTTCAGTGGCAGTTTTAATCTCCAGTTCGCCTCGCAGCTTGACGCACAACGCCACCTGTGTTAAACAGTTGCTTGTTTTATTTCTTTGTCCCTTTCTCAGTTTCATGTTTCTTCAACTTCACAACTCCATCTGGGGTCCTGCTATCACCAAACTACCCTCAAGAGTACGGCAACAACATGCACTGTGTGTGGCTGATCATCGCCAAACCCGAGAGCCGCATCAACTTAGCCTTTAACGACCTGAGCATGGAGAAACAATTTGACTTCCTGTCCATTAAAGACGGCGGCAAGGCAGAGTCGCCAATTCTTGGCACCTTTTCTGGAGATGTGTTGCCTTCACCCATAACTACCAGCGGCCACGTGGCCCGACTGGAATTTCTGACTGATCATACATATACAGACCGTGGCTTCAACATCACTTTCACCAGTAAGTTTTAAAGATAGTTCTATATTCGTGACTTTTCTTTCTTTTCTTTTTTTTTTCTTGTGGTAAAAATAAATCAATTATTCAAGTTATTTTGGGCAAGCCTGTTCATACTTGTTTAAGTCTAACATCACATTGAAGTTGGAGACCAAAAAAATCATTTTAAGATGTATAATAGATAACAATAGCGTTTAGATGTTTTGTCAGTGGTAGCATGCACTACATTTTAAAAGTGTCTGGAAGTTAAAATAGTTCAGAAGTTGTTTTGTTATATGAGATGAATTAAGAAAGTTTTATTTCCCCTCTTGGGAGAATTGTCTGTATATTGCAACTGAATATCTGTCGTCCTTCAGTAATCACTATTCACGGGGCATAGCGTATGGCAGCGGAGTTGATAGATGCTTGAGTATCCATGTGAGGAAGAACAGGAGTCACAGATTTAATTAGAATTTATTCCCAAATACATATATAATTAAATAAAGCCACAGTTAATTGAAGCTGTCGGGAGATGATCCCACATGGTTTGACTCCCCTATGTGCTGTGTTTTTGGGGGAGTGGGAGGGATGCTTCAATTATTCATGTTAATTAAGGAGATGACAAACTCCATTGAAGGGCTTGTTGGCACATGATGGTGATGGATTAGACACAATCATGGTTTGAGATCATTCTTGAGTCAACGGGTTTATCATGAAGGAATTCATGCCCATTGCCTGACTGGAAACAATAAGAGCAGTAATACGTTTGTTTGTTAGATTTTCAAGGTGATAGTGTCTATGACAGTGTCAGTTGATGACAGTGGGATGCGTTTGGCAGACGCTTTTATCCAAAAGGATACATTTTGTCTTTTTTCTTGATCCCAGGGATCGAACCCTTGACCTTGGTGGTGTTAGAGTCACGCTGGAATGAACAGATTTGCTGGAGAGATTTTGTCTGCTGATAATACATCTTCTCTGAAGTCCTATCGATGGATACTGAGTAGCTCCAAGCTTCCCACTGAAGCAAGAAACTTGGGGAGGCACATAAATCAATATTTTGTTCTAACTAAAATGAATTAGAGTAGTTATACAGCTAAAACGATAAACAGCAAAGTTTTCAATTCAGTGGGCATATTGAGAACTCCTCCTTTAATTTATACAGGGCCTTGTAAAAGTTGTCCATTCGTGAAAATGAACTGTTTTTAACAAAATGTCGACAGGCACTGGACAGGGATTTAAAAAAAAAAGGCTATAACTCAAAATAAATAAAGCGCTGTTTTTGCTGTGCCCAGCTTTTTGTCCATGTAGGTCAAAGTTAGCATGCAGCTCACTTATGTATTTCATTGCCCCCCCTCCAGCGTTTCGGCACAATGAATGTCCTGACCCTGGCGTTCCAGTAAACGGAAAACGCTTTGGTGAGAGTCTACAGCTTGGCAGCTCCATCTCTTTCCTGTGTGAGGAGGGGTTCATGAAGACCCACGGATCTCAGACTGTCTCCTGCATTCTCAAAGATGGAAATGTTGTGTGGGACAATGCCGTGCCACGTTGTGAAGGTATGTCCTCACTAACAAATATGCACATTTCATAAGTCTGCTCTGAACAAAAACAAAATGCTGCACTTCAACTTCAAATAGCACTTTACTGAACCCTTCGGAAGGTTATTCATGTTGTTTTTTTTCATAGAGTACATTCAGAGACCAACTGAAATGTCAGTGGAACAAAAACATATAATCTTTATTTTTGGTATGTGCTCAAGTTTTAACTATCTGGATTCTTACAAAACAAAAAACACTTTCTCTCATTTAATGAAATGCACTGCTGTATGCTACAAATCATTTTATGACATTTGTCAAGCAATGCCTTTTATAGCAATGCCTTTTAATGTCCTTCAGTAAGAGATGAGATCATCCGCTTTCCATTGAACACATTCTGCTTCAAGATGTAGCATTTTAGGAAAAACACTCACTGACTTTTCAGTGTTATGTATTTGATTATCTGGGCTAAATAGATAGTATATTAGGGAAAGACGAATAGAATATGTTCCAGATAAAGATGTGGTCATGCAATACACCGCAAAGAACAAAAATATGTCACTCTATAGGGCTTCTGTTTTTAAATAAAAAATAACAATTGCACATTTAAAATTAACTCCAGTGGTGAAATTTTGCAGGTTAGAATTTTCTAAACTTAATAAAAGTTTCATATGTTATAATTTTTAGCAAGACTGAAATAGTGGGCTCTCTACAGGAAACTTTGTTTGTGTAAGCAACCTTTCCCTCTCTTCCTTACTATTCTTTTGTTTTGCCTTTTATTGCTCTTTCCTTTTGGTTCCATTCCATCTTTTTGGATTCCTGTGGTTTACAGTTATGTGAACATCATTGAAAAAAAACCCTTTCAATTGTCATTTTAGCAATAAGTAACATTTCTAAATCTATGTGTCGTCTTTGGTTCTTTAGCTCCATGTGGTGGAAACCTGAAGGCTTCTAGCGGCATCATTCTGTCCCCAGGCTGGCCTGAGCTTTATAAAGAGGCCCTCAATTGTGAGTGGATCATCGAGGCCCTGCCAGGATATCCTATTAAGATCATCTTTGACAAGTACGTACAAGACTTCTCTTTCTCTTTTCTGAACTGCCATGATGTTCTTAATAAGCCTCCCTGTTTCATTTCCCCCTCCTATTTTTCATTCTATTGGTTATCATCATTTCATAAATAGGTCACTAGTGCACTGCAGATATACTATCTATCACTATAGACTTGGAATAAGAGGATCCAGCTTTTCATTTTCTTGACTATAACAGGGATTCATTCAAAATCAATATTAGTATCTTTTACCTCTCCCTGTATGGAATGATTTCATCCGGAGTCATACGTGCTTGCTGGACATTTAATTAAATAAACCTTGGGCATAAATTGTTGTTTTGTTTTGGTTCCCGAGTCAAGTGAACTTCAGCCTGAATGCACACAGACTCATGGGGACTTGTGTCACCGTTGGGACCTAAATTGAGATCCCAATGAGGAAACAAGCTTATACAGAAGGAGTTTTTTTTATTTTATTTTATTTTATTTTTTTTTATTTATTTTTTTAATGTAAAACTGCAAAAAGTTTTGTGTGATGGGTATGGTTAGTGTAGGTGAAAAGAATATACAGTTTGTACAGTATAAAAACCATGACATCTATGGAGAGTCGTTACAAAGTAAGCTCTACGTTATGAGCACAAAATGTCCCCACAAAGATGGAAATATCCAAAATCCATTTTTTGGATCCCCATATGGAAAACAGCTTATAAATCAGACTAAATTATGATTTTTAAAAAATAGATTAGAATATACATACATACAGTTTGTACAGTATAAAAGTCATAATGTATATGGAAAGTCCCCATAAATCATGAAAACACATGTGTATGTGTACACATGTGTACAAAATACATGTATCCTTGTATTCACTACGTTATGGGGACCATATGTCCCCACAAGTCTAGTAATACCAGAAAATGTTTGATTTTGGGGGGGGGGGCTTTTTTTCTTTTTTGGTCCCCATACTTATATATCACACGTAATAGTCTTTTTCAAAAATCTAGTTGTATTTGATGGGTAGGTTTAGCGGTAGGGTCAGTGTAGGGGGATAGAAAATACAGTTTGTACAGTATAAAAACTATTCCATAGACATTACATCTATGGAATGTCCCCATAAAACATGGAAACCCAGTGTGTGTGTGTGTGCATGTGTGTGTTTGCATCTTTTAACAGTTATTGTTGAGAAAATGTTTCAGGTGAGGCTGGTGGGAGAGCTGATGTTTTCTATCTGACTGTGAGTACAGAAAGCAGCAGGGCTTTAGTGGGCCAAACAACACATGCCACTATAGAGTGAGCTGGGTTTTCAGTTTGAATGATATGTATTGTCTCTATTCTAGCTATAATATGTGATATCCTGCAGGAACACAAGCAAGTAGGACTGTGATGAATCCATGTAGTCTCACTTTGTGGTGAAGCTGTCGTGCTGATGCATAGCACTATTCTGATCAACAGATTTCGGACGGAGGTTAACTATGATGTTCTCGAGGTACGGGATGGACGCTATCCTTCTTCCCCTCTGATTGGCAGTTACCAGGGTACACAGGTCCCACAGTTCCTAATCAGTACCTCAAACTTCCTCTACCTGCTCTTCACCACCGACAAGAGCCACTCAGACGTCGGCTTCCGCATCCGATATGAGAGTATGATGGTCTACTATTGTATATATTACTGTTTTGGTCTGAAAACAGCCATGGCATATACAGTATTTCAGGAATTTTGAGAACGCATTTGTTATTTAAATTTGCAATTTAAAGTCTGTTCAAGTAAAGTTTACCACCTTCAACCTTAAATCGAAACGGCTACAATTACAAAAATCCATGGCTAAAAAGTTCTACATCTCTTTCAGGTTTAAGGGCTATAAAAAAAACAGCTTTGTCAATAATTATTGTATAATTATACAGTGTTATCAAGTAGTCTTTAACACACTTCATAAAAAAAAAATTCACATGGTACTGTAGAATATCAGAAAACTAATAATTAAACTAAAACATGTAATGATTGTATTTTGTTCAAAGTGTTTTACAATGCTGAGATTGTCAAAGCATACTAGTTAGATAAAGCTTGATATTATCTTCTCTTCAGTGCATATCATGGCTGCAATTACAAGGATCTGATAGCATAGATACCTGTGCTTGCTAGCAGCAATGAAGACATTATTATAAATAATAGCCACATGCTTTTTATTATGCAGCGATTTTAAATGAAGTCCTGTAATTATGATATAATAGGTTGGTGATTGTGCTGTGAGTTGATTTCAGTCGTCGTGCACAAACACATGACACATGCAACATGCAACATTACACTGTACACACATTGAGTGCATACACACGAGACTGCAGAATTAACTCCGTCACAGTGTTGTGAACTGAAACATTCTGGTATGACTCATGTCTGTAACCTTTTCTTGTTGTTTCTCTATAAATCTCGGTTCATCCTAAATTATTGAGTACATCAACTCAAGCAGAAAGTGCTGTTGACTTTTGAATGATCCCATAAACTTTTTGGTGGCTTAAAGTCTGGCCAGTATTGATGAAGCTGATAATTATTTATGTAATGGCCAATAACAAATAAATGGACCACATTAAAGATTTGGAGATTTGGTAAGATTATATTTAAGTGTTAATAAATTAGTGTTTTTAAACATTAAATTAGCTTTAGATGACAGCAAAGATAATATTAATGTAAAAATAAGGGAAAATACCATGCACAATTACTGGTCATATATTTCTGATAAATATACGTGTATATATATTTATATTGTTAGTAGTTTATAATGCTTTTAGGGTAAACTTTCATGAAAATCCACCTGGGTGAATCATTTTTGTCTGTTCTCCGTTCAAGCCTTGCAACTCCAGTCGGACCATTGTGTTGATCCTGGAATCCCAGTCAACGGTCAGCGCCATGGGAATGATTTTTACGTGGGAGCATTGGTGACATTTAGTTGCGAAGCAGGATACACTCTCAGTGATCACGAGCCCCTCGAGTGTGAACCCAACTTCCAGTGGAGTCGCCCCCTGCCCAGCTGTGATGGTATGGCCCACTCTTTACTAAAGGACACATTAAGGTACAGGTCATTTATTCAAACGGCGATATCGCTCCAAGACTGGAAGGGCCTTTACGGTTTGAAGCTGCCCTTTACGCTACCTTCTCCTATTCCACTAGGCTTTGAATATTTAAGGCCATTATTGATTTTTCCCCTTGGGTAATGATAGGAATGATTCGCCTCCATATGTTGATGTCCTTCGGAAGGACATTTCCTATAATGTTTGTTTTAGCAGGATTGAGCTCAGCTTTTTGACAAATAGTCTTTATCTTTTTCTCTTTTTTCTAGCACTATGTGGAGGGTATATTCAGGGTAACAGCGGCACTATTCTATCCCCTGGGTTTCCTGACTTCTACCCCCATAACCTCAACTGTACCTGGATGATTGAGACTTCACATGGTAAAGGTGAGATCGCTTTTTGAAGAGGGTTCTTTCTTTGACAGCAGTCGACACACAGTTTACTAAGCCAGCAGCCATATCTCCCTGTAGCCCAGATATGGTTTCCCACTGAAGCTAAGCAGTGATGGGAGGCCTTCTGGGAGAAGACTAGGTTGCTGCTGGAAGAGGTGTGTTAGTGATGCCAGCAGGGGGCGCTCACACTGTGGTCTGTGTGGGTCCTAATGTCCCAGTATAGTGATGGAGACACTATACTGTAACAAGCACCGTCCTTCAGATGAGATGTTAAACTGAAGACTCTCTGTGGTCATTAAAAATCCCAGGATGTCCCAGGAAAAAAAGAGTAGGGTTGTAACCCCGGAATCCTGGCCAAATTTGCCCATTGGCCTCTGTCCATCATGGGATCTAATCATCCTCATATATACTGATTGGCTTCATAACTCTGTCCCCTCTCCACCAATAAGCTGGTGTGTGGTGGCCATTCTGCCGCAATATGGCTGCCGTCGCATCATCCAGGTGGATGCTGCACATTAGTGGTGGTTGATGAGATTCCCTCCTTCTAAATTTAAAGTGCCCAGAAAAACACTATATACGTGTAACAAATTATTTAAATGACACATGAACACATTTATTCTCTTTTGGCAGATGTAACCTCCTCCAAATGGTTTCTGTAATGGTCAGGTGGAATTTGCACTATTTCTCTTTACAAAACTGGTTCATTTCAGTTAAAGTCTTCTGATGTCTACTGCATGAATCACTCTATCATGAGATCATGCCAAATTGTTTCAGTCCATTTGAGGTCACTCCAGAAGGTGCATTTTGTACATCATTAACAAGTGGTTCAGGAGGCATCAAAAAACCATGATGGCCCGCCATACTTTAACTTTGAAATTTTTTTTGTTTTCCTTAAACAACTTTGGTTTGATCTGTCGTCTGTGGAACATCCACACGCTCTTGTGGACTTTACACGCATTGTTTCTTGCATGTTCCAGATATTTCTGTAAGTCTTTAGCTGACACTTTAGTATTCTTCTTGCAAGAACGCCCACTCCTAGGAAGAGAAGCTGTGCTTGTCTTACCATCAACTGATAAACATCAAGGCTTTTAGAGATATTTTTTGCACCTTTTCTAGCTTTATGCAAGTCAAAAATCATTCCTCTTTGCTGTTCAGAGACCTCTTTTGTTCGAGATGCAGTTCACATGAGGCAATGCTTCCAAAATTGAGCATTTGTTTTTTACAGAGCATAGTACAGAGCGGCTCTGACTAACACCTCCAATCTCATATCATTGATTGGACAGGTTAGCTGAGGCCAACTTTTGGAGAAATCATTAGCCTAGGGATTGACATGCTTTTTCCAGTTTTTACAAGGTGTGTTCAGTACAGAGTTGAAAATGTATTATTGCTTGAGCATTCTGTATATTGTAATACATTTTTAGGACTAGAAATAAAGGTAAATCCAAAGGTTTGACATTTTCCTCCAGCTGTAAGTGGCTGAAGCCTACATGAACCCTTAAACAGTTGCTATATATCTAGTGTTTTTCTCCTCTCAATCTCTGCAGGTGTCCAGTTTACCTTCCACACCTTTCATTTGGAGAGTCCGCACGACCACCTTTTAGTCACAGAAAATGGTAGTTTCTCTCAACCCCTGTGGAGATTGACCGGGTCTACGCTGCCGCCCCCTCTCAGCGCTGGACTCTTCGGCAACTACACCGCTCAGATTCGTTTCCTCTCAGACTTCTCAGTGTCCTATGAAGGCTTCAACATCACTTTCTCAGGTAGAAAGCTTTGTACAGTCGCTCAAACAGCATGACATTTATAAGAGAAGAAGCTACAAAATATCAATCCTTCTCCTGTTGCTTTTAGAATATGATCTCGAGCCTTGCGAAGATCCCGGCGTCCCCCCTTTCAGCACTCGTAAAGGGCTGCAGTTCGGGGTGGGGGATGCGCTCATCTTCTCCTGTTTTCCGGGGTACCGTCTCGAGGGGCCTGCAAGGGTGGTGTGTCTAGGGGGGCGTCGGCGGGTGTGGAGTTCCCCTCTGCCAAGGTGTGTTGGTAGGTGGTCACATGCTTTTCATTTTGCTTTGTTTGCAAATTGTACAATATATTTCCCCTCATGTGTTCAGAGACGCACGTTTACGCACAACCGCAGATTTCAGAGTGTTTTAAAACTTCATATCTCGAAGTAAATGGCTAAAGCAGCCCCATTTCAGAGTTCTACTGGATACCAGATTCACAGACTTGAGGTTATGACTCATCAGAAACTGACCGCGCACAAACCCCAAATTCTGTCTAATGCTTAATCAGCATTAATGTAATGGTAGATATCAGCATATAAGTATATTGGAGTCCAGGCTTCTTCAATTAATGTTTTGCTGGAGTAGCTTAGATGCGAAATTTAGAATGTAATTTGTTAACATTATGATTTTGACGTTCCAGTTGAAGTAAGTAATTAGATATTATGCATTTTCTGCTGCAATATCTGGCTTATCCTTGCTTCATATTTGTTTACGACTCTTGTGAATCTAGGTCAGCTCATTTCTAAACGTATGCTTATGTTTTTGTTGATGCACTTGTAATTAAATGTACGCATTGAAATAAATAACGAATGGTTCTTTACACTAAAGGCCTTTTAGGTATATCAGTTTTTGTTTTTCTGTTTTACCCCAAAATGTCATCCAAACAAGACATAATATTTTTTCTTGTGAATGTTAATTAAGAAATAATATGTTGCTAGTAGGAATGCATCAGAAGCAGTTATTGGCCGATATTATTTTATTTATATATTATATATATATATATATATATATATATATATATATATATATATATATATATATATATATATATATATATATATATATATATATATATATATATATATATATATATATATTATTTATTACTTTTAGCCTTGCATCCCTAGTCAGTTGTATTTCATTATTTGCATTCACATCTTATTAGAACAGACCTGCAAGCCTGGCAGCTTTGTCATTGTCAAAAAGTTTCATTCAAATTTCAATTTGTGTCAATTTGTGTGGTTTAATATCAGAGCGGAATTAGGTGCAGAAATTGATTTGGACTCATTCAGAAAAACACAATACCCCTGTCTGCCAGCATGAGTGTATAATGCTTGTTTGTGTTTATACTGAGATCTTGGGTAATTCGTCAGCGGTCATTTGACTTCTTACCTCCCTTTTTGCAGCTGAATGCGGATCATCTGTAACTGGGAAACAAGGAGTCTTACTCTCTCCCAACTACCCTGGCTATTACGGTAGCAATCATGAGTGCATCTACTCCATCCAAACCCAACCCGGTAAAGGTATCCAGCTCCGAGCACGGGATTTCCGCCTGGAGGAGGATGACATGCTTAAGGTATTATTAACTTAGTGTGCATTTGTGTTTGTGTAATGTTTTTTAATGTAAATTCTTCAGTGACTGTTTGTGTCTGTTTTATGTGTTTTTCAGGTGTATGACGGTAGCAGTAACAGTGCCCGACTGCTGGGCACCTTCACAGGCACCGAGCTGATGGATGTCACTTTAAACAGCACGTCTAGCACCATGTGGCTGGAGTTCGTTAGTAATAGTGACAATACCAGCAAAGGTTTTGAGCTGCACTTTACCAGTGAGTAGCACACTGACATCTTGCAGCCATCACATAACAGTACAGTTATACATAAATAGATTTTAATGCACACATTCCAGTCAATCAGAATTTAATATTCAGACAAACAATTCCTTAAGACTTCTATGTAAATTACCTTTTAAGGAATTGAATGGAATTATATATACAGTACATATACCAGAGGACAGGCTTTCAAAGACACGCTCTTTTTTTTTTTTTTTGCAGGTTTTGAGTTGGTGAAGTGTGAGGACCCAGGTGTGCCTCAGTTCGGCTTTAAACGGGAGGACAAAGGTCACTTTGCAGGCAGCACGGTGTCATACAGCTGTGATCCTGGCTACAGTTTAAAGGGCCCGGAGGTTTTGACATGTCTCAGAGGGGAGAGGAGAGCATGGGACAGCCCTCTCCCACTATGTGTGGGTAAGAAACTACTTGAATACTCACACTCATTCACAATGCCTTCCTCAGGAGAGCCAAGTACTGCGTGGATGGTTCTCAACCGTAATCGTACCATGTGCACTGCCATATCAGATGTTCGTTAATTGATAAATATGCTATCTGTCAACAATAATAATTGACTGAATGTAGTCAATATATTTTAAAGCCTTTCAGTTGTTGTTTTTTTTTTTTTTTTGTTTTTATATTACATGATTTATTTTTGACTTTAATATCATTATTACTGTATATATTGAATAATTTTATAATTAAGTCTAAATTAATAGTATGACAAGCAGGGCGGGTGAGAGAGCGACACGACACCGGTACATGATTGATGATGAGCACCAGGCCTGGTCCTCTCTCGTCCTTCACTGTCACCGCCCCTTCTTTTATGCTTCCGTCGCTCCTCCGTGAGAGATCCGAGACCGGTGTGACGCGCGGCTGACACTCATCATCAATCACGCACCGGCCTCGCGCCGCTCTCTCACTGCTCTCGCCCTCCCTGCTTGTCACAAATAGATATATTAAGCTGATCAAAAGTGACAGTAATCACATATTCACAAGAATATTTAGCAGCTCAGATGTTTAAAACATAGATAATAATTAGAAATGTTTCTTGAGCACCAAATTAGCATATTAGAATGATTTCTGAAGGATCATGTGACACTGAAGACTGGAGTAATGAGGCTGAAGATTCAAAATATAATAAAATAGAAAACCATAATTTAAAATATTTCATTTTATCGTTTATTTTAAATATTTCAATATAATAATAATAATAATACAAATGCATAACATGGAAAAAAAACAACAATAATAACACTGAATTATCTTTTCATCACGGCATCTGTTAGTAGGTGGGATATATTAGGCAACAAGTGAACATTTTGTCCTCATCAACTCTATCATTCCTTACATGTGTTTGAATTGTATACATCGTCATCTGATAAAACACATGCACAGGTTAAATATAAATTGTTTATAATTCTTGGTTGGGCAAAAAAAAGGGGGATTTTAAGCTTTCAGCTTCCAAGTATTTATCTTCCACTATCTGTATTAGTATTTCACCACAAACTTTAAATCTGCCACATGGCCTTCTATGATACATGGCTTTATGAATATGAACCCCCAAAGTTTTGAGCGATCTTTTTTTTTGTTTCTAAGTTCTGCTCAATGTGAGTTTATCAAAGTCCCGCTTCTGCAGTGCTGTTGAATTTTGAATTATAGTGCTTCCACACCTGAGCCTATGGAGACCTTTAGGCACAATATGGAACTGTAAAGGCATGAGCAAATATTTTTCATCCGCCAAAGCAGGAAACTAACTAGTACTGTAGAAAACAGAAGGTGGACAGTGAGAAATGAGAAGTTGGTGAGAGTAAGAGAAAGAGGGAGGGGAGGGGAGAGCAGGAGAGAGCAAGAAATGTAGTTTTATGACTTACGAAGCAGGTCATCTCAGGAGTTAAAGAAGATGGGTTTGTTTCATTGTGATTTATGGCTCTGCTGTCCACAATGGGAACATTTGTCAGAAATTCATGAGATAACAAAAGAGAAAATTGGAGAGCAATTTGAAGGGGAAAAAAAGAGCAAGATAGACAGATGAAAGTAAAAAGGAAAAAATAAACTTGTTATATAAAAATCTCAACAGTGAGATACAAATAATATAAAATACAAACTAAATCAAAATATTGTGTTTAATGTGTGGTTTCATTTTCGATTTTCTTTCCCATTTTTATCAAGTTTTTGAAACCTTTGATTCCAGAAGGGACAGAAAGTTGTGACCCAGGACATTTCAATAGTGTGCAATTTGAGCACTCAAAAATAAAAATTTGTCTTGTCTTTGAGTACAAATAGCTAATCATCCTTAAAAAAAATTAAATAAAATAAAAACCTGCTGTGGTAAACTTAAAGCTGCAGTGTGTAAATTTTAGCGGCATCTAGTGGTGAGGTTGTGATTTGTAATCACCCACCGCTCACCCCTCCCTTTCAGAGCACATAGAGAAGCTACGGGGACCGACACAGGACAAAATTGTCGTCGTCAGAGAGAGCAAAGAGTGACTAGTGCTCTGTAGAGAAGTTTGTCCGTTTGGGGCTACTGTAGAAACAGTGGCGTAAAATGGCGATTTCACTATAAGGGGACCTGTGGTGTATGGAGGTAGAAATGGCTCATTCTAAGGTAATAATCCTATGGCACTTCTCGTTAAGAGTAGGGGTATAACCCCAGTGCCCTGGCCAAATTCCCTCCATTGGCCCTAACCAATCATGTCCTCCTAATAATCCCCATCCATTGAATTGGCTCTATCACCTTCTCTCCTGTCCACCTGTTGCTGGTGTGTGGTGAGTGCACTGTGGCTTTTGTCGCATCATCCAAGTGGATGTTGCACACTGGTGGTGGTTGAGGAGAGACCCCTGACATGAGTGTAAACAAATCGGCATTCATTATGTAAGGTCTTATACAAAACTGAAAACATAGTTAAGTATATTATATTGCATTTCTGTCAATAGAGCCTCATAAATACTACATACTGCGCCTTTAATTCAAGATATATTCAGTTTAAACACCTAATATCTTAAACTATTTTGTGTACAATTTTGTAAGTAATAAATATATCTTGTTTTAAGAGTGTTTAGATGTTTGTGCTGTAAAACAAGTACAAACTTTCCTCTCACTTTCTTTGTCTTTCTCTTCAGCTTTTGCATTCAACATATTTTCTTTGTATGCTGCACCAACAGAAATGATCAAAAGTGTCTCTCTGTGTCAATGATTATACCCTTCAGTATGCATGACAAGGCTTGAGAAGCTAAAGTGTGCGTTTGAACACATTGCTTGTGTGTGTTGACATGTATATCTCACATGATTATAAGCACTGGCCACTGTGTAATTTGTGTCATTGCTTGACCGAGACTCAAGGAGAAAAGCGTGACTGAAACAAATGTGCGAAGTGCCCCTCCATTGACTTGATTTTACTTCATTCTTATACTTCAGTACTGTTTTAGAGAAATAGCTCTTGCTGAATACTTGTATTAATTTTCCTACAATTCTTTATTTTGCTACAATTTTTATTTATTTATGTGTTTTTTTTTTACTTCAAAGTGTCCATTCTTCCCTTTTATAAGAAAATAAATAAATAAATAAAAATAAATAAATAAGTAATCTTACCGAGCTAACAACACAATCAAAACTTGTGTTTCCATCTAACTTTTATCTAAAAATAATTTTAATGTTAATCTAAAATGTAACCATGTTTATAATCAACTATACACAAATTAAAAAGTTGAGTTACATCAAATTGAATTAAAATAAAGACTGATATCAGATAATTAAAATATTTTGGGGGTATTCAAATTTCAAATTAACATATTTTATGTCCTAGAGCCACATTTTTAAAACAGATTACTTTATACATTTGTTTTGTTTTCACAGAAACATTGACATTTATGAGTGAACCGGTTGCTTGTAAGAAAGTTGACTAAACTGGTTGCTTTACAAAATGTTTGCACTTTAATTTCACTGTCCTCAGGCTCTCTGGATACCTGTCAAAACCCAAGGATCGATCAACAATATCATTATTAGTTGTATGTGTAAAGTATATTGTGATAGGACAATATCTTTTCGATATCTGAAAAATAATGGACACAATAAGTGCTGGGTAAGTGCAAGAAGTTTTCTTAAACATGAGACATGCTTTATATTATCGCTTCAAACTAAATCATAAACCTACAAGGCTTGCCCTTCTGTCAGATGCATGGGTTGTTTAATGCATTTGCGACGTGTATTATTCAGCACACAACTTATATTTATTGTTGTATACTTGCTTGTAAATGTTGCAAATGTAGTGCGCATAAATCGAGCGAGTATGCAATATACAGACTTCAATGAATGAGTGCCGGTGTGCATGTGTATCAAATAGAACAAGAATGAGAGCGCAATAATTCTAACCTTATTTGAAGATATGTTGCTAACATATTTTACATTAAAAAGTGTAAGCCCTTCAAATCTCTTCCCAGTTACAATATATATATATATATAAGTGAGGGCCGTTATCGGCATTAACGTGCTGCGTTAACGTGAGACTCTTATCGGGCGTTAAAAAAATATCGCCGTTAATCTATTCTCAAAGTCGGGTTTGGAGCTGGGTCTATACTCTATGATGATTTTCACCATGATATTTGTATGCTGTGAAATTACCACATCAAGCGTGAACGCTGTCTTCCGAACTCGGGTGCGCACCCGCGAACCGTACTCAAGTCCTGACGAGCGTGACTGACATACACTTAGGAGAGAGCGGAAAATCTCATTTCTTTAGAGCATTTGCAGTACATTCGCGGCAGATAGACGCAAGTGTCAATACATACTGAAGCTTTGGTAACAAAATCAACGGTTCAAACACAAAAATATAAAAGTTAGGTGAACAACGCTATTCATTTTGCCACCATCTCGTTCGGCGTCGTTACCAAGTAACGGGGTAAACAGCTGCTGCTTTGATGACGCAAAGGCACCCCGGTTCGGACCATAGACTGTATTATTCGGACCCAAATAATACAATATGAACATATTATAGCGGGGGCGGGGGGAGCAATCGAACTCGGGTTCGGTCCAGGCAATCGAACAAAGTGTGAAAGCACCAGTCATTATTTGGGTAGCACACATATTCTGAATGCCTTCGGCAGAATTCAAATGAGCCATTTTAATCTAGATTAATTCCAAGATCAATTAATCTAGATTAAAAATTATATATATATATATATATATATATATATATATATATATATATATATATATATATATATATATATATATAAAGTTATAAAGTCCAATTCTGAGGGAAAGAGTGATTAGACTAACTTGCATGTTTATATCTCACAATTCTGACTTTAGAACTCACGCTTGCATGTTATAAAGTCACAATTGCATGATATAAACGTGCAATTCTAAGAAAAAAAAGTCAGACTAGTGGATATAAACTCAGAATTGAGAATTTCAGAATCGAGATTCTGACTTTATAACACAGTTGACTTTATATCTCGCTATTTATAACTCGCAATTGCGACTTTATACTAGGCAATTTTGAGAAAATGTCAGATGTGTGAGATAAAAAGATTTTAAAAAAAGATTTTTATTCAGTGGCGGTTTCTTTAACGCTGTAGCCAAGACCGTCAAATTATGACTTGAAAACTGAGGAACATACTGAACCATCTTGTTTGTGGATACCCATATTCATCTACATTTATTCTTTTGGGCAACTTCTCATATTTATAAAAATAATAATAAAAATAGGCGTCTTGATTTAATCTTCATGTGTGCAAGTTAATTGCAAGATAAACTGGCAATTGCGAGAAAAAGGTCAGAATTATGATTTTATATCTTTCAATTCTGACTTTAGAACACACAATTACGACTTTATATCTCAGTAGTCTGAATTGTGAGATAAAAAGTCGCAATTATCTTTTAAATAGTTTTATTCAGTGACGGAGACAAGCTTCCAGGCCTGTCCCTGTCAAATGGGTGTATATGTGTATGTACGATATACTGTGTAAGGGCGCACACATTTGACCTCTTGAAATGATGACGACGATGGCAGGACTTGGAAATAAGACTCTCACGACTTCCTGATCCGTGAAACTGGAACTGTCACACGTACTGGGCCCAACCTCCTGACAAACAAGTGATTTGTTTCCCCACTGTCCGCTACCACCAGCACACCATTGCCCCAGTGCAAGATGGATAGTCATGTCTGGTGCAGGACATATTACCAACACTATCAGTGATATTAGCCAAAGGAAATATGCCCTCCCCAGGGAAGGCTCAATCCTGGAGGTGATATACGGCCACATTATTCTGCTTATCACTCATAAAGCTCTTCTCACTGCTGAATGTATTCTTTTAAAATGGAAAGTTATACGTGCCCCTCCACCTCATGATGCATTGCTCTACAGCACACCGTGTACCATCCTTGCTCAAGGGATTCAGGCTGTGTCTACACTAATCTGGATTGATTTGGAAACTCCACGTCCACACTAAGATTTTCCAAAAGTTGAAACGTCTGAAAATGCTTAAATCACCTTACTGTGCATGCGTTAAATATAGTTAAAGCTCATTTGATGATACAGATAGAGCAGAGATAATAAAGTTCTCATGCTATTCTTCTGTTAAGATCGTTTTATTAGCAAAATATCCCACCACTCACTCACTGTTCACTCAGGTTGCAGTCAAAATTGTAAGGTCTGACATGCACTTGTCAGCATGTTTTGCGGCAGGACAGCAATTGCGAGTACATTTACTGTCATCTTTGCAGGAATGCAATATGAAGATTATACAAAGGAACATTTCTGTTTAGTAACACTATGAAAGTAAATATCATTTATATCTGTGGGTACAATATACATCACATGACTAAACATGCATCATCATTTTAGAATACCTCCGTTTTCACAGTCCACATCACAATGCGAAATTGATCCACTTTGCAAAGCGTTTTTAAAAAGCTATCTTCGTGACAAAAATGCCATCTCAGTGTGGATGGAAGGCCAAAACGAGAGAAAAAAGATGCTTTTTCAAACTAAAGCAAATTAGTGTGGCCTGAAATGTGGATGCAGAATGCCTTTTGGAAGTGGACCTCTCGCTTAAATGCCTTTTTCCCCCTGTTGAGTGAGATTCATTTTAGTTGGTTTCAACTGAGAACATTTACACCTAAGACCTGAAATTCAGTTCAGACATCAGTTATTGACATGCAGTCATGTATAGTCCACATTGAAATTTCTAAATCTAATTTGTATTATATTATATTATATTAAAATGTTATTAAAGTTTTATATAAATTAAATAATACATAAATAATACAATAATATTTTCACTAGCGAATTTAGTGGAATGTCTTTAGTGGAATTTAATGGAATTTGTTTTGTTTGTGTGTGTGTGTGTGTGTGTGTGTGTGTGTGTGTGTGTGTGTGTGTGTGTGTGTGTGTGTGTGTGTGTGTGTGTGTGTGTGTGTGTGTGTGTGTGTGTGTGTGTGTGTGTGTGTGTGTGTGTGTGTGTGTGTGTGTGTGTGTGTGTGTGTGTGTGTGTGTGTGTGTGTGTGTAAAACGTACTGTTTTGTGCTTCAGAGCTGTGAGCTGTCATTGAAGGATGGTGCTTTTGTTTATCTCTTTCTTCACCCAGCCGAGTGTGGAGGAACGATTAAAGATGAGCCCATGGGCCGGATTCTATCTCCTGGTTACCCAGCACCTTATGAGCACAACTTGCACTGTGTCTGGACTATTGAGGCGGCACTTGGAAGCACCATCGGGTGAGTATCTACTCTTCCATTACCCCCCATCTGTCTCCATCTGTCTCTTCATCACGCTGTTTCTCTTTTGATATGTTCATCTGCCTCAAAATGTAACTCCCAATCATATCTTCCATGGAATATCTTCGACCTTGAATTTCAAGCTATTAACCCTTGTTGATGATCCTAATGTCTGGGAACTTCTTTAATTGAGTCATTCCATGAAATGAGTACAAATGATACACATACGTTTACTTAACTGTCTAAATGGGGACATTTCATATACTTCTATTGTTTTTATATATACCTAGCTATACAGCTAATTATAAATACCATAAATCTAACCTACACACAAACCCTGACAGAAAACGATCTGCATTTTTAAAAATTAAAATGTTACTTTTATGCCATTTTTACAAACGAGTAGTTAAAAAATCTTCATTTGTGTTCTACTGAAGAAACAAAGTCACCTATATCTTGGATGCCCTGGGGGTATAGCAGATAAACATAGTTTTTTTTTTTTTTTTGGGTTGAACTATACCTTGAACTAACAGGAATGTGAAATGTTCAAATGTGGATATTAATATGCCTTCTAATAGGTATTAATGAAGCAAAAGCACAATGTCATTTATTAATACATTCCTTGTTTGCTTAAAATGAAAAACACAACCATTTCATTGAATGACTCAATATGTCCATCCATCTATCCCACCACACTTGCCGTACTGCATCTAATTGGTTTGATGGTGCATTTGTCAGCTCTCGCCTTAGCCTCAAGCACCGATTGGCTGGCAGGGCGAGCACTATCTCTGCGCATGCCAGTATTGTTCATCGTGCTGTCACAGTCAGCAGGACTCAGAGAAGCTAGGAGGACATTAGCACTTTGGCAGTCCTACAGGCTGACCTCTTCCCTTCCCCAGCAAATCGCTCCCTTTCGCACTAATGAATGAACATGCCCCCTTGTTAATTGCCACTCGTTTCGCCAGTGTAATTTTGCATGAAATCTCGCTGCCGAGCTCTGCCTAATTTGTCCGGGGCTTTAATTGTGCTGTTTATCAGATACTTTCCCCGCCCTTCATCTAGACACTTTAAGAGCTCCCAGACACTGATTTCTTGCTGCTGTGTTAAAGTGGTTCAGAATTGACATTTGATTTGGTGTTGCTGCGCTAAAGGCTTTGTAAGGTGCCTTGAAGATGAGGAAAGCTCAATCAAATTTCCCTTTTTATCCTGTATCCTTTGTGTCCATAAATAGTTGGAAATGAGCAATGAGGCGAGTGTAATTATATCATAAGGGTTATTGAGTATCAAACGCTGTTACAAGACGAGCAAGCCATATTTAATAATTCGGGTCACCTGTCCTTATTCTTTTTGTATAACCATGTAATTTAATATACTCTGATATTTAGATGTTGCCTGCTTAAAGCCTGTACTTAGTCAGTGTCATGTAATAATTGCCACAAAAACCAATTGTATTACAGTGTTCTTAAGCACAATGTGAAATGGAGTGCCTGGAACCCTTTAACCCCAAAATCGCAACAAGTGGCCTCTCGTGGATTATTTTATTTATATTTTTCCCAGTCATCTCAATGTCAAAAAGTGTCCCAATTTATAATTAGCCAATTTCATTTGTCATTACTGCAGGTAGGTAATTATGCTATATGCAATGACTATCTTTTGACATGTAGACAATATTATCTTTATTTACACAATAATAATCTTTTACATCGTAGTTTTTTTATTTTTAATATTTGGCATGTGTGTGTGCTGCTGTGCGATGTGTGTGTAATAAGAGTTTACATGTGCTGTGTCCCCGCGCCCTTCAAATAACAAAAATATATTGCGAAAATACTGAAAGCGACTGCACCACTGACCAACAAAAACCTGGTCTAAATGAAATGGCTAAAGTAGTTTTCAGTTGCCTCAAAATAGCAACGCACCAACAATGTGCCTGAACACACCTCGTTTTCAGACCAGCACACCCATGGGAGAAGAGATGGGCGCGAGTGCATTTGATATTTAAACAACGTGGGGGCTGGACTTGCAAAAAACACATGCGTCGCACCTGGTGTTGCATTGTGCTGGGTGTATGATAGGGCCCAATGTCTTAAGTGAACAAACAGTTGGGAAATGCATGTAAATCATATGTGTAATAGTATATTAGATTTGTGCTTTTGGTCTTAACCCTTTCATGCATAAATTATTGATATATCACAAAGTTAATTCAATTCAAATATATTTGTATAGCGCTTTTCACAATGCACATTGTTTCAAAGCAGCTTTACAGACAGTGCATTTCATAAATGTACATTGAAAAATGTTAGAAAAAAAAGTTCTTTCCTGTGCCATTTTGAATGTATGATGCAATATCTCAAACCAACAAAAGCGCTACAAAGACAATACTTCAATGGAAGCATAGACAACGCTTTGGGAGTTCACCACTTGGTGGTTGGGACATGGTACTAAAACTTACATGGTTCAAAATGGCTTCCAAATATCTGTCCACTGTAGTGGACACCATGCATGGAAGGGTTAAAGTGATCGGAGCAACCTTACTGGATAACCCTTCAAAAAATAGTTGCATAACAGCCCATGTACAGTCAGGTTTGCCTTTATTGGCTAGCAACCACATACAGAATGAAGACATCAGTGTTTATCACTGAAACGTGTTAGTTAAGTAAACATGTCTGAGCTTGGGAGTGTATAGGAGTGTGTGAGTTATTTAAAATCAAATTAGTTGAAAATCATGTTCCAATACTGCGTTCTGCAAGCAGCAGAAATTATTTCTGAACAGCTTGTTTGTCAAATGTAAACAGCTGTTACAGTGTGCATCCGTGTGTGATGTGCTGTTTATTTAAGTATATCTAGTGCTATATGATCACATATGAATATCGCAGGTCATATAATGAGGTGTTAGGATGTGTCTGAGTTTATCCTCTTCCTTAGTGTTATTATGAGATCCCCTTCCACAGGCACAGGATAATTAATAGATTGGGTACCTTCCAGTCTCAGACCTAGTTCCCCAGTGTAAGCTATGCACATACATTCCTTTGATCTCATCTCGAGCAATCAATTATTCAAGATCATTTGCAATGCAATAGGATTGAGATTATGTCCTTAGGGATGGACTGGTGTATGACCAAAATCAGCTCTTATATAATGGTATATTATGAGATACTTATTTATAATTAAGTGAATCTTTAAATTATATTATATATAAATAGACATAAACCACCAATAAAAACATTGGGGTTGGTCTGTGTGTGTGTGTGTGTGTGTGTGTGTGTGTGTGTGTGTGTGTGTGTGTGTGTGTGTGTGTGTGTGTGTGTGTGTGTGTGTGTGTGTGTGTGTGTGTGTGTGTGTGTGTGTGTGTGGACTGGTAATCCCTACGGTATGGGGACAAAATGTCCCCACAAAGATGGCAATATCCAAATTTTTGTCCTTGTGGGGACATTTTTTGGTCCCCATGAGGAAAACATCTTATAAATCACACTAAGTGATGTTTTTGAAAAAGTAAAAATGCAGCATGTCTCCTGTGATGGGTAGGTTTAGGGGCAGGGGCAGTGTAGGGGATAGAAAATATGGTTTGTACAGTATAAAATGCATTACGCCTATGGAATGTCCCCATAAAACATGGAAACACAACATGTGTGTGTGTGTGTGTGTGTGTGTGTGTGTGTGTGTGTGTGTGTGTGTGTGTGTGCAGTGGTAGCTGTTAATGCAGGACAAAATGTAATTGTTAAATAACCATTTAACAAATTATAAAATAATGTATAATTACTTAGCTAAAATATGGAAGTTGAAAATTCAACTGTTAAAGTATTAAATAAGGTACCATGAATCAGTTAATTTGAGTTGGATGTGGGTGTTATCAGTAATAAAATGCTTTTTAAAAATTTACTTGTAGTAAAATTAGCATGTAAAGCCATTCTATTTTCATAAAGTTTAATAAAACCCAATATAATAAGTTTGCAAAAACTGTGATCTCCAAAATACAAAAGACTAAACAGGGAAAACAATAAAAGGCATGACATTTTGTAAAGATAAAACCGAGTTTAAATTCATATCGAAAGAGATATTGTGCTGCTTGAAAGTCGAGAATGGTCCAATCACACAAGGCCAAAATATATAAAAACAATATTGGTTCTCTAAAATCTAAAGTGAACCCCAGACCCTCCGAGGACAATCTGAAACAAGCCAATTAGAGCTTAGCCTCAAGTCACATGTGCAAACTTACTGACCTAATAGACTTGTCTGGCACCCCACACACAAAACAAGCGTAATACAATTTGTATTGTTTTTTAATAGGTGCTAACATGACTACCAGGTCAATAGTATGACTAAGTTTTATATATTTTGCAATATATATTTAACTTATTTTTAACACGTTGAAGTAGCCTTTTTCTTTGACTAACTTGTGGGGGTTGTGCCTCAGTGCCCCCTATTGACCAGCCGCCACTGTATGTATGCGCCATCCGCAACACCCTTTGGAATTGTGCTATATTTTTCAGCTTGATGGATTTAAAAAAAAAATGTATATACCTCAGTATAAGCGCTATATATCTCGATGTAATGGGTGATATATTTGTACTGTCACGGGGTGTATACTGTGATACCGCCCAGCTCCAGCTGTCCTGTCCTGGTGGACTTCCTTCTCAAGAGGGGCTGATGGAAAAGTGTAGAGACATAAGAATGTTTAAGGATGGACTGGGATGGTTGTATGATGTGGCAGGATGCTGACGGGAAGGGACACACTTTGGAGTTTCATGACGCAGGGGGTGCAGGCGATATTTCATCGTTCTTTCATCACAGACACATCTCCACGTCTGAGATGCCTTTGTTTGGCAAAGGTGATAATTACTTTCAGCAGCCACTTCACACACACACACACACACACACACACACACACAGGAAGATATACTGCCTAGCCCAAATGTTCTCATCCACGTGGGATTATACATCGGTTAAGCCTGCTGTTCCAGAGCCGGTTTGGAACATTCGAGTCGCAGCTCAAAGGATCGTACTGTCACGCTCAAGGCTCATCTGCAGTCACGAAAGAAATCTGAGGAATTAACGGAAGCTGGGGTCCCTCTTCCCTATTCTACTGTTTTATCAACCTCTTTTTCTCTTTCTAAAGCCTTCAAGTCGTAAATTAGCCCTGTTCTCCTCTAGTTTCCATCCCATCTTCTCAAATTTTACACACACTCTTCTCTCGTTCTATTCATTGTCTTTGCACACCTCCCCATTTGTTCTCCTGCAATCTATTTTTACAGTTGAACTAGAAGTGAAGTCACCTAATGTATATTGACGACTGGACTATCCAATCAGTACTTTGTAATGACGGAAACATTTATTTTATTTTATTTTTTTATTCTAGGGTTTTTGTGCTGCCAAAGTTAATATGCTAACAGACATATTTTAAGCAGCATTACATTTATAATCACGGTGCAGTATAATTGTTGATTTGTAGCATTTTCATTCTTAATAAAGGCAAAGCATAAACGTTTCAAGTTATGATATATCATGGATCAAACTAAAATGAATTTGTGGCCATTTGGATGAATTATTATAGTTAGTTTGGACATAAAGGATTTTTTCACTGATACTCACAGTTCTCACTTTTAGAATAATATTTCTCACACATTAACAGTGATGCTAGGTACAAAATGAATATCACAGTGGGGAAGTTGTTGGTTTGTCACTAGAGTATTCTTCTTTCAATTCATGTAATAGTTACTTGGCCAAAAATAGTCTTGGAAGCTCAGGACACAAAAATTGTCAATATGTCTTTGGCTTTCAGAATGCTTAACATCATATTTAAGGACAGGGTTGCTGTCACACCACATGATGCATAACTTCAAACACAACAACAAAACCAGTGCAAATAATACAGAACAGCATTATTTATTCATGCTGTGGTGTATACTGGGAATAATAGTCCTGCCTCCAGCACCACTGGCATCACTGTGTGCTTCTTTAGTAGCTTAATCAGCAACATTGACCAGCTTGACCAGCCAAGATGCTAATGAACATCATCATTACGTTGTTACATCACCTAGACCAGCACCAGACAAACAAAAACCAGCATGGACAAGCGTGTAAATTGTATAGACAGGGTTGGATTTACCTCATATTGTGACATAGGCAAACCTATATTTTTTCTGTCATTTAGCCCAAAATCTCATGTTATTAAACACAGGATGTAACTCGAATACAAATGCTAGACTATGGGCCCTATTTTAACAATCTGAGTGCATGGTCTGAAGTGCATGGCACAGATGCACTTAAGGCGTGTCCGAATCCACTTTTGCGACTGAAAAAATGGTCAGCACGCCTAAAAGGGTTGTACATAGTCGTGGGTGTGTTTTGGACGTAACATGCAACAAGCCAATCAGAGAGTCATCTTCCATTCCCTTTAAAAGCCAGTTGTGCTTACATCATGGCGGATTCGCTATTTACTTGGTGGAATTAGCGAGCGGAAAGACTGAACGCTTCTCCAGAGAGGAATCCTTTTATTTTTAATATTTAAAAATGTGCTGATGCGCATCCCTGTGTGTGTAATAAGCAGAGTGTTCACGTGTTGAGCACCTGCCTATAGGCGCATATTACTAACACGCCCTTAAAATAACAAAAAAATACTGCGCAATGGCGCAGTTGTTTTCAGTTGCCTCAAAATAGCAACACACCAACAGTTCATCTGAAGTACATTTTCTTTTTAAACAACGTGGGCTGATACTAGAAAAAAACCCACTTGCCTTGTTGTCGAATTGCGCCAGGTGTGTGATAGGGCCTATTACACTCTCCTTCTCTAATACATAAAACATAAGCCTTTATATATAGTAAAGAAAATTCTGTCCTTATTGAAAGACCCAGTTCTTTAATTACCATTGAAAACAAGCACGGTCCAAACTAGTGTTGCCAGGTCTCCATAACAAAACCAGCCCAATTGTTATTCAAAACCCAACCAATCGTGGCCAAAACTACAAAAAACAAAACAACCTGTGACGAGTATAAAAGTAGCCCAATTGACTTGGCAACACTGGTCCAAACTGCATGTGATTCACGATAGAGGTAGTTTGGAGTTGGTAGTCCAATGGAGTTGCGAGGTTTAGCCATATGTACTTTTCAACACTTTTCAGTGGTTAAATAATTGCAAAACTCACAGGCAGACTTAAAGAGTGACCAATAGTAATGATTTGTGAAAAAATACTAATAATAATTAAAATGACACAATATGGAGAGACAAGCTTCTGCCCGATAGCAACAATGTTATACATTTTGTTAGTTTATAAAGTATTTTTCAAATGGAGTTTTAGCATTAGGGTGAAATGATGATGATAAAAAAATATATATATATTGCCCCCCCGGACATGCGAGCATAGGCAAGTGCCTAGAATGCCTATGCATATATGATCTGATCAGTTGCTTTTTTTTTAACAGCAGGTTGGATGGGGGAGAGAAAGACCTCTGAAGACTCTAGAGTTGATCAATCAATTAATGAGGCTAATTTTTAATGAGCTGTGAAATTGTGCCGTCTCACTTGCAATGTCTTCTTGGTCATTACTCTCAATATACAAACTGTCAAAGTTTGAAACTCACAATTTTTCTAAAAGGTTAATGTACCCCAAAATCCAATACTTTGCTAAATGGAGGAAATGTGCTCACGCGCACCGAGAATAATCTGATGATAAACACCCGGATGGTGCTCCTGTCGGTGTTCTCCTGGGAGCACTTTGCAGTGGGGATGGCTGACAGTGGAGTAGGGAGGAGACTGTGCATCGTGGGTAGAAAGTGCTGTGCACTTGTTTTTAAGGTGGCCAGGACCTCACATCTGCTGAATCAGACTGAGAACTGCTTCTTACACTTTTCCAATCTGCCTACACTGCAGATAAAGATAACTAATCATTAATGCATCAGCTAGTTCCACCCGCCGTATTCTACTCTAAATGAAGGGGTTTTATTTGATTTATTTTTATAAAAATAAATTGTTCATGTTATGTAATGAGTTCAATGTAATGAAGTCTTTATTTATTTATTTGATTTATTACCAGACAAAATAATGCAGACTGACATGGATTTCTAGGCTGTTTTATGCTGGTTGTATGTTCGGTGCTGATTAAGCAGAAGTCGTCAGCAGAAGTTAATTGGTGAAGCTAGTCGACAAGCACGGCCTCTCCGATGAAGTTTCTTGTCCACAGATTTCTGGTTTTGAAGATATAGTTGAATCCTTATGGGGACGCTAGCGGAGTCTTGACCTTGATACCTTTTGAAACCATATTCTCTCAGCCATTCATTGCTCTGGAAAAACTGCTTTGAGCAACATGAATGATGCAATAAAATAATCACTTTTTCTATTTCAGTTCATTAAAATGGACAGCCTGGTTCTTAGGCAAACTGGGGTCTGGGACTGAATTTGGCATGTTTCCCTGTTCTTTTATATTCAAATAATAGTATCTTGTTTTTTTCTTTCGTCTTTTTAATCAAATAGCTTCCATCCAAATTTCAGTCGTACCCATCTGGGATAATGGAGATGTCCTGCACAGATATGTGCATAAAGGTGCCCTTGAGCGGCTTGATGTTCTATACTCTGCTGCAATGAGAGATGAAGGACCATCATTGCCGTGATTGCAAGGCAGCACTGTATGGATATTCTGACATCATTTTGTTTACTACTTCAGAATCTGCTGTTGGTTTACAATGATCTAACCGCAAGTGGTGGCATCATTATAATAGTGGCAACAGTCAGGTTCCAGAAGTAAAAATTCTGTATTTAAAATAGGGATAATATGTTTCTATAATCAATGTATTTAATGTTTAATTCGATCATGTCTAAATTTTGTCTAAATACTTTTTCTGATTTGTATATATATGTATGTATATACTGTATATAGTATGTATATACTGTATACCTCATAGCTGATTGCATGGCTTATAAAAAACCTTTTTAATTCGGAAAACAAAACTTGGCTGAAGAATTGGCAAAATATTCCTGGTACGGTAGTATAGTATACCTAAAAGAGTATAACTAAAAACAGCATTCAAGTAAGAAATGGAATAATTCAATCAAAAAATAAAAACGCATATTCACTGTGTGAATAAAACATATTCTTATATCAGGCTTCTGTCACTTTAAGAACTAGTGCACGGATCAAATATATTGATACACATAGGCCTACACGAGGCATACACAAACTTCTTCCAGATGTTTACATTCACTTAAGACAAAACCAACTGTTTATGTGAAAAAGTTTTTGTGTGAAAAAGGTGTAAAAGTCTGAAAACACCCTTGGATTGCGATTGGTATTCTTTCTTGAATTATTTTTATACGGAATTGTGATTTCAATTCAGATATTTTGCATTTGCTTTAATACTGAATTGTCTTGCTACACACATAGCATTCATATATTTTGCCTTTACACAAAAGCAGCTCTGATGCATCCTTACTGTCTAGAAAGCATTGGTTCTTCATGAAATAGCCTATAGGTAACACTTTATTTAAGGGCATTAACTAGTTGCTTATTAGCATGCATATTACTAGGATGTTGGCTGTTTATTAGTACTTATAAAGCACATGTTGATGCCTTATTCTGCATGATTTTATTCTACATCCCTTAATCCTACATAATTCCCTGATAACCTGGAAGCTGTAAATTAGTTTATTGAGGCAAAAGTCATAGTCCCCATACTAAAATTTTACAGAAATATCAGGGCCGGGACTTTAACGCGTTAATTAAGATGAATTAATTGCGTGACTTTAACGCGTTAATTAAGATTAATTATGCAAAAAATAGATAACAATTTTAACTTATTTTTGCACCGCGGAACGTTTTTTAATGAATGAGTTTCGGCGGACCGATTATACTGGAACACCAACTAGCGTTCTTGACTTCTGAACACAACAAACCACAGTGAACATGAACGAAGAAGCTGACGAGACTGCTTTGCTTGGCCCCGTGGATGGGGAATTTTGTTTTAAAAAACGAAAGGATGGAAGCGTCGACAAGAGCATGGTTGTGTGGAAGCTATGCAACAAGGAATTTGCGTATCACCGCAGCACATCGAGCCTCAAATATCACCTCAACGCAAAACGCTGGACATAAATAAATAAACAAAATTTTGTTGATTAAGCTTATGTATTTAGTCATTATTCAATGGCATACTAAAAATCCATGTGAAAAAAATTACTTCTCACTGTTCTCAGGTCAAATATTTATAAATGCGATTAATTTCGATTAATTAATTACAAAGCCTCTAATTAATTAGATTAATTTTTTTTAATCGAGTCCTGGCCCTAAGAAATATATACACAATATTTACTCCATCTTTAAACCTACTGTCTACCGATTATTTACAAAAATGCTACATTATTCATTTGATTTTTATCTAGATACACCAGATCTTTCACTGATTGCTTAATATTCAAAAAGTGACTGACATTTTTCAAGTACTCCTGCAATTCTTAACAATCATTAGATATTCATCTCATGCTTTCACAGGTTACTCTCTTATTTATGTTCATATCTTTTTTTTTCTTTTCTTTTTCATAATGTCATGCATGTTTTCAAATGTGCTTTTCATTATTTTATTATTGATTCTCTTTTCTCGTCCCCATCAGGATAATTAACACCATCCTTGCTATATCCTACATGCAGATTTTGTTCTCAAGTGACTTGCCTGGTTAAACGAATAAATAAATGCATCCGCAGACATGCATTCACAAACCGCACGTCGCTCCCTGTCTGCCAAGTCATTGCAGCAGGAACGCGGTTAAGACTCCCGGGGTAGTGCTGCTGTTTGATATTCATGTGACACAGCTCTCCTCTCCTTTCGCCTTTCTTCCTCTCATTCTCGCTTTCTTTGGATCTTCCTTTGACATCTAATTGAACCACTTTGTTTCTTAAAGATGCATGCAATACTTTGCTTACCTCTTGACCAACTTCAAATGGTGGTTTTAGTTGTTTAATTTGGAAGGATGGGAGTCTTGGCTCAGTCTTGTGCTTTTTCTAAGTAAGTAGATGTTTTGGAAAAGAATAGCGCAAGTAAATCAGGTTTTGGATGACCTCTGTTGAGATCGAAAGTATTTTTCCATCACTTGAGATGCAGTTGACCGCTACCTTTTGCGTGGTTTGAGGGGAACAAATCAAACCTCGTGGGGTTCAGTCTTTCATCTCCCTCCACCTTCCCCTTTGTATTTAACATGCAAATCTGACAGACTGTAACCACCCACTCTCCTGCCAACGCTCCCCATAACCCTACCAACCGCCATCCCATCAGTGAGGATTACATGAAAGAGTTGTAGAGCAATAGAGAGAGTAGCAGGGAAGGATAGGCGAAAGAGTAAAACACATTTCAATAAATAAAAAATGAACATGAGGATTAGTTAACGATAGCGGTGCATGGATTAGCTGTTCCAGTATGATGATTGTTCAGGCAAGACCCTTGCTCTACTCTCAATATCAGTGCCAGACTCTTTCCTCGAAGGCCTGGTTCTGAGGTTAATAAGCTAAACATCACGGCTAGATCTGAGTTCAAGGGAACCCCTTATTTTAAGAAAAACTATAGTTAAAATTTTGGATGAGTACTGAGTTTTTCCCAGTATGGAAACCCTGTCATCATTCCCACACCATCATTGCATTCCAAAACCTGAATGGGGAATATTTTGAAAAATTTCCATATAATGAAAGTAGTTTACACTTTATTTCAATGTCAACTGTGCACTGCTCTTCCATTCTCATGTTTTGGATGAGTTTCAGCTGGTCAGCACCTGCAAGCCAATTTACACCATGACTGTGTCCGAAACCATAGTAGACATTATCGAGTTTTCTTATTCAATCCCATAATGCACCGCAATATCTAGTGTACAACCGATGTACGCTCAACGGCTAGAGAATTCCCATAATGCACAGTGAAAATTGTGTGCCATATGAATTCCCGTGTCTCACCAGAAGATCCATCCATCCATTTTCCAAACATCTGGTCCAATGTGGGTACAGTGTAATATCATACAGGTATGCTAGTTTCAATGACAGAGTTCAAGATAAATCTTTTCATTACTACTGGAGCTGGTAGTTTGCTTTGTCGTGTCCAGTGTAGACAGCTTCTAGCTGTTGTTGGTGCGGTGATGCCAAGCGTCAACGGTTGTGTCCTGTGTAGCATTGTAGACGTGAAGCTGATTTAAGCAGTTTTTTTTTTGAGAATATAAAAAGGTGAAAATGAGAATGCAAAAAAAAGAAGGCTTTTGAAAGATGCAACACTTTAGGCTGGTTTATGATGATTACTTTTGATTTGGTGCTAGATTAGCTCATTGAACTCCTGGTGTTGGCGCTTGTTGGCGACACCAGTAGACTGGAATCTAAAATTCAACACAAGCTGTTTCTTGCATCTTACAGGCAAAGAGTTGGCTGGCAGTAACGGAATAGGTGCATCACCGCCACTTGCATAGATAAGCACTTTATCATTAGCATGACACAGACCTGTCCTGTTGGCAGTGATGCAATGGATGTTGGAGTCTGAGGGGGTTTCTGAAGTGCTTGTTTCCTCACAGAAAGCCACAATTTGTGTGTGATAAAACTTTGGGTTGCCAAATGGGTGGAGGGGGATGGAATAATTTGGTTCTTTATCAGATTTGTAATAGCACTCTGGCTGTAGGCTGATTAATCTAATTTAGAACTTCTGGATTAAATAATGTTTCTCTTTCTTTATCTGTCCGCCTGTCTCGCTGCCTTTCTCTCTCTCTCTCTTGAGCCCCCTTCACACTGACTGCAATGTTATCGCTGGAGGTCGCGACGTGTGTGTGTGTAGTCCTGGTAAACCCTATGTTGTGGGGAAATTTTTAAGTCCCTATGAGGAAAACAGCTTCTAAATCTTACTAAGTTTTGTTCTTTAGTTATGTTCTTTTGAAAATGTAAAAATGCAGAAAGTTTTCTCTGGTGGATAGGTTTAGTGCCAGGGTTAGGGGATAAAATATACCGTTTGTACAGTCTAAAAATCATGATGTCTTTGGAGAGTCCCCACAAAGACAGCGAAACCAAGCGTCTATGTGTTGAATTCAAGGTTGATTGGAACACTTTTTGTCACTTAGATGACTGTGGATAAGTGCCCCAATCAACCTGAATTCACCCTAAATATCCTAATTTGCATAAACTTTATTTAAGACAAACTTTACCTCATTGTGTTGCCACAGAACCCTGCCGCTCTTGTCAGTAGAAATCACTGACTCATTGAAAATGAACGAGTTCCCACTGCTTTGTCGGTGTCAGTGTGAACGGGGCTTTACTCTTAGATGCAGGGCCTTTATTGTACACACAGCTATAAATAACTGTTGAGCTCTTTCATTTCACACCCAGACTGTGTGGAGAGTAAAATACCTGTAGTTCTCACAGTTGCTGTATATTGTGTGTTTATATGTGTCTTTCATACTGAATAGATGGATTTGTTGAATTCTAAAACCCCCACACAATATTAAATTGAAACTGGGATTTAGAAATACTTCCCACTCACATGGGTGGAGAAACGCGCGCACATAGAGAGATGGAAACCTGCGGAAGCTCTGCTAATTCACTTACGTGAATTACAGTAAGCTAAAGCGCTTTGCTACTGGTATGCATGTTCTGTCGTATCAACAATACGGTGGATATACACATGTATGGCCTGCAACACTATTGAATTGGTTATTTTCATCCCCACAGCAGTCGTTTGTGAACGGGAGGATTGCATATTCAATAAAACCCCCTTTGGTTTTCAATAATCAAACTGTTTTTTTGGTTTCTAATGCAGATGGACATAACTGGAGTCATGGAGTGCATGTTTGTTTTCTAGAAATAAGTACCTAACTTGGCTTTTGAGACATCAATACTTTTCCTACCACCCCTGAAGTCATCCATGTGTAAAAGGCCTGTGAACCATGATGGATAAGGTCAGCTTTTACACATGAGCTTTTTTTCTTGCTCACTTAGAATAGAACTGCAGTAATCCATGGAATTGCCATACTCGACCCAATGTCTCTTTTTTTTTCTTTTTTTTAAATCTTTTTTTTTTTATTCTGCGTTAATGCAGCATGGTCTGTGTCAATGAGCTTTTGTCTTTGTGTGAATAAGTTCTCCGCCACCTCCTTGGTTAAGGGCTTTTACTTCATTTTCTTAAAAGCAGCCTCCTGACATCTTTTACAAAATTTCCTTTCAAATTGCTAACTGTTGATGATTTAACTCTTATAAATTGTTCCAGTTACACTGAGATTGGTTTATATGAACTTATTTATTTAAAAACTCGTTTAAATGTCTGTATTGTTCTACAGAAAGATTTTTTTTTTAATCTCTTTTTTTGATAGTCTTCTTTAAAGCATTTAGTACATAATAAAGATTTTCTTTGCAATGTTTTAATCAGCTCTTGTGGGCATACATTTTATTTTGTGCTTGTGATTAAGGTAGATATATTCAAACTATATTACTGTATGACTTCCTATTTCTTCTTTATTTTTAGTTTGTACTTTGTCAAGGTGGTTTTGATAATGTGGTAAAAATCAATTTTGACCTCTACTCAACTCATTATGATTTATACGGACATTTAAGCCTAGAATTCATCACAGGACAAAGAAACCCTTCGATTACATGTTATTTCAATAGTCCACTTTAGACATTCTACTAACTACTGGTCCTTCGCAAAAAAATAGCATATTGTGATAAAAGTTCATTATTTTCCACAATGTAATGATACAATTAAAATTTCATGTATTTTAGATTCATTGCACACCAACTGAAATATTTCAGGTCTTTTATTGTTTTAATACTGATGATTTTGGCATACAGCTCAAAAAATTAGCATATCATGAAAAGGTTCTCTAAACGAGCTATTAACCTAATCATCTGAATCAACTAATTAACTCTAAACACCTGCAAAAGATTCCTGAGGCTTTTAAAAACTCCCAGCCTGGTTCATTACTCAAAAACGCAATCATGGGTAAGACTGCCGACCTGACTGCTGTCCAGAAGGCCATCATTGACACGCTCAAGCGACAGAAAGAAATTTCTGAACGAATAGGCTGTTCCCAGAGTGCTGTATCAAGGCACCTCAGTGGGAAGTCTGTGGGAAGGAAAAAGTGTGGCAAAAAACGCTGCACAACGACAAGAGGTGACCGGACCCTGAGGAAGATTGTGGAGAAGGACCGATTGCAGACCTTGGGGGACCTGCGGAAGCAGTGGACTGAGTCTGGAGTAGAAACATCCAGAACCAACGTGCACAGGCGTGTGCGGGAAATGGGCTACAGGTGCCGCATTCCCCAGGTCAAGCCACTTTTGAACCATAAACAGCGGCAGAAGCGCCTGACCTGGGCTACAGAGAAGCAGCACTGGACTGTCGCTCAAATTTTGCATGTCATTCGGATATCAAGGTACCAGAGTCTGGAGGAAGACTGGGGAGAAGGAAATGCCTGAAGTCCAGTGTCAAGTACCCACAGTCAGTGATGGTCTGGGGTGCCATGTCAGCTGCTGTTTTTCATCCACTGTGTTTTATCAAGGGCAGGGTCAATGCAGCTAGCTATCAGGAGATTTTGGAGCACTTCATGCTTCCATCTGCTGAAAAGCTTTATGGAGATGAAGATTTCGTTTTTCAGCACAACCTGGCACCTGCTCACAGTGCCAAAACCACTGGTAAATGGTTTACTGACCATGGACTTACTGTGCTCAATTGGCCTGCCAACTCTCCTGACCTGAACCCCATAGAGAATCTGTGGGATATTGTGAAGAGAAAGTTGAGAGACGCAAGACCCAACACTCTGGATGAGCTTAAGGCCGCTATCGAAGCATCCTGGGCCTCCATAACACCTCAGCAGTGCCACAGGCTGATTGCCTCCATGCCAAGCCGCATTGAAGCAGTCATTTCTGCTAAAGGATTCCCGACCAAGTATTGAGTGCATAACTGAACATAATTATTTAAAGGTTAACTTATTTTGTATTAAAAACACTTTTCTTTTATTGGTCGGATGAAATATGCTAATTTGGGGGTTTTCATGAGCTGTATGCCAAAATCATCAGTATTAAAACAATAAAAGACCTGATATATTTCAGTTGGTGTGCAATGAATCTAAAATATATGAAATTTTAATTGTATCATTACATTATGGAAAATAATGAACTTTTATTACAATATGCTAATTTTTTTTAGAGTAGTAGACTGTTAGGGTTTTTAGAATAAGTTGACATGTAGTTGCAAAATGACAGTCAGTAGAATGTCTGTTGGAGGAACATCAAAATAAAGAGTTAGCAGATATTAAGCAGACAGATATCAGATATCTACATGTACTATAATGAGAGTTAGTTGTGTAGTTGAAAAGTTAATTAAAGTCTATGGTAGGACCATCGAAACAAAGTGGGAAGGTTCCCCAGATTGCTCTGCACACAAATGTCTAAGAAATAGTTTGGGACAAATTAATTTCCAGTTTTAAAGATCAGTGTGAGAAAAGTGACCTCTGAAACATATTGAGTTTTAGAATAACCAGCTTGAATTTACTTCTTTCAATAAGGACCAAAAACTTTTTGTTTATTATATATATATATATATATATATATATATATATATATATATATATATATATATATATATATATATATATATATATATATATATATATATATATATATATATATATATATATATATATATATATATATATATATATATATATATATATATATATATATATATATATAATAAAGGCATTTTAAAGGCAGACTAACAGGTCTTGAGGGTCAGAATTCTTGCTGATAGACACGTGTTCAATTACTCATTTGCAGCTGTATCATACAAATAAATAGTGAAAAAATCATACATTGTGATTTCTGAATTTTATTTTATTTTTTAGATTATGTCTCTCACAGTGAACATGCACCTAGGTTTTCAGACCCCTCCATGATTTCCAAGTGGGAGACCTTGCAAAATAGCAGGGTGTTCAAATACTTGTTTTCCTCACTGTATATATATTTGTCATTTAGATTTGTATTTTTTTCTATTATCTAATTCAAAAGAATTGGCAGTCTCCTTAGTGTATTTCATAATGTAGTAGGCTGTTCTCAAGAGGTGAGAAAATTTGCAGTACCTGCAGGGACAATGTACAGAGCTATTTCTGTTATAATTATCTGAGGAGGACACTTTGTTAGTTATGTATTCAATACCTCATGCATTAGTTAAGTAATCTGGTTGTGGCATTTAGGTAGCAGAAAACAAACTAAAGAAAGCGCATTTCCCTCAGATTGGAAGTGGTCTCATGAATAAATTCCTTATTTAATTTATGTTTCTTAAAGGTTAATGGCTTAAATTGCGGCATGTTCCACCTTATAGCTGAAAAATATATTTTGTCTCATTCATTACTATTCTTGTTTATATGTATTAAACATAAATTATTTTTTTTGCAGGTGTCAGACGACTAATTTTCACTTATTTCTGGGACTTATTTTTCCCTTTATCTTCTCTCTGTCTCTCTCCCGTTCATATCCTTTTGATATTAAGTACTATCCAAGTGCTAATTTCCTGTCTGGCATCTTAAAATTAAACATCTCTTTCTTTGAACAAACGATTATTTTTATTATTATATAACTAGTGAAATCCTGCGAAAATGCATTAATTAACACTGTGATTCCAATTAATTCTCTTTCCCCTTGGCACTATATATATATATATGATTGCTTTCCTTTTCTGCCTCCCTTCTTTTACCTTCTTTAATCTGATCTAATCTGACTGTCTAATGCTATGTTTGTATGTATGTGTAACTCCACAGGTTGCATTTCCTGGTCTTCCACACAGAAGAAGTGCATGATGTTTTGCGGATCTGGGATGGACCCCAGGATGGAGGTGTGCTCCTTAGAGAGCTTAGTGGCTCTACACTTCCTCCAGACCTCCACAGCACCTTTAACTCTGTCAGTCTGCAGTTTACAACCGACTTCTTCACCAGCAAGCAGGGTTTCGCTCTGCAGTTTTCGGGTATGCGTTTTACTCTGACTCCATTCACACTCACAGCTTCAAAGCTCCACAACAAATTCACATTGCTTGTAAAAGCTTTAAAGGGGTGAATAGGTGTGAATTTCCTCACAAAAAGATATGAAGTACTTACTTTTTTCATTTTGCTCTTGTGCATTGTATCAAATTGTTGTGATTCATCATGGCGCTATTTGATTTGGTTCAAGGCTTGGATGTCTTTATTATTTTATTTGTATTTTTACTTTTTTAATGTCAATGTAGAATATGAACTGGGACAAAACCTTCCAGAACTAAAGTCACTGTAAAGTGGGCGGTTGCACAGATAAGGTAAACTTATCTTCATCTGGGTTGCAAATTTAATGTGAGAACCAGACTATTGCAGAAACAAAATGTAAATAAAATTGAATTTCCATTCTATGTGTTCCAAGCGACTGTGGCTCTTTTAATTAATTGTAATACATTTCTTGCACTTTGAAGCTCACAGATAAAAGTATGTCATCGGTTGGTTATCAAATGAAAGATTCTCACCTGATAATAATTATTCAATAACATGCTTTTTGGCATCTATATCTAGGAGTTTGTTTGGTAAATGCACTTCTATTGTAGTTCATTTCTTACTGAATAGGAAAAAAGGTACAGTATGTAATATTGACAGCTCATTGTTCAAATGGGTACTGCAGTCCAAATTCAAAATATTGAAGAGTTGTTTCCCCTCGCCTCCTCTCTTCAGTCTCGACACTCATGTGGGTTGCCAGATTTAGGACAAGTAACTGCGATTTCTGACCCAATTTGCTTGCTGGCTTCCATGACTGCAATAGGCTGTGTTTTCCACCAACTGGCAACCCAGGGTGTCTAAATACTGTTTGGTAAATTGGCAGTGGATGTGATCACACAAAGAGAGAGAGATTCCAGCACAGAATGCACATATAAAAGTAGATTAACTGTCTGTAGCATTGTTTTTTCTGAGAAACAAGTTTTTGAATTTTGAAAGTAAATCTCTGCAAACATATGATGGTATTTTTATGCTTTAGTACAGTTTTTTGCAATTGCGGTTTGGTGTTTCCATCCAGCACCATCCTTAAACTTTTGATAAAAACCTTGCTAGTGGGAGAATGACAGCTGAGAAGCACCATCTTTGAGCTTCTCCTAAAGCCTCCGACAGCACCCACCCTGCAGCACGGCCCAGCAGACACAACCTCTCCACTGACAATAAATGAAACCCGTTAAGCCAAGGTTTATGTGCTTCTGTCTGCTGTCAGCCTGTAACCAGGGTAACCATTCCCATACACCTCCATCAGCCATGACTCCAACCAGAGAATCCTGATTTCTTACATGATACCTTAGAGACCTCAAAAAAATAACATTGAAGGTTTTACATAAAGCGTAACACGAAATATGCCATTATGCATCAACCCCATGTTATTTCAGTTCCAAAGCCTCATATTTTACTTTCAAAACAGCCCTTCTGGGTTAAAGCATCTTTAAGAAAGTACCACAAAAATGCAGGCGCCTAGATAAATAAATAAATGTGTGTATAAGAATGCAGACTAGAGCTGTCATTTGGGTGCTCGGAAGTGCCTAGCTGTGTAGGTAATAGGTAGGTTTACAGCAGTTATTAGATATTCATAAGGGCTGGTAGGTCAGTACCGCAACCCAGTAGATGACTCAAATGGTATGCATATGACACCAGACTTTTCTGTTTTTCAGTCTAGTGGTTCTCAACCATGCAAATTTCCAAGGAGGCTGTAAGAAAAATTTAAACGAGACAAAATAAGCATTAAAACAAGCTAAAGCATAAAATTCTAAATGTAAACTGACATTATACTTTATTGCCTATTTAATTAATTCCCTCAGCTACTGTCATTTTACTTACAGTAAGAGGCAGATTTCCCAAGGTCTTGAAAAAAAAATATATATGAGGGAATTTTAAATTGGTGATTTTTAGACCTGGAAATGTTACAGAGATGAATAAAATGTTCATGGACATTTTTTAATGAATATTGCTTGCTTCAATTTTAATATATATACATTTATATTTGTGATTTAAAACAAACCCACTGTAATTATAAACAACTAGAAAAGTAATGTAAATTAATTATTAAATTAGAAACTCCTTAAACTATTGAATTTAATTATTTTAATTATTTATAGATAAAGTTATTTTAATATATTGCCTCTCCTAGTTTCTGCAAATACATTTTGAAAAGGGACAGCTTTGATATTCCAGTATAAGTTCTAGAAATATCTAGCCGTCAAATATTGTCCTTGTAAAATGGGGGGCCTTGGAGTCAAAAAGTTTGATAACCACTCTGGGATATTAGGTCACAGAATTTAATCACTGAGGGTGCTTCTGAAATGGTTGAGGGTGCTCTAGTAAAGTGCAGATGTAGGCTAAGCAACAGCTTCACCATAGCAGGGCACAGTGAGACATGGAATAGAATTTAAAAAAATATTTTGCTTTGAGTATTTTTCTATTAATCAATTAGTCTGACCTTACATTGCTTTTATGTGTTACTATTTTAACATGCAGAGTGAATCCAGCATTTATATGTAGATGTCACTTCTGAAACTTTGCAGCAGGCAAACTCCTCTTAGAAGCATGAAAAACAATTGTTTTATTCAATGGATTATATAGGCTGTAGCCTCGAAAGCGAGCCAAGACTAGAGTGGTGAGTGAATTCTGACTAACTTAAACACCTCTAATTGGCCATTGCGATCAAGAGATCAACAACTATGTCTGTGATTGGCTACATTGTTCACCGCTGCAAAAGCAGATTGTAAATAGATACGTTTTACATTCTCCAGTGCGCAAACTCAGATCTTCTCAAAAACTTGTTTTTCATTCCAAACTCGTAAGACTTTCTTCAAAATACAATGTCCCTCCATTGATAGTCCACGCAATTACCACTTTATCACTTCAAAAAGTTCATAAAGAGATTGCAAAACGAATCCATATCAATCTAGCGGCTTAGTCCAAAAAATTGCTAAATCTGTTTGATCAATATATTATCACAGTGTCAACTTAGGATGTTCCTGCTTATTTTTGAGGGTGCTTAGCACCTCCGTAGAACTGGGCCTGGGTCAAGGGGATCCATGGATTACATAAAATTTTGTGACTGGATGTTATTTTTCTTCTACAGTTTCAACTGCCACTTCCTGTAATGACCCTGGCATTCCAACAAATGGCACTCGTATAGGAGACAGCAGAGAGCCAGGGGATCATGTGCTGTTCCAGTGTGATCCCGGATACCTCCTACAGGGGGCGACCAAGATCACCTGTACCGAAATCAACAACCGTTTCTTCTGGAAGCCTGATCCACCCACCTGTTCTGGTATGAGCATGCCAGATTAAGAAATGTAAACACTCCCATTCTCAACCAACACTTCCACTGTGATCCCTCCATCTTTACGCAGTCATTATCCACCATATTTGCTCTGTAAGAGTGGACGTTTTTTTCTTGAAGGGGCAAGGCTTTCACTGGCAGCTGCTTCCAGTTATTTTAGCTGTACAAAAACTCTATGTTCTCAAGAAATGTTACTTCATGTTGCAAACAGGTATTCGTTATGATATTATTTTTATTTACAGTTATGTTGCTCATATAGAAAACCATTTACTGCGCTCTATTCTTCTAGTTATTTCTCACAGCGCTTCAATCAGAAGTCTTGCACTTTTAAAGAAAATAACTTGCTTCCTAAAAAATAAGGTGGATACTCTAACCCGTTAGTTTCACATGAAGACATTAAAACTAACATCACACAAGCAAAAGTGCAGTTTTCATAAATATTGACACAGCTGTGATTTGACTAATGGCTAAAAATGCTAATGCTAATATTCTGTTTGTGTGTTTGACATTAAAACTTGAGAAAACACATTATACAATGAGCTAGGGGTATCAGTATTCTGTTGTACAGTACACACTAAAAAACTGTTTATGTGCATACTATACTCAAGGTCTAAGTCGTAATGAAATTCCTTTCAGTTGTCTTTGTTCAAGGCCTAGTTCACTGATTAAGTTTGCACCCAATTTAAATGTAACTCACACACAATACATTTTCAAATCGTATACAAAAACATATTAAATCTTATGTAATCATACATAAAAACGTATTCATCACATAATTGACTGCATGGGAATGCTAATTTATGAGTACATGTATTACAGTGAAGCTATCATTATCATAATTAATATTTCTGCTGGACTTGGCCAGCTGTTTACCATCTTTTCTCTTGCACCAGCTACAATATAAAGATTGTATCACACTACTTCTCTGATGAGGACATTTGGGGCCAAAGTATTTGGTTTTCTTTTGTGAATTTAAGCCACTTTATTTTAACAGCCACACTAAAATTTGTATAATTAGGTTGCCTTGTTCAGTTCAACTCAATATGATTATGAATGTTTACCTGAAAGACTGGCCCTAGAGATGTTTCCTTGTTCCAGGTAAAATACCTGACATTGGATAAACAGACAGTACTGAGTTGAGAACATGCCTTTGTTGTTTATGGACGATATTAGAAAGTTTTTTTTTTTTTTTTTTTGTGCAAATAGTCTAAACAGTAAGTGTTGATCTCATTTAAGAAGAATTACAATGGAATCCTAGATTAGTGGTTCTCCTTCTTTTTTTTTGACTTTGACTTTGACTCCAAGGCCTCCTTTTGTCAACAAAAATATATTCGAGGACCCCCTTTTACAGTTGTTCATGATTTACTGGATAAGGAGTAAGGTTAGGGATTATTTGAAAAATATTTATTTACTCAATTTCTACCTAGTAAAATAAGTATTTGGGGCATTTTAAGATTTTATTCATTCCCATGAGTTTTCCAGGTTTCCCCCATATATCAAGTTTTTTCAAGTCTGTGGGTATCCTGGGTCATCAATGAAAATCAGTTGTTAAGGGGGTCAATAAAATAAGGAATAACTTTTTTCTTTTTATTTAATGATCTTTAGTTTATTTTAAACGGTTAGTTTACCCAAAAATGAATTGCCATCTATTACTCACTCTCATGTTGTTCCAAACTCGTAAGACTTCCTTCAAAACACAAATGAAGATATATTTTAAATTAAATCAGAGATTTTTGTCCCGCCCTTTGACATTGCTAACTACCACTTTGTCGCTTCAAAAAGTTCATAAAGACATTGTAAAAGGAATCCAAATGAAAATTGTGGTTTAGTCCAAATTATTTGAAAAGACTGGATCGCTTTATATGATGAACAGATTGAATATAGGCTTTTATTCACACATAAACATTGATCAGTGAACACAACTGTACTGTTTACATGCAGGAATAAATCTCATTGGTTCTCTCACATCAACTGCATCAACTGATGTGTGCGTTGATAAATAGCATGTGTGCGTTGAGTAAATGATGAACTAACTGTTTAATGCTTGTTTAGTCTTATTTTAAATTTGTTTTTTAGTCATCTTGAAGCCGCCTTGGAAGTTTGCTGAAGCCCTAGTGGGTCCTTGACCCGTGGTTGAGATCCACTGTTCTAGATAAAAGACGTTTTAGCATTTTCCAGTGTTTTTCTCCCCTTCCTTTGTACTGCAGCTCCATGTGGAGGGAATCTGACTGGTCCCAGTGGATTGATCCTGTCCCCTGAATACCCAGAGCCCTATCCTCATGGCAGAGAATGTGACTGGACAGTAACAGTAACGCCGGACCACATCATATCACTCAATTTCAATCAGTAAGACTGGTTTCTAAGACTAAAGTCCCTCATCTCCTGAAGTTATTAAATAGCTACATTATCATTACAATACATAGATTTGAGATTTTACTTTAATATTATTTATATACTATTATATCATTTATATTTTTAATTTTAAATGTTCAGTTTATATGTTTGTGTGTGTAGATTACATTTATATTTATTTCAGGTTTTATTTTAGTACTTTCACTTTTTTCACTTAAACTCAAAATTAGAAATGCTGCCTTGTCATTTAAGTTTTTCATCTAATATTTATATTTTGTTTTATTTAATCTTTATTTCAATGAACTAAAACATTTGAATAGTTTTAGTTTACAATGCAACACTGGTAGTGTATAGTCATACATGTGTCTTTCTCCCGTCAGCTTTAGTCTAGAGCCGAGCTATGACTTCCTGCACATCTACGATGGGCCTGATTCTCTCACGCCACTGCTGGGCAGCTTTTATGGCACTGACGTCCCTGAGCGCATTGAGAGCAGCTCCAACATGCTCTTCCTGGCCTTCCGCAGCGACGCCTCACTTAGCAGCAATGGATTTGTCCTTCAGTACACTGGTATGTTGCTCCCTTGTGGTAGGAGGAATAATTTACACCTGTTCCCATTTTGTAGGCACCTTCTATGCCTGTATCGCATGAGAATTTGGTCAAATAATGGTATCAGAATGACAATTTTCAATTGTTTTTGCTCTTTGCTTGTGTACTGTACTCCAACAGCACCTTGACTGTTGCCTTGATCACCCTCTCCTGCTCGCTTTTGTGTTTCGTATAATTATCGACCCATGGCAGTTCTCGCAGTCGTCTAGAGAAGAATTATGAAAATGAAAAGCCAGGAATGTGCTCACTAAAGCTGGCATTTGATCAATGTTTTGCTGTCACACTAAAGGCTCTGTGCAAATGAGAACAAATGCGAGTTTGCTGTCCCTGTATGCGCACTGCTGACCTCACTTTGTCTGATGATACTTTGGCTTATTTGTTTATCTAGACTTGACAGACTTGTCCGATCAGACACACCAAGGTCCAAAATTAGTACTTTGGCTATGCACACTGTCACACTTCTAGAGATCTTTGCCTCAGTGGATCATCAGGAATTAATTTAAAATGTTTGTTTTTTTTGTCTAGTTATTATATGTCGACAGTTGTATAAAATGTGCAGACATTTATGTAAAATATATTAATAACAAAATAATGTTTCTTTCAATGTTTTTGTGACACATACATTTTTATTGAGACACATATACTGTTTCATATATAACTTCCTATGCTTTTAATAACTAATCTGCAAAGAAAAATTATTACTTTTTTGATTAATGATTACTAGAAAAAGTTTACTTTCTTTTTTTTTTAAATACTTTTATTCAGCCAGAACAGAGACTCATCAGACCAGGCAACATTATTCCAATCTTTTTTATGTCCAATATTGCTGAGCCTAGCGATCACTTGCCTCAGTGGATCTTCAGGAATTTATATAAAATGCATTTTTGTGTAGTTATTATTATATATATATATATATATATATATATATATATATATATATATATATATATATATATATATATATATATATATATATATATATATATAATATTATTCAGCCAGGGCACATTAAATTGATCAAAACTGACATATAATATTACAAAACATTGTTTGTTTGTTTTTTGTTTGTTTTTTCAAGTGAATCTTTTTCTTTTAGACTTAAAAACAAAAATTTTACAATAATAATAATAACAATTATTTGAGCAGAAAAACTGCATATTAGAATGATTTCTAAAGGAACATATGACACTGCAGAAAGTTGAAAACTCTGCTTCACCATCACAGGAAGAATGCATTTTAATATATTATTAGGTACTATACTTTATTAGGTACACCTTGCTAGTACCAGGTTTGACCTGGCATAGATTCAACACAGTGTTGGAAACATTCCTCAGAGACTCAAATGGCCTCCACTATCATGTTCAAGAGACCAGTTTGAGATGATTTGGCATTGGTGCATTATCCTGCTGATGGGCACACTGCGGCCATGGACATGGTTAGTAGAAATATTCCGGTAGGCTGTGGCGTTTAAACAATGCTTGATTGGTACTAAGGGGCCACCAGCCTTAACCATTAATACAAAGCAGGATGGATCCATGCTTTTATGTTACGCCAAATTCTGACCCTACCATCTGAATGGTGAAGCAGAAATTGAGACTCATCAGAATCTTTCCAATCTTCTTTTTTCCAATTTTGCTTAGCCTGTGTGAATTGTAGTTTAGTAAGATCAGTTTGCTGTTCTTAGCTGGCAGGATTGACACCGGTGTGATCTGCTGCTGCTGTAGCTCATCTGCTTCAAGATTGGAACGTGTTGTGCATCCAGAGATGCTCTTCTGCAGACCTCGGTTGTAAGGGATGGTTATTTGAGTTACTGTTGCCTTACTATCAGCTCAACAATCTCAATAGATCAGCAAATACTCAGACCAGCCCATCTGGAACCAACCACACCACGTTCAAAGTCACTTTTCACATCACTTTTCTTCCCCATTCTGATGCTCAGTTTGAACTTCAGCAAATCGTCTTGACCATGTCTAAATGCATTGAGTTGCTGCCATGTGATTGGCTGTTTGGATATGTGTGTAAATGAGCAGTTGATCAGGTGTAATAAATATGGTTGGTGAGTGTTTTTAAAGATTTGTAAAGATTGTGAAATTCAGACTGGTCTCATGTCATCCTGAAAGGCAACTGCTTCAGAACTACAGCTATTTTTTTTTAAATTTTTATTCAATATTTGTTATACATGCTTTTTAGAGTCTCTGTCAATTAACTTAAAGTGAGCCACACCAGAACACTACCTACTGATAGCCGTTGCTGGCATGCAGTGGTCAGCGAGAGAGACCATGATCTTTAGATCACTCTCTGTTGGGCTTGGTGAATGAGGAACAGTATTCTCTCAATCTGGTGCAGCAGATGGACACAGTGTGTGGCACTTCAAAAGCTTCAATTCCAGACCCCAGTCTCCTCACAATGAATTAGTATAAACTAATAATGTAGAAGATTAAATACATGAAAAGTGTGTTTATTTCAGCTTAACCCTGACAGAAGTGTTAGCATAGCCAGTCTGGCACATGGTCAGGTTGGTTCATCTGTGCATGCTGCTGCTGTTGGAACAAGTTTCAGGTGCTGTCAACCTCTTTACAGACCAATCAGCTTCTCACAGACTCCCAACCGCGTCTGATTGGCCTCCGAGGTGCGATATGTGGGCCAAGGCTCTGCACACTTGACCGACAGTTAAATAAACACCACACACACATACACACTCCATTGCCCGTCCGAACTGTTCCCTGCCAGCTCAAACATTTGTCATGTCCAAATTTACAAACACATCCTCGCCGACACACACATACACACATACGCAGCCTCAGTGGACACCTGAGCTAGAACTTAAGGCTGGCTGTGGTCCACTCTTAATTACTGCCCGTTTCGCACTCGTCTTGTTAGGAGCCAGGTGTAGGAAGATGAACTGAGTTGTGGAACGTCTGGATCGCTGTTTCGATGTGCCATGAAGGGCACGGGCATCAGCACAAACAATGCAGCGTAACTATGTTAGGAGGTAATATCTCAACTAGAACTGCATGCAGCCCATTTTTTGCTGTGCGATGCAGATATGTAGTAAGAATGATTGATTTCTAATTTTGGCCAAAGGATGCGGTGTGTGCCATACACATGTCCAGCTGGGTGATGGACTGTTTTGTGTAGTCAGCAGACCTGATCTAGCCCAGTGTCACTTTTAATCTGTCCTGGGTCACTGTTCATGCTCCACGGGGCATGTAGGTTGCTCTAGCATATTTCTGGAATTGTTGATCTGGGTGAGGCATCTTTTGAAGTGCACTTATTCTCTCAAAGAGCCTCCTGTGTCTTTATTCATCTGTTGTTGTTTTTTTGTGTTTTGTTTTTTTCATCGGAGGCTCAATTGCAATTCTTTTGAGAAAAAAAATCTCCCTTTTCTTCTCTTGTACCGACCTTTAATAGTATATATGGCTGTTAGTTCTTTCCAATCTGCACCAGCAGCATCTATAATTTAATTTTGACCACACCTGGGAAATTGGAGACACCTGGAGAATCCTACATTATTTACTTGCCAAAGCCAATTTTTACTTACTTTATGTGCATGGCGAGTGTGTGTATATGCAGAGGTCCCTGTGTGCACTGGATTATCAATCTTACACAAATAGCCATAAATCATCATCTCTCACACTCCCTCCTTCTTTATCCCTCTCACCATACCTTGTGTTTCTTTTCCTCAACAGAAAATCCCAGAGAGTCATGCTTTGAGCCAGGCCTGGTGCGTAATGGTACTCGTGTTGGTACCGAGTTGAAATTGGGGGCAACTGTTACCTATTACTGTGACAATGGCTATATGCTGGAGGGAGATGCCACACTCACATGCATCATTGGGGGAGACGGCAAGCCCGGCTGGAACAAACCAAAACCTGTTTGCATAGGTAAAAACATGTAATAGAAGTTCAGCAAATACTGTTTTGCAAATGTGTTCTGTAACCATCCGTTCTTCTTTTGTCAAAGACCTGGAGTTTGTCACATTTGTTGCTGTTCCTTTGGAAATAAGCAAAGGCTCATCTTTACAATGTAACCTTGAGGAATGCTTTGAACACACTGCAATTTCACTTTAGCAAACACTGGGGACATCTAGCAGGGCAGCTCAGGAATCAGACAAGAAAAGTAATTTAAGATCAGCTGAGTGAGGGAACGACAGAGAGGAGATTGGGAGGACAGAAAATTAGTCTCTAATGCTTTCTTTTTGTGGCTGTCTTTCTCACTCAGCTCCATGCGGTGGTCAGTATTCGGGCTTGGAGGGTGTGGTGCTCTCCCCTGGTTATCCTGGAAACTACAGCAGCGGGAGGACTTGTCTCTACTCAGTTATTGTGCCAAAAGACTATGGTAAGTAAGCACATGTGTAAGCATGCTATCGCACACCAACAGATACCCATGGACTTCTGTAGTGTTACAATGAAGGAGGTATACAGTATAATGGGAAAACTAACTGCATTCATGTTTATTTCAGTGATATTAGCAGAAAAAAAGACCATTCGGACTGGCAAATCATCACAAGAAATGTGACCTTTCACTAGCAGCTGTGATGTCAAAGACAGCAGAGAGGGAGAAATATAAATTATTTCATGTGTTTAAGAGCCCTTAAAACACATCAGGCATTGGTAACATCTAATATAATTTTTTTAAAGGTTTGGAACCGTGAGCATTTCTTGTGATGATTTGACAATCCGAATTGTCTTTTTTTCTGCTAATATCACTGAAATAAATGGGAATGCTAACAGTTAGTTATTTTATTGTTTACAATGGAGAAAGATGCTTTTTGGCTCCTACTGGAGCTAATGATATCATGCTATTCTTTGAAAAAAGGCAATTCAATACACCATGTCTGAATCAGGCACTCAATGGCAAAAGTATCCCATTTGTTTTTGTTTTTGTGTTTTGTGTTTTGTTTTTTTCACTATTTGAGCATAAGAAACATCTACGGACAGTTCATATCAGATTGTATTCCTTTTTCCCCATTCAAGTAGTTAGGAGTTGGACTTGCATGCCCATGACAATACTAGCATTTCCACCTAGCATTCTAAGGAACTGTTGCATTCTGACTAACTTAAATACCTCTGATTGAACATTGTGTTCATGCGCTCAACAGATACATCTGTGATTGGCTACAATGATCAACGCTTCAAAAACATGCATCTATGTTAGTCAAATCGTGTCAATATACCACGTTAGGTCATAAAGATTTTTTAAATTTCAGTACCGACTTGATACCGAAGTACTGGTACTTTTCACAACCCTAGTATGAGCCTCTAGCTAGGGACACATCTTTGTATATCCCCTCATATAACCCAGCAGCTTCTACTTGACCATGGGACCCTTTTATTTGATCTACAAAAGGGGGTTTGGGGTTTCTATCTGCTGTATTAGCAGATGCGAGCCTGCCTATATTTTTCTGGGTCAAGCCAAACGTTATGGAAGCAGAGCTAATGAAGGCACAACTTTCCGTAGTCATGGCATAATGGCTTCGAACAGCTGCGGGATAGGGAATGTCGCAACACAGGGTTTCTATTTTATGGCCCTCATTTGGAAATGTACTCTGCTAAGCACTAGGGTGTGTGTAGAGAGCACAACAGGTGGTTCACAGGTGTAATTAGGTTCTGTCTTTTACTCTTAAATTAACATTTGCACAGTCATGGTTTCAGTTTCAGTTTCATATTTCATAGTTTTAATGCAATTATGTCTCTTTAACCTCTCTCTATCTTTATCTCTCTGCAGTGGTGTTCAGCCAATTTGCATTCTTCCAGACTGCGCTAAATGATGTTGTGGAGGTGTACGATGGGCCTACCCAGCATGCCCGTGTCCTCAGTTCTCTCTCTGGGGCCCACACAGGTCAGCAAACCTTCTCGAGCGGTATTAACTTGACTCTATCAGTCTATACTGGCATTAGGAGATGAATGCTAAAGAGACTGTGTTCAGACTCAAAGGTAAATAGAAGAAGATAATTAAGCAACTCAATTAACAAGATGAGTTATTTCCTAAAGTAAAAGAGACACCTGTGTGGTTCACAAATACGGAATTTTAAAGCTGAAGTAAGTTTTTTTACCACCATAAGTAATTAAGAATAATACTACCTATTATAGTGTCTATTACTGTATAGTATGTGAAAAGCGCTATGGCAAATGAGTCATACCAGATAGTGTTGAAGTGTCCCACACTGTGGCCTGGTTTCACAGACAGGGCTTAGACTAAACCAGGATTAGGCCTTGGTTCAGTTAGGATATTTAAGTAGCTTTTATAAATGTGCCTTAGAAAAGAAAAAAAAAACATTACTGGTGTGCATCTTGAGATTTTTTAAGATATGTCAGTGCAAGTTGCTTTGAGTTAACCCAGCTCAAATATGCATTTTAGTCTGGGACTAGCTTAAACCTTGTCTTTGAAAACCAGGTGTGTCTTTTAAAAATGTTTCCTATAAACCCTGCATTTTTTTATGTTGTGTTGCGCTATTTTATAGCTATTTTTGAATGCTATAACATATGTTAAAGTATGTACTTTATACACCACCCAACGAAACGCATCTGAACTGGGTCAGTCAAAGAGTTTAAAAGGATAATTCACCAAAAAATTCTGTCACCATTCAAATTATCATTTCATTCCAAATCTGTATTTCTTTCTTCTCTGGAACAAAAAGGATATTTTTAAACATGTTTTTGTCTATACAATGAAAGTCAATGAGGTCCAAAACAACATTGGAGCACACTGGCTTTCCTTGTATGGACCAAAAACCACAGATAATTCTTTTAAATATCTTATTTTGTAATTCAAAGAAGGAGGCAGTTCGGAAAGGTGATTAAATGAGTACAGAATCTGGATTCTTAATTTAACTGTCCCTTTAAAATTGATTAGTAGACTAGTCATTTGGACAGCCTGCTGTCTAGTTTTATAAGTATGTAGTTTGCACATTCTGTATCTAATCTCTGTACATGAAGCTCTGAATTGTGGTTTCTGAATTGCTTCAGAATTGCTTTATCGTTAAAGCTGCCCTTGTACTTGTGTTTATTCTCTTGAGTTCTTAATTATCAGAACATACAATGACGTACATGAGAGATGATGATGTACTCAAGAGAATAAAATGCAGAGTTTCACATAACAAGCTTGATGACTCATAGAGCCTAACAAACAGATTTCAGTGGGATCCAGTAAATTGGGCTCTCATCCTTAAAACAGAAAAGAAAACAGAATCAAATAAGCAAAAACAGACTAGCCAAATAGATCTCCAGTGAGACGCTAAGGCTGAAAGCTTTTATTCAGCCATAATGGAGTTCCGTTTAATGCGGTCAGTTGAGGAGATTTCGTCTCGAAGATTAACAGGGTTTTCTCGCTCGCTCTCTCTGCTTCTGACATTCCCATGACAACGCAGATGAGCTGTGTACATTTCTATTTTTTCTTCAACCTTCACACCAGTCAAACACCCGTGATTTGAATACGGCGTGAAACCCTGCGCGCTCAAGGAAGGTGAACCGCTCAGAGCATATATGCTATCGTGAGATGTGGTTTTTAACTTCAGATGCCGGTGTGAAATCAGTGAAGTGTGCTGGGGGCTTCTGGAAATAATGCACACTTTGGAGCGTGAATAGCGAGAAGGGAATAGTCACAATTGATACTAGGACGCATAAAACTGCAGATTGTCTATTATCTTTTTGTGCTGCGGAGAGAAAAGAAACAAGAGTTGCTGTATGTCACCACTGTTATAAGGAAAGTTGTCAGTTTTGATGGATGTTTCTCAACTTTCTCAGTAGAAGACCATGCATAGGGAATGAATAATCTGCACAAGTGAACAGAACATTTTAAGTGAAATTGTCCTCTGTGAATTAACTGTTGGAAACTTATTTTAAACAATAGACAAGGATTCTAGACACAAAAAGGACTTATTTTTCCACCCATAATACTGTGGAAGTCTGTTTCTGCCTTTACGTTGTGCTTGCGTCTGTGCATTCAGCTCTTAAATACGATCTTTCGACGTGATTTGAATGCACCATTATGCTACTGGTACTAATTTTAAACATGTAATGTAATCATTTGAGCATCCTTATAGGGTGCATAACACACACAGTTTCTGCCAATCTCATGTTAATCTAGAGTACCTATAGAGCAGTATTGCATCCTTCATGTCTCCGAAGAGTCTTTAGTTTAATCATATTTATAAAAGACAGATACACTGTACCGATTCTTTCTGAAAACAGTCACTTGTCAAACAAGTACACACAGACACACACACACACACACACAGACAACTTTTCCCTGGATAACTTTCGATTCACTGCACGTTACGTTATATGCGCTTACATGCCGATTGCCAAAAAACAGACATTTGATGCAGTTTTACTCACCACCTACGATTTCGAGTCATGACCAGGAAGAAACAAACACTGCACAACTCCGTTGCTGCTCCAGAGAAACACATCCACTGTTTCCTTAATGTTGGGTTATTTGGGAAGCTGAACAAGGTTATCTTTCCCTCACAACCAGAAACACACTTCTTTAGGGACATTGTTGATTTCGTGGTGACAGCCTTGCCGACGGCCCTCGTAATCCGAACGAAGCTCATTGATGGACGTGCTCTTGCTCTTGCTTATGCTCTCGCTTTGGTCACTCCAGGAGAAGTTCCTATACAAGGAATTCTGTGCTTTATGACGTCATAAAGGGTACTGAAACTTGTTTGAATCCTTAAGGAGTTCATTTGGCAGAGAAATACTGTCATACGTCCAATTAGTTTTTATTTGTATTTTTTTTATGTTTAGCATTTTATGTTTACCCCCCTTTAAATTCTTCCTCCTCCATATCAGCCAAATTCGGAGGTAGAAAAACCGGCAAGTTCACCTCTGTCGAGTCATCAGATCTTCTGGAATCCTGACAGGATGGTGTTGGGTCATGTCAGTCCACTCCACAACAACCTTCAATATTACATTACATAACCCATCCTCCCTGTCGAGGTGAATCTGTGGTCACCATCCAGGTTTCCCTCAACTGATTTGTGGTGTGGTGTGGGGCGACAGAGGCCTAACAGTTTCCAAGCAGCATTGCAGAATAATGTGGCCATCAGAACAAACAGCAGGGGTGAATAAATCAGCGGTCAGGGCTTCCCCACACCTCTGCCTCCACCGGATTATTACTGTAGCTGTCACTCTGTCGGCAGCCCACGGAGGCTTGTTCTAATAACATCCCAGCATGCCAAAGGCATGAGCAGGACTATTGGTCGATCCCAACATGAACATGAGTGTTGTGCAGTTTCATCTTCTCTGGCCACAGCACAAATTTGTCAACACCGAACCTGCTCTCTGCAAACCCCTGTGGAGCTTGACTGGCCCTCGGGGAACTGTGGGTAGATTCAAAGCCTCAGCCCCCACACAACAGCACAGAAAGCACTAATAATGAGCAATGCAGAGAAGGATGCTTTTTGTAATTGGGATTATTAATAGACATGGGCTTGGGAACATGCAAAATGTAAATAAAAACTGATGCTAATACTTGACAGACAAATACATGTGTGTTAAATGTCAGTGTTATGGCAATTGCATCTTCTTAAAGTTCACCACAAATGAAAATTCTGTCATTGTTTACTAACCCACATGTTGTTCCAAACCTTGAATAGTGTTTGTTATTAGAATGTATAAAGGCCACTTACACACTGCATTCAAATTCGGTTATCAGTTAACCTTTCAGTGCTTAGTCCAGTTCTGTACAAACACAAATTACGAGAGTGACATCTGCATTCTACAACCAAATTAACTCTCGAAAAATGCAAAATGCAGGTAGTGACTGACAACCGTATGGACAAAAATTTGACACTGTGTGTACGTGACCAAAATGTACAACTAGTTGTGGATACTGTCAGGTACTGTATGTGTCCAGTTCAAGAAATTACAAGGAAAGAAGAATGAGCCTTATTCGTGTTGCCAGATCTTGCTAGTCCATAATAAACTGAAATAAAATAAAATGCTTTATATTGAAAATAAGACCAAAATATCACAACCCTCACCTGCCTACTTTATAGCTCCATAAACTTTATCGCTTTAAGAGGCAAGCTCAAAGACCAAGCCCAAAAACGCTTATAATAAGTGGAAATGGCAACACTGCAAGAGCGCACTCCATGAAGAAGCCTTGCAACCATAAACAAAACGCTGTGCCTCTGTCGGCAGAGCTTTAGTTAAATTGGCAGACCGAGTATTTTGTTTATGTAATATTAAAGGCACAATATGTAATTTTTGCCACTAGAGGTCACTTATTCAAAACAAAGGCGTAGCTTGATATGACGCCTTGATCTCGCAGAAGCATAGGAGTTGTTGTCTTCATCTCTACCACTGATGGAAAAGAATCCAACGGGCAGGAATCATATTCAAGATGGGCTAATGTATTAAAGGTTTATTAACGTTACTGTAGTATGAAGCATGGTGGGGCTGAAAGCTGTTGGTGCGGAATGAGGCTGCTGGAGCGATTGCTAATGAGAGACAATTTAACCATTTTAACCTGGCTAAAAAAGCTTATTTATCGGGATTTAAACATTTTTGGAAACATTTGCGATAATGTAAGTACACAATTTAATAAAATATGTAACACTGTTCTAGTGGTTTTTGGATATTTTAATCCAAAAATCTTACATATTGTGCCTTAAATTTAGTCAAAAAGAGTCAATACCAAATACACAAGACACCAGAATATTATGGTTGCAATAAAATGATAATTAAGGGGGTTCACTCCCTTATTTAAATTCAGTTTTGACTCCTGAAACTTAAAAGTGTGCATGTGACCAAAGGATCTTTTAAAAGATGTTCCCCCGGTTTCACGGACAAGGCGTATGCTAGTCCCAGACTAAAATGCAAGTTTGAGCTGTTTTAACTGAAAGCAACTTGGACTGACATATTATACAAAATTTGTCTCAAGATGCACACCACTAATGTTTTTTCTAAGGCACGTTTATAAAAGCTTCTTAAACAATGGCCAAATCCTGGCTTAATCTAAGCCCTGTCTGTGAAATCAGGCCATATTCTGTAAAGAAGCATTTCAAAGTGACCAAATCTTTACAACTCATGCACTGTATTTCATGTCTTCTGAGGTCATTCGATAGCTTTGTGTGTTGAACACACCAAGGAATCATTATTCATTCATAATCTTCACCTCCACTGCTGCTCTCAAACAAACATGGCCGCTGTGCCACAGGTCAATAGCATCAAATGCCATTAGTTTTAGAATGTCGCCAAATGCCATGACACATTTTGTTTGTACTTTCAGGTGAATCTTTGCCTCTAGCCACCTCCAACCAGATCCTTATCCGGTTCTCTTCTAAGGGTCAGTCAAGCTCAAGAGGTTTCCATCTGGTCTATCAAGGTAAGGCTGAGAGTTTCAATCTCTCTTTCTATATCCCAAGGATATTACCCAGGGGTGTGAACTATTTAGAATTGAGTTGAGAATGTCTTTTAAATTACTAATCTTGAATTAATGTAGCAAATAGGTAACAGAATTTAGCTGAACATAAACTTGAATTGGAATGAAATGAAGTGGTTTCATTCAAGAAGTCATTTTTCAGTATGAATTACCATAATTGTTCCTGCTTTTAGATATCAACATTTGAAACCTATTGAAATTAGCATTTTAATTATTTATAAATCTAGTTTACCCCAAAATCTTCAAAATGGAATCGATCGTATAACTGATATATAATATTTTTAATAATCTTTTATTTTTATTTTTTTATTAATGTTATTATTTTTTTCAATTGTGTAAATGTTTTTTTTTTTTTTTTTTTAGTTAACAGCACTGATTCAACATCCTGAAATTCTCAATCATGAATTAAAAGGGAACCAAATATTACATTCTGAAACGTGCCCAACCCTGCAATTAACTGCTCAAATGTTGTGCGTGGGATGTTCCTATCATAACTTGATTATGTTATTTATTGAGAGTGGCACTGTCATCTGAATTGGGTGCTGAATTATTTAAACAATATGCCCATGGTCTTTCTTTCTCTCTCAGACACACTCACACACATTATAAACGATGCTGTAAATGTGCTCTACCTATTCAGCAGTCTCCTTTTAAAATGTGCTTTAGCAGCCCGCCTCTTTCTCTATAATAGATAGTATGGTTTTTAGGAGCTAAAGCAGCATTATTGTATTATCCCGCCTCCCCTGTGGTCTGCAGTCATACGCCTGTTCGTTTCCTGCCGTGTTTTTAATGGAAAAGTACAGCATCTTATTGAAGTATTAAAAGTAGTGGCGTTCTGGGGCATCCCAACCAGCTGTACGCACTGTACCTACTGTGGTTCAAACGTAAAGTGACAGTTTCATAACAATCTGGTGCATGCATGTATAATGCATGGCAAAGCATTTCTCACTTGGCAGGTACCGTAACATGCGGAAGTTTTTCTAACAGTGGCGCATTTATTTGCTTTAGCTGTCCCGAGGACCAGCGCAACCCAGTGCAGCTCAGTCCCGGAGCCCAGACACGGCAGACGCACGGGAAACAACTTTGCGGTAGGAGCCGTGGTGAGTTTTGAATGCAGCGCAGGATACGTCCTGGAGGGGCCCAGTGCCATCGAGTGCCTGACTGTACCCAACGCTCTGGCCCAGTGGAACGGCAGCATGCCCAGCTGCATTGGTAAGAGCCCTATCATACATTTCTATGGATTTTTTGCAGACCTCACTCTTCCCTCCACTTTCAGGATCTTATCAGTTGGATTAAAGGCAATATAATGGGAGCAAGTTTTGTCCGTTTTCTTTGGAAATTTGATGAAATAGTAACAATTGTTTTAGATAAAGTATCTTCAGTTGCTTAAGTGTGAGGTGCTTATGTCCCAACCTCCTCAATGAGCACGGTTAGATTCACATCACAGCTCTGGTGGCTTTCCTGGTGGGAAACAGAGAAAACAGACTCCGACTCCTGTTCCTCTTGAGAGAGAGCTGCCGCCAACAAACTCTCCCTGTGCCTAACAAGCAACGGCACACAGCTGTGGGCCAGCAGTCATGGCCTCCGGCGTGTCACACATCCACAAATGCGCACACTTGGCAGATGTTGCCGCAGGTACTCTGTGGGTACACACTCAGGTATCCACACTTTTGTGCAGCTGTTTATCTGTGCGCTTCACTGCAGCTACCAGATGCTTGACCACAGGAGCTGCACAGGGAGGAAGGTGGTGTCCTGGAAGATTACAAACGAATTACTTCGATACTATAGGCTGTTTAGCGTGTTTTGCCTTCTGTATCTGCTCTTTAATCGTTTTCTCCTTTTCTCTGTGTTGCAGTGCCATGTGGAGGGAATCTAACCCAACGTATAGGCACAATTCTGTCCCCCGGCTATCCTGAGCCCTACCTGAACAGCCTGAGCTGCGTATGGAAGATCACCGTTCCAGAGGGAATGGGAATCCAGGTACACTCTTCTAGCCACAATAAAACACCATGTTATGCCCTTTTATAAGCCCATTATGAACACCAAGCATCATTACGTTTTAGTTTTTTTTGTTGTACATGTACATGCTACAACTACTTATAAACACTACTGTTCAAAAGTAATATTTTTGAATGTTTTGTAAAGAAGTCTCTGTTATGACTGTGCTTCTCTGAGAGCAAGAAACTGTGGTGAGAGACGGTATCAAAATATGCAACGCGTCAACACACATCTCTGTTTCTGTAATTTTTCTAGCACTGCCTGAATTCTTAGGGGTAAATTCAGTTGTATAATGCCGTTATCACTTCCTGTGCAGCGTGACACTTTTAAATGTGGTCACGGAAGAGCGTTAACAAGTCTGCAATGCTTCAACTCTGTTACTTTTTTAACCATATCAATTTTTCATTTCAGTGCAGACCATAAAAGTTTAGATTCTAAGGGAGAAGGCAGTAATAATCGGCAGATTTTGAACAGTATCTTTACAGCCATCATTTCCTCCAGTCATACTTCATAACTCTATTCAGCATTTCCTTCTTGGCACCTCTGCAACCTGGTTGTACAGTTCTTTTTGAGATTATTGGATGCCCGTCTTTCTATGGACCAGATTATATATGTCTGGTCTAAAACAAATATCTGTAGCCTTTGCATTTGCTGTTCAAATGAACTGCATTTATTTGAAAAAGAATTATTTTGTACAATTATAAAGGTCTTTACTGTCACTTTTGATCAGTTTAATGTGTCTGAATAGTTTGTATCTGGAGGCATGCCGTGGGCAGAGGTAAAGAGTCACAAGCACACCCACACACACACACACAATACATCATCACATTTTCCCTGGATAACTTTTGATTCGTGTTGTTAACATTATATGCACTTACATGCCGACTGCCAACAAAACAGAGACATTTGATGCAGTTTCACTCACCGCCTTCATCTTTTAGTTTCAAATCATCAGCGTCGAACTGGGTCTTGTTTATAAAACATTCGTCATCGAAATCGCGGGAACAAACAAACACACTTGCACAATGTTGCTGCCCTGGAAAAACAAACTACATCCACTGTTCCCTTAACGCTGGGTTCTTTGGGAAGCTGAACAAGATTATCTTTCCCTCACAACCCAAAACACACTCCTTTAGTGACATTGTTGATTTCATGGTCTAAAAACAAAATGACAGCGCTGCCGCCGGCTCCCGTAACCCGCACGAAGCTCGTTGATGAGCGTGCTCTTGCTCTCGCTCTGTTTGATGTGCCCATACAAGGAATATACAAATCCTAAAGGAAAGTATTTGTCACAGAAATACTCCATCATACATCTAACACATAATCTTTTTTAATTTTTACTTAATCCATATTTAGCATGAGAACACAGTGTAAATGAAATAGCATTAGACATCCCCATTAAAATATAATAATGCAGCCTTGGTGAGATACATATACTGTAGTTTTGCACGTACCTATAACAATTGTGGGTAACAATTTATTTTACAGTGTCCTGTTACATGTACTTACTTGTATAGTAATTACTATAAATTGTGCATAATTGCATGCAACTAACCCTAAACCACCCCTTAATTATTTATAGTTACACTGTAACACGGACACCTTAAAATAAAATGTAACCCAAACATGATTAAAAGTCACTCTCCTTCACATGTCTTATGTGTAACAACATTTTAAATGCAGCTATGAATGGTGAAAGTAGGCAAGATGAGCAGTGCCAATTAGGTACGAGTGATTTATTTTTTATTTTTTTACAAGTAGAATCCGCATTCGTATCCGCCTCTCCAGACATGCCTCACACTGCTGGATACAAATGTAATCAAATATAACTGAATCATGGGAGGAGTTCAGGACCGCTTACTTAATTGCCTTTAACCCCATTCATAAACTTCTCGCTATAGGAGAATTGGAACCATGCAGAAATAATTACAGCATCCCCAAAAGTAAGTGAGACGTGATATAAATAGGCAGTGGTATGAAAGGAAAGAGGTGCAGATGATGAGGAGATTTAAGAGACATTCCTATACAACTTACTGTGCATATTTTCTTTGACTCTGTTGTAAGGCTTGGCGATATTTTTTGAATATCCCCACATGGCTTTTCATGCATTTAAAATGTATTTAAGCACAGTATATGAAGATAAATATTGCTGTTTATTACTATGCATTGCTTATTTGGTGCACAAAAATGAAAATGATTAAAAAAGTTCTTCTTTGAGTTTCAGTGAACAGTTTGGAAAACATTCCTTGATTATTTCTAAACAAGATTTTTGCTGTACTTCTTTTTGATAATGAAGTGCTTGTTTACAGTGGTTGAAATTACCTCTGATTGAAAAAAGAAAAAAAGGCAACACTTTATTTTAGGGTCCAATTCTCACTAATAACTAGTTATGTATTAATATTAATATCATTAGGGTATTGGTTGTTTATTATTACTAAAAAAAGCACTTATTGCACTTATTATACTAACTTACTAACTATTGAAATGCAGTAAATAGAAGTTTATTGAGGCAAAATTGGTAGTTAATTGTTAGTGAAAAGTGAGAATTGGACCCTAATCTAAACCCTAATAAAAATACACCCTTTTATGCAATTTCAGATAAAATGCTTGTGTATTGAATACTGTCTAAAAATATGCCAAAAAACACCAAATATTATCACTGAACAATTTTGTGTCAGGTCTATTACCTGTGTACACTACTTTTATCTCTGGGTTTTGGAAAGAAGCGTAGAAGAGCTCTTAACTGATGCTATAGGGTGGATTGATGGTGTGTTTTCATTTTGTGTCAGACAGGGCACTTATGAAGTCTGGATATCGAACTAACCCCCTCCCTCTCATGAAATTTCCAATTCACTATGTGTAGCAAGCACAAATAAATGTGGCATTTGACGGCAAGGCTATCAGATGTGACAATCTTCCAGCGATAGCCACAGTCATGCCACTGTGACCAGCCAATTTCTAGGCTTGTTTGAGGCTGGGGCGGAAAAATAAATCTGTACCAAAATATTTATAGAGCTGAACATTGGAAAAACTGTATGAACGGCATAGGCAACAAATGCAGAAGAATGCCTCTCGTATTTGAAGATGATATTTGAAACGTTGTGTAACACATCAAATTAAGATATCTTTATTTGGCATATTCTTGTAACTTTTCAAGACGATACACAGGGCTCAAACTTTAAAGCATATCATGTCTGAAAGCCAAGTGCCTGTAATATTTTTCAGTGCAATCCACTGATACTCACAGAGGAGGAAACTGTTTTATTTCCTTTGTTCTGCTCCTTTCTCTCAGATTCAGGTGATTAGCTTTGTGACAGAGCAGAACTGGGACTCTCTCGAGGTGTTTGATGGGGGTGACAACATTGACACCATGCTGGGGAGCTTCTCAGGTGGGCTGTGTAATACTTCTATAACTCTGTTCATTACATAAACACACATTGTCACAGTAATCTTGTTATTGCTGCTTTGAATGCTTGGAAGATTCCTCAGTGGAGCGTTGAGAGAAATGCACTGTTTTGTCTTTGTTAAGAAATGTAGTTTTGCAACAATTTTTAGACCGCAATATGAAGTATAGAAGAGTTACTGCATTTTTGAAACGGTTTATAAATCATAAAAGCGATTATTTATTGTTGCTATTGTGCATTTGTGATGCATTATGGGAAGCAGAAGCTTCTTACACAGTAGGGAAGGCAGATTTTTCCCTTTTATTGGCACAAAGACCAGCCACAAATGTTAAGTGCCCTAGAGAGAGATAAATGAATGATACTGCCTAAAATGAAGAACAGAGTGCAGATTGAAGACAAATGAGTCAATCAGATCCACACACACTGAGCCATACGACTAAAACAGTAGTATAAATTCCAGATGAATGAATGCATAATGATTCTCATCTGCATTGGGCTTTTAGAATTGAATGCTTGAAGAAAAAAAGTATATTTTTATTGAATGTCACTTGGCTAGTTTGCAACAGGACACAATGGGAATGTGAAGATATAAAACTTGATATTCAGACAATTATTTTGTATTCCATCATAATGTTTTGAAACAGAAATGTCTGTACACTTACCTGGTGAAAATAAAGGCTCTGATGTTTGGTTTGCAAATTTGCATTAATCCCATATAAGATGTGCATGATGTAAAACATTGTGTGGATAACATAAAAAAACCTCCACATTATTCCAGAAATATCTTACATTTCTTGCTACAATTCCATGCATGTATAAAATATGTCAAGGACACACTGATTCAACTGCATAATCGCAATATGCTAACAACTTCTTTATTCTACAGGTACAACAGTCCCAGCTCTCCTAAACAGCACCTCCAACCAGCTCTACCTGCACTTCTTCTCAGACATCAGCGTCTCTGCAGCCGGTTTCCGTCTGGAGTACAAGAGTAAGACATCTGTTGCGAGTCCTGTGCATCTGGACTTACACACACATCTCTAAAAACTCAACTAGCTTTTGCATTCAGCTTAATTCCTCTTTTTCTTGATTCATTTTCTCATTTTCTCTCACAGCGGTGTCCCTCACTAGCTGTCCTGAGCCGGTTATACCCATGAATGGCTTCAAAGTGGGCGAGAGACTACAGATGAACAATGTGGTTTCCTTCCAGTGTGACCCTGGATATACTCTGCAGGTAAGAGTGAACTTGCCAAAAGTTGGACAAAACATTGGACACATTACAGCAGTGGTCACTAATGTTACATTAGCCATCAAGTCGTGTCCCAACGTGGTTCTAAATTATTTTAATTTTTTGTACAAAGTACCAACAATTTTCTGAAAACATGTTAGCCAATAATTCACTGCTCAAAACACAGTGTGGTCAGAGGAAACCATAAATAGTCTTGACGGAGAGCATGTTACTCAAGCTATTGGCACCTACCTAATTTGTCTAGCTTCTGCCAAAATAAAAGATTTAGCATCAAAATACTGAGACGGAACATTTTACATTAACAACAAACAAAAGGGGAAGCATTTTCTTCTGGGAACCCTACTTATTTATTCTATCCAGACTTTTTACAATTTTATACTGGTAGTAATGCCAAGGTTCAAAAGACCTTGCAGTCAATTTCTTTTGGATAAGTTGTTGGTTGGCGAGATGGCGGCTGAAGCGGTTTAATAGTTTCGCCAATGCCTGGCTCCCATGTTGATCAAACTGCTATTTTGCCTTTTCCTTTAATCTATTTCAAGACAGTTTTAAATTAGTTGTAGCATCTGCGATTAGTAGTAGCTTTGCCTCATGAATTTGTGTGCAAAAAGAACACTGTGATGAGCACAACCCCAATACGAGTTACTTAAATTCTAGGGATTTGTTGCAGACTAGGTCGAGACTTAAAACATATGTAGGGTGATGAGCTTCAGTTTTGTAGTGTGCGCTCCCAAACCCAAAGTCAGAGTCATGATGGTTCAAACTGTGTGAGTCAGAGTGTGGCCAGAGTGAATATTGAATGAATGAAGGAAAGACTGGAAAACAAACAATATTTCTTATTTTTTTATCTTTGCAGGGAGTCTCCCATATCTCTTGCATGCCAGGGCCTGTACGCCGCTGGAACTATCCGCCTCCTCTCTGCATCGGTAATAACTTCTGTCATCTTTTATTCATTTATTTCTTTTCTAAATCCCGGCTTCTGCAGATTTATGAGTTCAGATCTACCAGAGTCCCAAATGGTACAGAACTACACGGGTACTTGTGTCCATGGGTACAGCGGCCCTAAAAAGTACTTGGGCACTTAAGCCACATTTAAAAATGCATGAATTTCACTTCATTAGGTAACAAATGATCAAATATCAAACTTTTCTGAGCCATTAATGCAGTTTTATACTTTTATCCCGCTGTCCCAGGCTCATTTTTAGTGAAAGTATGAGGTTGGTTCTCCTCATGTTCACACAGATGTCCTAAGAGTGTGTAGTTATCACATTAACTTTGAATATGATCCAATTTGACTAGTGTCCTTGTCCAAGCTTTCATTAGAAACAGCTCTTTGTTGTTTTTTTATTTATTTATCTAATGCAGTGAAAAGAGCAAGGATATAGAGTCTTCACATGATCGACATAACAGCATCATGTTTCTTGGGGAAAAAAACTAACATCCGATTAGATCCCTATTAGCTCTATCTCCTGCTGTGATTGGCTGAGCTCTTGAGATGATTCATTGCTTGGATGGTCATCAGCAGTTTCTTGATTCCTGCTGCTTTTTCAGAAGCACAGAATATATTTTTAACCCCTCTATATAGACTTCATTCTGAATCTAAAGCTTTGTAGCACTTCTAAGCACATCCATAGAGTCTCTTTGAGTCTAAAGCCAGGGCTTTAATCATAGAGATATTTGAATCAATCAGTAGTTTAGATTCAAAGCCTCAAGAGGAGGAGGGGATAGAGCATACGTTTTCACCGATATGAAAAGATTGAAGGCTACAGAGGTGCTCGAGTGGCTTTTGATAGCTTTGGGAAGTGAATTGGCCTTTTTAATAAATGAAAGACTTGTTTCCCTTATGATGTCAATAGAAAAGCTAATGTGGTACATTTCTTTATTCGGCACAAAGCTTTCAGGGTCAGTGAACAAGGTAGACGGCATTGCTAAGCAACATGAAACGTCAATCGACTTGTAGCCCACACAGGCTGCCGTAAATGTCACATTACATTGCATGTTTACATGCTCTTTCACCATGGAGATTTTTATTTTATGTACAATTTGAGTGAAAAGTTCCCATGTTGAAATTACCCAGTGAAAATCCATGTTATGTATATCACTTATATATATATATATATATATCTTTTATAACTTAGATATTTTGCGTATATTGTATATTATATATAAATTGAATTGTCAATGTGCTCTAGACTTTTGGATCCCACTGTATTTTTAGCAACTATCATTTACAGGTCAGTGATAGCAATTTTCACTTTCAGTCATATTTATATTCCCACCAGTCAAAAGAAGTGGAAATAGCCTGTTGCTTGCCTCATATCATTCTCTAATAATAGCCAGAGAGCTGTCAGCTGTTTTTATTGGCCTTTAGAAGTACTTGAACCTTGAGCACATCAGGTTTGGTTTATATCGCAGTACGTGTTTTCGACAAATGAATGTTTGTAATACTGTCTCCACTATTTTTCCTTTCAGCTCAGTGTGGGGGAATCAGAGAGGAGATGGAAGGCACCATCCTCAGCCCTGGTTTCCCAGGAAACTACCCTAGCAACAGTGACTGCACCTGGAGGATTTACTTGCCAGTCGGTTACGGTGAGGACACGGCAGAATGAACAGATGCTATTTAGAAAGAATTCTAGTTAAAGACGATTTGGCTAAAAACGGTGATTGATATTTAACTGGTTTGTTACTGAATGTCACCAGAGACAGAATGAGGATGAGGCAGAGCACTCATGGAAAAATGAATAGGAGACATCTTGTCCCCAATATCGCAGTTATAAAAATCAAACCCCCACCTTTTCATTACAAGAACCTATTTTTTTTTTATTTTATTATTATTTTATTTGAGCATTGAACATGCATACACATTATCAGGACAAGTCTGAATAAATGCAATTTAGTGACTGATTCAGAACTGTTTTAGAGATTTCAGTCTTTCTCCATTCAAGTAGATAGGAGCTGTTCGTGTATGCCTATTGCCTGCATAAAAATAGATGACTGGGATGGCATGGGACTTTGACATTACATGTTTTATCACCCAAACAGGGGCTCATGTGCAGTTCATGAACTTTTCCACTGAGGCCAACCATGATTTCCTGGAAATTAGGAATGGACCTTTTGACACCAGCACGGTGATTGGCAGATTCAGTGGGCAGGACATACCACCATCACTTCTAACCACCTCCCATGAGACCACTGTATATTTCCATAGTGATCACTCTCAGAACAAGCCTGGCTTCAGATTTGATTATCAGGGTAAGGAAACTAAAAAACGAAAAGCTGAAAAAGTTGACCATTTTACTCCACATTCTGTTGCAGTTAGTATTGTTGTGGCAGCTCCGCCTTTGCGCATGCATTTTCTCAGGAACCTCAATTTAAATGTCAGGTTCAATACTTTGCCATGGCAATCAGTCAAGATAACAAGTAAACACGATAGTGACCCGGTCTCTGTGAAGCTGTGCATAAAATCCATCAGGTATAAAATGCTTCTGATGCCAGAATCCAAAATAGAATACGAGTCCAGTGAGTGAATTCAAAATTGTGTCATAGAAATGGTCTGTTCTAAGACGGATCCATGAAAGCTATCAGAATTTACACTGTAATGCAATGAAAGTTTGCGGTATTGAAATGACTTGTGAAATCGGTATGTACATAATTAGGTGTACATTACCATATAAATCAAGCATGATATACGGCAGTATAGCCTTTTGCTGAGCTTTGTTATAGAAGATGCTCTGATCCACATAATTCAATTTCTTTAGTCATAGTCATTCTGTCTGAAAGCTTCAGCGTATTTCCTTTTGTGTCTATGAGATTTGAAAAATTATTAGGCAAAACTTCACATAATGGCGCCACACTCAGACATAACTAATTAAAAGAAATGCAAATGAATTTTTATTTCAAAACTTTTCTTTAGAATGACTTAGAAGACATGATTAAGAAAAATAGACAGAAAAATGGAGAAACACAAGGAAAACATCTTGTGATGTAAGTGTGTTTTGGTGCTTTCACTGCTTGCAATGGACATTGTTCACTTGTTTGCATTCCCATGAAGTTCAGACCTCCATAATTGAAATGTGAGAAGATAAAATGACAGCATCTGTCATTTGCCAGAGCTTTGATTGCATTTGCTTTGAATCAAATCCCAATGCTTTGTTGGTGTTCAGCAATCAGTTGATTCCATCCATATGGTTTACATGTAATACTTGGTTTGGATTGGTGCTTGGAGCTCAAGCGATCATTTTTTAGATGCAAATTAATTTCTTTGAGGTGTCAAAACAGATGCTCTTGTCGTGGGGTCTGCTTTCTTCTAGCAGATTCAAAAATTAATCATGGATATTCTTCCCCCATGTTTCATGTAGCAATTTGCCTGTCTTTTCCAGCCTATGAACTTCAGGAGTGTCCTGATCCTGAGCCCTTTCACAATGGTGTGGTGGTTGGGGCTGGTTATAATGTGGGTCAGTCCATCTCTTTTGAGTGCTATCCTGGGTATCAGCTGATGGGACACTCCATTCTTACCTGTCAACATGGCACTACGCGCAATTGGGATCATCCGTTTCCTCGTTGTGAAGGTACAACCCCCTCCATTTCCTCTCCCTCATCAGTAAACTGGTACGGTTATTTGCATTGGTGTGTTTCTTATTTAGCAACTTACCTTGCTTTATGTGTCAGATGTAATAAATATTGTCTGATAAAGAATTGATATTTTGTGGGTATAAATTGTTTACGTTAGACATTGCAAAAAAAAGGTAACACCTAAAATATTTATGTATAATTCATTATGAAGATATTCATAATTTACATTATAATGCATTATTTATTTTATATACATTTAATGCATTATTATATTAGCAGTATCCTTGTTACATCTAAAAATGGTTGTTTATCATGTGTTTTAATGCATGTTTTAAAATGTATTCTAACTGTGGTTACAATTATTCATGTCTTGCATTACACAGAATAATTAATGCATTAAACATACTTACATCAATACTACATAAAAGTTTTAAAGGGGTAGTTCACCCCCCTCATTAACATAATTTATTAATCATTCCAAACCTGTATGACTTTATTTGTTTTTCCGTGGAACACAAACGGAGAGGTTTCGCAGCATGTTCACATACCTCTGTTTCATACAATGCAAGTGATCAAATGACCAAAAAAAGTACTATAAAAATGTTTAAACTTAACTACTGGCAAATAATGTATTATGTATGCTTAATTACTAGCTTTGTTCTACCCATTATCTCTCCAGCTTTAAATGTGGGTCAAAGAGGGCAACTGCATATAAACACATCCCAATAAACCATCCCTCCAGACTCAATAGCTTCTTTCTAACATCTCCTCCAAGGGAATGATGGAAAAAGAATCAAGTTTATCCTTGACCCACATTCTCATGCTCATTTTTTTCCTGTTGATTCAATGGGTTAATTATGCAGTGGGTCACGAGGTAGCATATGCACTGGGGATGCTGAATGCTCATGCGGGAATAAAGATGCTCCGGGGAGGTACTCAACGGGCTGACATAGCATTTGCAGCCTCGTCGCCTTACGCAGGTACCAGTGCTTTGCCCAGCATCGCTGCACAGGTGAAACCTCAAATAGAAACACACATTATTCATCCACTCTGTGTTACAATATTTCACACAATGAAAAACTTAGCATCAACCTGGGCCTTGTTTAAACACTCTTGCAGTGTGCGTTATTGAATTTGTAGTAATCGAGAGCTCTGGTGTGACAGAGTGAAAAGGGAAAAATGATGCTGCTGCGCTGTGTAATATGCACACTGTCGAGACGAAAGATGTGACTGCCTGAGTACATTGCTTTAGGTCAAAGACTTTGTTTTGTGAAGGATGAGATGTTTTCAGTCACGAATGATTGGAGCTGGCTAATTACATTTTACACTTAAATGCCCTTTTCTGGCTGTTTTAAATTAAATTGAGGTGAAATCAGGTTCCCAAGTAAATTTTATTTCTTTCCCCCAAAAACTATTTTTACTGACCCCAAACTCTAAAACTTTGAAACCGTAGTGTATAATGTTACAACAGCTTTCTATTTCAGATAAATCATTTCTATCCGTCAACGAATCCTGAAAATGTGTACACAAATGTTTTCAACATTAATGATAATAATAAAAAATATTTCTTCAAATCAGCATATTAGAATGATTTTTGAAGGATGATGTAACACTGAAGACTGGATTAATGATGCTGAAATGAATGTTGCCATCAAAGGGATGAACTACATTTAATAATATATCCAAATAAAAATAATATATATATAATTCATAATAATAATAATTCATAATATTAATGTTTTTGTTGGTTTCTTTTAATCAAATAAATGCAGCATTGGTGAGCATAAGAGACATTTCAAAATCTTACAGATCCCAAACTTTGTACTTTACAGCCCTACTGCCCTAGCTATCACCTACGCATGCCGCCACCAATAGGTCATGCCCAGGGTGTCATGTACATAGATTTCCTCTCCCAGGCATTAAAAAGCTGATCGATTTTCTCTTCCACTGTCCCACCTGTCCATATCAGCCAACTTGGTCTGTCCTCCATCTATGGCTCCCTCCTCTTTTTCAGTTCACCACATTCCCACATTCCTCCCATCCCCACTCACCACTCAACTTTTCTGCCCAATCGATAGCGTCACCATGCATTTCTGCTTGATAGTGTGGCATGTTTTTTTTTTAATCAATGCTTTGATCGATACTTCATTTAGCAAGTAAGGTGGTGATAGAGAACACACAGCACCGGGGATTAACATAGGCAACCCTCTCAGCATTCCATCGGAGACTAGAGGAAATGAAGGAGGAGGAAAGAGTGCAGAAAGAATTGAAGAAGGATAGAGAGGGCGGGAACGAGTGGGGAGGGATGTGGGTGCGGAGAGACTTCGGTGGTGCAAAATACCGCTGAGAGTACAGTCAGAGTGAGAGTGTATTATGACTGTCCTTATGTGTGCGTACATGTCGTGGGCCTATCTTTATTTCGTCAGCCGAATCCCATTGATTATTCCCCCTCCAACTCGGGGGCAGCAGTAGCATGGGATCAGCATGAGCAGGAAGGGGATTTGATTTCATATGTCTGGGGCTCATTTAAATCATTGGAAACATGGACACGTCTATATAAATGCAAAGCACTGCCTGCGAGAGGGATTTCTAAGATGGGGTCAGACAAGGACAGTGAACTACTGAGAAAGACTGAGTGGTGTTTTAGAACCCAGAAGGGATTTTCACCCATGTCGCCCTGCCCCTATCCTGGTTTCTGCTTTCTCCACCTATCTGCCAATTCTGCTTTCTGTGATTGTGTTTCTTTAATCTTTGGGTTCTAAAAAAAAAACTGTTAAAGGTCAAATTTATTGGGGATTAAAAAAAAAAAATTATTGTACATTTTCATTTTTGACTTCTAGTGCCCTGTGGAGGTAACATTACATCAGACAATGGCACCATCTTCTCCCCCGGTTACCCAGAGGACTACCCCACTTCTGCGGACTGCAGCTGGCTGATTACAGTGGCACCAGGCCTGGGAATTCGTCTTAATTTCACCCTCTTGCAAGTCCATGGTCCCCAAGATTTCATCACAGTCTGGTGAGTTGTCCAACTTCCAATAATGATTATGCTTTTACAACTTGTCACTTTCTCTTTCTTTGTTCATCACTTTCTTTTCTGGGAGGGAACATATTTATAGCACACAAACTGGTGGCTAATTTATGAGTCTCTTCATTGAGTCACTTGAGGCCTGTATGTACAGGTAGGACTTTGAACCTCTGGGTTCTGCTTATGTTAGGGCACAAGTTGCAAACTAATCACACACCTTCTCTAAATTCATAGAATTTTCATTGAATCTCAAATTTCTGTTTAGATTGACTGAAGCATTGCTATTTTGGTTCCATACTTTTCTTGAGGCGTTATCTACTCCCTTACATGCAGGATTTATCCACTTCAACTCAAACTAAAGGTACAGTATAGCTAGAAGAGACAAGAAAAGCTCAGTCAAGACAGCTTGGCCTCAGTTCAGTGAGCCAGCACTCCCTTTAGCCAAACAGATGCTTTTCTGAATACACAAGACAGGACATAATCTGTAGCACAAGCTCAGATGGCCACAAACAGATGGTTTTGAAGCTGAATGGTCATGGTTAAAACTGGGATTAGGTTGGTGCCAAGTTGTTCCCTCCCCACTCGAGGATTGTAAAGATGGAGGCAACCCCCCCCTAGGTGATGTCCTTGTAGAGGGTGGCTTCGGTTTCACAGAGTCTGAACTGAGCATGAAAGAACCGTAACGCACTCTCTTAAGAAAGTGTGAGAGGAGTCTCTGAAATCAGAGAGGTAATCACTATGGCTAGAATCGTTCCTCAAATCAGTAATCAATATTCAGAGAAACGTTTCTCTGATCTGAGTGTGCATCTTCAGACAACAAGGCATGAGGTGTTCTCCTGTCCCATTGAGGATGCAAGGTTAGTGGGTTTTATGCATTTTAATGATGTGTCTTCAACAGGGACGGGCCCCAGGAAACAGCTCGCAAACTCGGAGTGTTTACCGAGGGAGAGCCCAACAACCCACCAAGCAGCACTTCTAATCAAGTTCTGATACGTTTCCGAAGCAATACTGAGAAAGGTGGACTGTTCAAGATCAACTACCAAGGTAATTGGTCCAAGAGAAAGCTACCATTATCATTCCCATACATCCCAATAGCAGTTGTCTGATTGCTGCAGTTTAGGCCAAGATCAGAGTAGGCTGACTTGGAGTCAAGACTGAAACCATGGGGTGTGCAGACATCCGCAGACCCTCCTAATGATGAAAATTATGCCACATGGACAGTACATGAAGTATGCTTTGGGCTTTAAAAGCCCTCTGAAGAAAAAAAAGAATAAAAAAACTGTTCCAACATCTACTACAATACAATGCATGGATTTCAATGTAGAACATTCTCTTTGGATCTAGCAGGGGCTAATGGGACCATTTTCTATTCAGCTAAACCCTGAACACACATGAAATGATCTTTTTTTTGTTGTTACCTTCACAATGAATACCCCAACGCAATATGAAATGTCTGAAGCTGTTCTCTTTAACTCTTTGTTTCTCTTTCTTCTAGCCTATAGACTTCAGTTTTGTTTGCCACCTCCCATCATTCCTAATGCAGAAATACTGATGGCCAGTAAAGAATTTAAGATAGGTGAGTTTGAATTGATTTTACATCATTTACAATCTGATTTGTATGCCTGCTTGTGTGTGTTCGTGTTGGTGGACTCAATCTGGCCCAGTATAAGTGGAACATTTTGAGCAGATACGCAGTCTGCCAGTTCATTTTCAGGCTTGAGCGCCTCTCATTAATAATGTTCCCAGAATAGCAGAGCCAGCCACACACAGACCTCCTCCACCCCCCACCCCCACTGCTAACACCCCTCGAGAACTCACTTTGAGGAGAGAAAACCGCTCAGATGCCAGGGCTACCAGTCCCATAGGGCCGTGCTGATATGCTGACTCATTGCCAGAATTTAAATCAGAGGCTGATGTTGTATTGTGCTTTGTGCTAGAACATAGTTTGAGCATTTTGTGCAAACAAAATCGTGGGGAGGCCAGATAGAAGCTATTTTATAAATTAAGTATAAACTTTTACATTGTATATACATTTTTTTCCTACACTTTTGTAACTGTCCGCCAAGGCAGCACTTCACGTGTCTACACGCCCCACGGAAGACAGGGGCTAAATAATAGCCGAAAAACCTTTATTAAAGCTGTTGGTTTCACCTCCAAGTGCCCACAGTAAACACTTATAAATAATAAAGCAATCATGACTTCATTGGTCCTCTAATGATGAGTCACCAGCCTCTGTCGCCTCTGAAATCCATTGTTAAATCAATGCACTGCTTTTCTGGCATGGAGAAAAAAAAATGCATTCATTGATATTAATTGTTCTAAATGTGTTGGTGCAGGGTTGTTTGATCTCTCTAGAATGGAGTGTGTTTGTAGAGCCTCTGTTGGGGTTAAAACAGTAATGGTCTTTGGCATGAACCTTCACTGAGTCACTGTTTTGATCACTGATTATCCAACACATCCAATTAATTTGCTTAATTCGGTGATTTAACTAAGGCCGTTGTGTTTGGATGGCCATGAAGTCTTGTTCTCAAAGCACAAACACATTTCTAAATATGTATCTCAAAGAAGCTTTTTTTTTACAAGCTTGTTCCATTAGTTCAAGTGAGTTAAATGTTACTTTATAAAACCACTGGTGTTTTTGTTCCTCTTAGCTGAGCCACAGAGTGCCTGAATGTTTGTGTGGCAACAGTGAGATTTGCTTCAAAGATCTGAGCGGCCCTCAGGTAGCAGCCGATGGGTGTTATGAATGTAAACCATGCGGTGTGGCGCTTCCTTAATTACACTGCAATGCAGCGCTGACACGTCGAGTCTCTGTTTGACTCTTTCCTTCTACCTTTATTCACTGTCACTGTCTCTGTCAGCCATTAAGCAAGACAGTGAGGGGACGTGGCCTTCATCAAGTTGTGAATGAGGCAACGGCAGGAACAGCCAGATGTTGCTCCTGTTGTTCTGAGCATTTCAGAAATCCCTTGTTCTCCATAATATTACAGAAAGTGACGTGCATCTGAAAGACAATTGATAAAGCAATGATGAATATGCGTTCATCTGTTCTCTCCCTCTCTTTCCACAGGTGATATAGTGCGCTACAGATGTTTGCCAGGATATCACCTAAATGGGAACAGCATTCAAACCTGTCGCCTAGGGACTCATCTTGAGTTTCAAGGACCTCCACCTTCATGTGATAGTAAGCTATTTCAGACACCAGCATATGCAGTGCTTTGGTCTCATGGTCCTTTTCTGTAGCCTAACCAAGTCTCTTAGTCAGCCAGGTTGACCATAAAGACCATTCTGTTTGAGTTTTGCTATGAAAATGCTGGTCCACAAGCTAAATCACCTAAACCAAATCCAATTGGACATCAATTCCAATTGAACCCTATTGACTTTGATCTTATGGACACAAAAAAAGAAGCTTTGAGAGCTTTAAAAAAGAAGAAAGTCAATGATAAAATAATGTAAGTAAAGTAAATGATAGAATTGTAAAACCTTTAAACAGACTATACTAAACAGTTCTATGTAAGTACCTGCATCTTATTCACTAAGCATAAGCATTTTAAAAGACATTACATTCTTAGTTACTTCCTCCCTCTGCGTTTTACAAAAGACCAGTCCTTTGGTTTATATACTATAAAGTCCACCCCCACTGTGTCGCAATGCATGATGGGTCTATTGATCATGATGGTTGGATCTGTGCTATATGAAGCTTCATTAATGCTATTGGCTTAGAGGTGGGATGAAATACCTCAGAGCCTGTCAAGCAAACCCCACGAGAATGCTAAACGCTCATCTAACTTTCCTCCAGCTGCTTTTATGTGATTTGATATGCCATTTCCCATAAACTCCCTCAGTTCCTTCTCATTATGTTTGTCTCTCTATGCTCAGCGTAGGAGAATTATCTCTCTGAGCTCTCTGTATAGTCTTCACTGTGTACAGTAGGTCTGACTAAAAGGCCTCTGTTGAATGCCCCAATATCTATACAGTGAGGTCCAAAAGTCTGAGACCAATAGTAGTGAACGCATGTAATATCCATATGAAAGGTGCATTTCACTCTGTACATTACATAATCAGAGAACGTTTGTTTTCTAATTGGTTTATTTGAAATTAGACATTTCAAGCTTTCTATAGATATATTTGCCTATACGCTGAGTTTCGGTTCATTTATGTGACGCACTGCAGTTCAGGAGACTGAGACGACAGAAAGCGCATCCTGTGTGTTTTCTTTATTTTACAAAAGCGCAACATTCTCTTGTTACTGTGAGTTCACACAAATAAAAGTAGACCCTTTACAGTTTTGAATGATGTATGATAAATAATGACGGAGTATTTTAAGTTGAAAAAAATGCAAGTGGTCGCGCCGGCACCTCCATGTCATGCAGTTGGCGCACTAATACTTGAGCTTCCACACTCCGCACAAGAACTTGGATATGTGCTTAATAACAGTGTGCATTTATCTAGGTTAACATTAGAGTGAATGGTAATGTAAAGTTGCTACTTACATTTTAAATGATAAGCCTGTTGTCTAACGTTTAGTCGACTAATAGGTGCAACCCTATTATATATTTAAAATAATGTTTCCAAATTTTTCAACTTTTTATTTACAGGTTTAAATAATATTTTGAATCTCAGACTTGTGGTTTCAGATTTAGCACCTCATCAAATATCAAAACAGACTTAAGCTATCCCTTCCTGAGATTGGCCTTGTCTACGATGTGAGTAAAAAGAAATTTGTCTGTTTGTTTACTGGAAGCAATTTGTGGGCTGCATTGCAGCTGTTTGGCATAAAGTGATTAAGGCCTGTTGAAAAAAGGCAAAAAAAATGAAACAAATAATAGACATGAAGCGTTTTTTTTTATATTTTTTTTAGTATAACCATGTCAGAGGCTAGGGTTTGGGACAGTGTGAAAAGGGAGGACACTTTTTTTCTTTTCTTTTTTATAGCAGGCCCAAACATGTTCCTCCTCAACCTTCATGGTGGAGTGCTTTCAGTAAACCTGTGTAATTCATCCTAGCATTAATTTAGTTGTCGGCAGTTAATTGCTTCGGCTATATGAAAAGACCCTTATACTGAGGGCCAACATAGCCAGCTGACACCCGCTCCATTTGGTCAGGGTTCTGCCTCTGGCTGTCAGTCAAATTAAGTATGCCTGCCTCGTCAAACTCACGAGAGGGGATAGAGACAGGAAAGACATAGGGGCTGGAGGAATGAGAGCCCGAAGGATGGAGAAGGAGGAGGAGGACGGCTTCTTTTGCTTTGTAGTGAGCTAATTTGTGGAGAGAGACAGATCAGAAGGAATGATTGATTGATTGATTGATTGATTGATTGATTGATTGATTGATTGATTGATTGATTGATTGATTGATTGATTGATTGATTGATTGATTGATTGATTGATTGATTGATTGATTGAGGGTCAATCAAAAAAAAAGTGACCTAATATATGAATGTGCATAGTTATGTGCATAACGAAACAATTATGCATAACTTGTTGTTGAACAATGTTGAAAGCATTACATTTACAATGAGAATTTGTTTTTGTTTTTTTTTATTTTACATAAAAAAGCTCCAGTAACAAAAATAAAAAGGTGATGTGTCAATCAAATATGTCAAATCTGTACACAACTGATAATGTAACAACGTATAAAATCCTAGTTTGTCTGCAGTGGTAAACTCTTTTCTATTCTTATGTATTGAAAAGGGTAGGCATTTTTATCATTTTTTTCCTGAAGACTAATTGTTTTATTTATGCTTAAGTACTGTTATGCTTTAAAAGTATACCGTTTTATTATGGCCCGTGAGGAAATGCATCAGAGAAAATCCTCTGATACAGAATTGCCATATGGCAACGTTCACATTTTCTGTAAAATTTTGTTAGACAAGATTGTTTTGTTAACAACAGCATCTAATTATCTAATCAAAGATGCAGCGAAAAATGTCTGATGTATGATAAATATACAAAAACAATGCTTTTTGCAGTCTTGGAGAGGTGGCTTATGTCATGTGGCTTAAAAACAGCTTATTATTTGTGTTCTTCTAAGTCTGCCCTTTTAATTCCAAGAATGCAATTTTTTCTATGTGAAGGGAAATTATATGTTGCCATGTAGCTACACTGTACCATGAAGTGGTAAAAGAAGAAAAAAATAGAGAAATTACATTTATCTTAGTGGTAAGAGAAAATATTGTTTTAACCCTTGTCTCTCCTGTTGTTGACATAAAAGGCTGTGCATCCAATTAAACTGCATGGTATTTCGATTAAATGTCATATTCATCTGGTAGGATAGCCAATATCGACAGGCTATGTGATATGCTCTCACTTTCAAATATCAGCATTAAGGATAAAAAAAACCAGACTGCATTAAAATCAGGTTCACTTAAAATAAGAATAAACATGGTTTGTGTGTAATGTACTTTTTTGTGGCAATTATTGGTTTAATGTGATAAACATTGATCCTAATATAAGGACAGTTATGTTTACGGTTATCCTGAAGATCAAGTAAAAGATTGAGCAAGCATACAGAGAGAAAAACTGAGGGATTGAAAGAGTAGAGAGGAAGGACAGTGATGGGTAGAGGGAACGCAAAGCTCATTGAGATGCAGAGGATATCCAGGCTGCAGGTGCACCCAGCTATTAAATCACAGCTTCTTCCCATCTCTCTCTCTCTCTCTCTCTCTCTCTCTCTCTCTCTCTCTCTCTCTCTCTCTCTCTCTCTCTCTCTCTCTCTCTCTCTCTCTCTCTCTCTCTCTCTCTCTCTCTCTCTCTCTCTCTCTCTCTCTCTCTCTCTCTCTCTCTCTCTACCTGACATCTGATCTGTCACATCCTCTTGTTGAATACATCATACTGTCTTTCTTTCCATCAAATATCTCTCCTTACTACTTTTAGCTTTCCTCTGATATGAGAATCATATCTTCTGCAGACATAATCAGGCATACACATGACAATTATGTCCTCATGCCAGTTTCTTCAAAAGAAACCCTGTGCTCAATATTTCGACAAGGGCATGATTGTCATTATTATTACTTATATTAATTGTATAAAATTAATATTAAAAATAGAAACAATTAATTACTCTCTCTCTCTCTCTCTCTCTCTCTTTTATTTATATTAATTATACAAAATATTATGTGTCCAAGTGCATTATTTCCTTTGATAAATATTTGACATGTCATTCTATAAAACATTCTATAAAACCTATTTAGTTTGAAGTCATTTTTAGTACACTTCAATAATACGTTATTTTTTGTTTGGTTATCTTATACCCCCAAAATGACATGAACAGACTAAGAAAACAATTTAAAATAGTGTCTAAAAAATTTAAAACTAAATTCTATGGCATATTTTAAGTTAAAAACCTTTCACATAAACAAATGTTATAATCTTCAGTAGTTTTAAAGCTTTTGAGATAAAAGTTTTGTCCAGCAAAATTTTGTCCAGAGAATTTCATATTCTCAAATATCAGGATGGCACAACTGCAAACACGGCTCTTTTATTAATAATTGACAAGGTAATAACAGTACACATGATAATGCATCATCCAGAGGACCCCAACTGATCCTTGTGGCAGAGTGAAACGTTTTGTAGATCTCTCTCAAATATTTTTGCTAATTTCAAGTTTGGGTAGGTTGATACACTTTCCATGTCAGGTGGTATAACTACAGTATATACATAACATTATTTGGTTGTATGTATTACAGTAAACCAATAATTGCCACATAAAGTAGGCTACATTACGCAAAAACAGTGTTTATTCTTCTATTCATAATGAATTCATATTTTCTGTCTAGCCAAAGCCAATCATAAAGGCAGTCCTATTTAAAAACTCTATGCTGAAACTGATTTCTATATGCCTTCACTTTTTCTCTCAGTGTTCCCCTCTCACTCTTGTTTTTGTGTCTCATATTCGGAGAGAGAAAATAGATTGTGAATGTTGAGAGTGCATCACATGCCATTATGCAAATAAAGGGTAGAAGAATCTCACACGTAATGTGACTTCTTTTCTTTAACATATACAGTCTCTTTTGACTTTCTCCACATTCAAATGTAAATGTTTATACTTAAATATAATGTGTTATATATAAATAAAAATGGCTTTTTATCAGTGATGCACGGCATGTCATGCACACATCCATGTTGATTTTGTTATTCCACCCTTCTGTCACCATGGTGACATGAAAATCCCAAACCATATTTCTCTTGATGGCATTTAGGTTCTCTCTTCATTTATTTTCTTATAAGACTAATAATATTCAATAATTTATAAATGATTTGCAGTGTTTTTCTCCTATTCCAAATTCGTTGAAATAATATAAAATATGAATCTGTTCATATATTATGCATATCCGCATATCATATTATATTTGTCACTGCATGCATGTGAAAACTCACATTATACAGGACATGCACACAGTGCTACACTAATCTAGTAAAATGGCTTTATAACTACCTTCTATCTTCTTAAAGATAACAAATGGCACAAGTAGTACCATATCTCTTGTTCTTTTTGAAATCCTGCTCTTCCTCATTATTGGACAGTCGATTATATTGTAATACATATTCGTTGTGTGCTTTTTCAGCTTCAGACATTTTAAAACATTGCTAATTCAAATTATTTTCAGTGGTTTAATATTTCTCTATTAATTATAGAGTTCACTAACAACAGGACATTGGGCAAGATAGTCCTTAAAGGGATAGTTCTGTCATTTACTCATTATTTAATCCAGCACCATTTACCTCAGCAGAAAAAAATGTTTTCATTCAAGTTTGGAACAATTTGCGTTTGACATTTATCCTTTTCCTTGACATCACAAATGAATGCCGTATGTTACCATTTTTTGAATGTATATTCTTCTGGGGGCCATATTTGCAATTCATTGTCACGAAGGGTGACATTTTAAGTTGAAAATCCCTTTTTAGATGCCAACCCATCTCGTACAGTAGATAATCTTCAGCTGCCATTGTTAAAGGAGCAGTTTTGACATGCCTTCTCCTCTTCTGTCAGAATCTGCCACCAAAACTGTTGTTTACATTCAGCCTTTGACAGTCCATTTCAAAGTGGATTAGGGGATAAGGGCGACCTGAGCGAGTTAATTTCCGTTTGCCGCCATAGTGAAAGGCCTGGAATGATGAGGATTTTGTCTGAGATTCTGTCTAGAGGGTCATGCTCTTCCCCATTTTGCTGGGGCAGAATGGAATTAGAGCAGTGTGGTGGTAGAAATGTGTCAACCGGTAGATATTCTGCTTTACCGCTTATACCACTATATATCTGGGGTAAATATAAGCTGTTTTTCAATTCAGTCTGCTTTTAACCAAATTCTTACTTTTTGCACTTATGGAACATGCATCATGTTTATTCATATTTAGTTTTTAAAATAAATATGTAGTATTTAATGTCACTTTGAATTCATCCATACATTAAGTACATTAAACTGGTTCAATATCCATATAATATACAGATCTCGGCAGTGCACTGTGAGACGCAGCCCTCAGCACAAATGACAAGAGTTCCTTTTATGTTTTGCAATATAAACTGATTTAAACATGAATACACTGACAATGTAAATATCAGCAATATAGCAAAGGTCTATAAATGTGATGATACATTAAAGGCCCTCGCAAAATACTTGTCATATCTGTCAGTTCCCTGCTTTACAACCCATCTTTGTCTGTGTTATAGGTTAACAGCCAGCTTTCAAAGCACTGTATGCGACGGCAAATAAAGATCCGTAACACCCACACTCACACTTCGAAGAATGTAATTTGTGAGCGCGAGCTTCAGGATGCACGGATGTAGGTTACTGGGGGTGTATTTTTTACCCGAGCGCATTATGCTTTATGCAGTGATGATAGGCTCAAGCGGGCATCGATATGCATCCATGATAATGTTTGTCCTCCAATGAAACCGCATTCACATTTTATATCACCTCAGAGCCGTGTAGCCAGTCCCAGAGCTTCTATATTTTACCCTCGTAAAGGAAACGTGTCAAACGGCAAGCAGCAACCGTATCGCTCCTGCGTATCCGCCGAGCTCAGGCTCAATCTCAACCAGAAACCACAAGTGTGATTTATATCATATCAATTCTCAAAGCAACTTTTTATAATTGAATCATTGTCACAGGAGCAATTCACTGAGCTGTGAATCGGAATGTAATTAAAAGAATAACTTATCTCAGGTTTGACACGTAAAGCAGGACAGTGCACAGCATGCATGAAATGATTGCTTTGATTAACGTCCATCCTAATCTATGCACAGACCCGTGGGCTTAAATGTTAGTCAATTAAGGTGCTAAACGACCGACTAAGAGGTCAACTAAAGAGGCCGAATATAGAAACAAAACTGTTTACTCTGGGTCATGTTGTTTACAGGGTTTAAGCACGCCACGTCTGTCAATATTCTGATAAACTGAGGTGAGCTGCGGGGTTAGAAGATCTCAACAATTCTTCTGTCATAATAATCTCATGCAGATATCAACTCAATCATGAAGTATTCACACCAGCAGAGCGCTGAAGCAGCATTGTGTTTATTTAGCAAGACAAGTAATAGAAAATCCATATTTCATATCTGAAACATAAGTGTAAATATTTGATAATAACAATCCCTTCCTGTCTGATGCATACACGGCCTCTCATCCGTGTCATCCGCGTCATGCTGAAGAATTGAGACAAAATAATAAAATTGTGTCAGAGATGAGAGTTTATCCTTTTATGTTGTGATTTGTATTTGGATGCTTACTTTGTATTCTGACAGCTGCGGAGAGAATAAGAGACAGGCTTCCGAGATTTGAGGGAAGCGGCCAAGACGGGCCACTGCATAAAGCCTGATAATTCAAGGTAAAAGCGTGGGGAAATGTCACAGCGACCCTCTGAGGAATATCAATGACTGAGAGATGAAACTGCAGACGGAGGCATGAGAGCCAGGCTGTACAACCATGTGAACAACAGTGATCAATCCTCTCAGTGACACAACAGACTGGCCCTGGGTGCTTTGTGCTATCATCGACTTACATTCGGTGCTTTACCATGGGCATGCACAAAGTGGGGACTGTATATTGGGCTTGAACTGTTGGGTGATCAATAGGCCGCACAATTTCTGTTGTATTTGAAGTTCAAGTGTTACGTTGAATGGAGCTATAGATCTCCAATTCTGTGTTTTTGATCAAGGTTCCTTTCATGTGTTCCTTGGTCAATTGAGTATAATGGTTCTGAACGTTGCTTTGATGGGTAAGGGTTTGGAGAGATACTAGCGTTTGCGTCACCGCCACGGCTGATGTATGCATGAGAAAAATCAAAGGGAATCTGCCTGTAAAAATGTATGGAGCTGAACTAGGTCTTGTCGGTTTTCTTCACAGTCACCTGTCCTATGAACGAGGTGCTGACAGCCTCCACAGGGATAATCCTGAGTCAGTCACCGGGCAGCAGCCTGCCGCACTTCGAGTCCTGTTCCTGGGTGGTGAAGGTGGATGTAGGTTACAACATCACTTTCACCGTTGAACACTTTCAGACCAGCAGACAGTTTGACGAGCTGGAGATCTTTGATGGTGAGTGGATTTAGTATAGCTTTTCCTTCAGATATTTTCCTCTGATTCATGTGATGATAATCATAATATATGAATATAATAGTAGGAATTATTGTTATTATCATGCACATTACAATTCAAATGTTTGCGGCCAGTGAGTTTTTTTTTTTTCGTTTTCTTTTTCTGTTCGCCAAGGCTGCATTTATTTGATTAACACCTGAGACTTATATTACATTGTGTAAAAAAAGAGCATAATAGGTGCCCTTTAATAATCATGTATGTATTGCTGTTGTTCTGATAAGAGTTTGAAGATACGATTGAATCAAGGAACATCATAACAAAACTAGTTCAGACATGGCTTTTGCTCACAAAATCTATTTTTCTCCCCCTTCCAATATAATTGTTGATACACACTTCACAGGCAACCTTCCTGTTGAGCAAGATAGACAGTTGAAGAGAGGCCAAAAGGGATGACCTTTGCTTTTACACAGTGAAAACCTTTTGTAAAAGGCAAAGGAAATTGCTGTAGCCAAAAGGGTTCTGTTTGGGGCCAGTCTTAGGTCAGCAGCTTTGCTGGGGTGAAAGTGATCCCATTTAGACTGAGATTACGAAGTGGATTACATGTCAGAAGGGTCATCTCACACACACGTAGAGGCTCATCACATTTTAGGCGTCATTAAAGTGGCCCACAATCATAGCTGAGTCATGCTTTCCAAAGAAAGAATGATGTTAATAGGCCTCCTTCTCTTTCCTTGTTTCGAAACGTTGCTATGATAATACAAATAAATTAAAATGTTACATGTTACTTAAATGGCATATTGTGAAACATATAAACTACTCAGTTCTTCCCAAATTCATTATAGTACCTCAAATCATCTTTTATCTAAGCTTGATTTAAAAGAGTGAAAGGCATGAGTAAAATACAACTTACAGTACTGTTTATGACGTTGGGTCTCACAGAATGGCATTGTGCTACATGCCTTTTTCTGAGGCTGACAAAGCGACTGTGCGACTCATCTGGGAGCAGTGTGAGCCACTCCTGAGGGGAGCTGGCATGCTCGATGCTGATTACAGTTTCAACTCCCATTGCGTTATGAAGCAGACTTTGCTTTTCACAACATGCCATAGCCAGCCAGATCACACCAGATCCCTTTACTTCCCCGCAGCTTGGCCCAGACACTGACATTTTGTCTGGAAAAGACTTAAATACACACACACTAACACACCTCTCTGGACTGAATCAGAGTTCATCTGATCTGAAAGTACCGCCAGTGAAGTTTATGAATGGAGCCCTGTCAGTCAACATTAGCCATGAGAGGTGGAGAGGCTATGTTGTGACAGAAACACACCAGTTGTATCACTGCTGGTGATAAACATGTCAATTGAAGTTTGTAAGATATATGGCTACTGATAGTGACAGAAAGAGGTACAAGTGAGATATTTTTTTCTTTTTCTGCCATGATCAGTTGCCCCAAGAAGTGAAAAGTGCAATGCTCTGATTTGCTAAGATCACTAATATGGACAATGGACAAGTAATGGACAATCATTTTCTTGTGTAACCTAAAAAACATAAACCCATATTTATGAGTTTTTTTGTTGTGGTAATCGTTCCAAATTGCTGCTCAAGTTTTATTTTTCAAAAATGATATTTAACATCTATTGTAGGTGATCCAATCAGGTCCATTTCTAAAATATTATTTTTCATTTTGGACCTAGTTTACACTGGATTTTAGGGCATTGTAGTACTGAGTTTTCTTCCTTGAATGTGCATGTCACAATATTAAATAAACAATTTAATTAATGCCCATAGAATGCATGTGCAAAAAAAAAGTTGAGGTTAATAGTATGTCAATTTCTGTTAATAGTTTGTTGAAACTTGCGGTTATTGTAAGGGCCAGGTAATTTCTGAAACAAGCTAGAAGCTGTTGACCATTCACAACACACATATCCAGCCGATCAATCAGAGCACATTGCTCTTTTCGGAAGTAGGGGTGTCATAGAGACCAGAACTAAACAGAGTGTTAGTGACAGACTGGAAAGAGAGGTGCTGCAACAATGTAAAATACTGTGTGTGAAAAATTATTCAAGCATGAAAACCTGTTCTAGTATACCCAAAAACTTTGCATTTAATGTTCAGAATGCCAAATGCATATCTGGATGTATTAGTTTTGGACCAGATATACCTCATAATAACCTTATGCTTTGCTTATTCCTGCAGGTCCATCAAGACAGAGTCCACTGCTCATTTCTCTGAGTGGGAACTATTCATCTCCCCTCAGTATTACTAGCTCTGCTAACAAGGTTTACCTTCACTGGTCCTTCGATCACACCTCCAGCCACAAGGGCTTTCGCATTCGCTACTCAGGTGAGCATTTCAACACATAATCAAAACACACATTGTATTTGGATTATATTCAAGATTTTGTACGTGTTTTATTTGATTTGATTTACATTTTTATTTTTGTATTAATAGATTCGTAGCTTTGTGTTTTTTTAGTGGTACTGTTGTTTGTCATAGTGTTCAGTGTATTTTTCATAAGCTATGAGTTTGCAGTTTGAATTTAAACAATACTGTGAAATAATACTAATGCATCCTCACTATCTGCATGCAAAAACAAATATAAAGTGTAACTAGTATAGTTCATAAGGAGATGACTCTTGTGAGCTGATTCATTTAATGAATTCATAAACACTCATGAACTTACTCATAGTTTTGGCTTCCAAATAACAATCTAACAAATAAAAAATGACTTCCTGACTACCTAAATGTGTATGACAACTTGCAGTTTAAGATACACATTCACAAACAGCCAATTATGACTTCCCGCTTCAAAAACAGAATTACGTAGGAAATACTGCAACAAGCTATCAAAACCTGATTGCACCGTTTCATGAGCAATGGCGTAATTCTAAATGAGTTATTACCCTGTAAATATTTAAAAAGTTTCCGTATGCTCCTAATCATTAGCGTTTCAGAAGAATGACTAATCACCCCTTTGTCTGGCTCATCAGAGTCCTTTCTCTCTGCATCAGCTTGTTTAGCTTTTTCTGCTCGCTCCTCGCATGATGGATTTTTGATATAGGGCTCTGTGACAGGCTGGGTTAGCAGCACCAGCACACCTAGGTTTTCCTCCTCAATATGGTTTCCCTTCTGTAGCGATACCTTGGTGGGACAAAAACAGATGGTGGGACAGACTCAAAGCTTCATTCGGTTTTCTTTCTCAATCCATCTTTTATCTCCACAGGCTGTTGCTTCATCAACTGTAGCAGCTCCTTACACTTCTCCTCTTTCCCTCTTTTGTTTGTCTTTTCATTTTCCTTTTTAATTCTCAACCTTTCCTTCCCACCATCACCTGTATGAGGTTTGTTGAATGACTCAAGAAACGGTGCAGGTTAAAGGTTGAAAGTTGACGGCATTAACTTTGCAATTTAGAAGCAAGGGCCATGGAAGGTTGTTTACATTGTGACTTTATTACACACAAAGCTGGGGCCCTTGGGTCATAGTCAGGTAGGAAACAGCAACGCGATTAGGTAACACAGACTTCACAAACTAATTGAGCGTTGAAGGCTAAATTTCCCGAAGCCTTCTCTTACAGCCAGACCTCTGTGGCCAGCAATCAATAGCAGTCTTTTTTAGCCATTTAGAGGGCAGCACCTTCTCTATCACATGAGTGTTATGACGCACAAAACAAAACCGGTCCGCAGCACTCTGAGCCATTTAAACCATTAGTGGAGGTTTTATTCAAAGTTTTACTACAGGTATGTGATGTGTAAACTTTTAAATTTGTCCATTATCTATAATCCCCACTGTCAGTGCTAATGGAAGAGAGGCTAGAAACATTTTATGTTTCAGTGGTTTGATCATTGGAAAGATTTGTGTCTTGTATAACTTGAGTGTTGCCCTTGTATTACTGGGTTATCTTTATTTATTTATTTTTCTTTGTCCTATAGTGAGTTATCTTTTACTTCTTTTAACATTTTCTGTGAAGAGATAAAGTCCTATTAAATGACTTGATGAGCGCAGCTTCTCTCCTGTGTTGATGTATTTTTTTTTTTTTTTAATTTTATGTCAAAGCCATGAACCATGATTTGATACATCAGTGTATTTGGACCTTGTAATCTCCAATATAAAAGTATTAATTTCTTTCCAAAAGAAAAAAAAACCTATCAATTAAGTTCTATCTCTTCTAAGAAAATAGACCAAAATATACTGATTTATCAAATTATTTATTAATTAATGGATAAATAAAAATACATCAACACACAGGAGAGAAACTGCGCCCATCAGGGCATTTAATAGGACTTTATCTCTTCACAGAAAATGTTAAAAGAAGTAAAAGATAACTCACTATAGGACAGAGAAAAATGAATAAATAAAGATAACCGAGTAATGCAAGGGCAACACTCAAGTTGTACAAGACACAAATCTTTCAATGGTCAAACCACTGAAACATAAAATGAAAAGTGACAGTAAAGACATTTCTGTCAGGACCACTATCGTCAAAGATGATTGACAATACAGTTTGGATTGGTGGTACGGTTCTGTTCCGGGCAAGAACTCCCTGTGTATCCATGCAGCCTTTAGTGTGGATAACAGCAGGGACAGCAGAAATAACCCCCCTTAGGGTAAACAGAACAGAACCAACATAATGTATTGCAGATATCATTATTGTCGATATTTAAATGTACAGCATAATTCAGGAATTTAGTCTGATTCAAGGGGAATCAGAATACCGAATCCTGACTGAACGAGAGGAGGAGCTGGGGATGGAGGAGGGAAAATGAACTCTGGAGAAATGCGATAGCTGCTGAAAGTACTGCGATAGATGTCGTATCCCTATAGGTCGACGATCAGCTGACTGTCAGCTGATGCAAGCTTGAATATCGTGACCTGCCAGAACTAACGCTACGCTTGATTTATGTTACAAAAGATTTCTGTTTCAAATTTATGTTTGTTTATTTAAAAAAAAAAGTGTCCTATGTGTTCTGTGCTAGATTACGTGAGACTTGTTACAGCGCTTGCATTTGGTTGCCCATGACTGGTTTTGGTTGCTTCTATTACTCTCATTTGTAAGTCGCTTTGGATAAAAGCGTCTGCTAAATGACTAAATGTAAATAAATTATGTTATTGAAGAAGAATCCTGAATATCAAAAAAAATATACATATTAAGAAATATTAAGCAGCACAGCTGTTTTCAACATTGATAATAATTGGAATTGTTTCTTGACACTTACTCTTACTGTCAGAAATGCTCCCACATTAGAGTTTCAAGAAGTTGTTAAAAACCTAGCTGTTAAAAATCTTTTTAAAATTGCCTTCACATGTTGAGAATAGTATTTTATTAGTATTGATTAGTTGTTTTGTAATATTTAGCATATTTTTTTATTTGTTGTTTTTGTATTGTATTATTGAATTTTATTTTAAATAGTTTGTAGCGCTTTGGGTACTAGAAAAGCGCATTATAGATAAAATGTATTATTATTGGCTGCAAATCAGCATATTAGAATGATTTCTGAAAGAACATGTGACATAATGATGCTGAAAATTCAGCTTTGCAAGCACAAGATTACATTTACTGTAAATGTATTAAAATAGAATTTCACAACATTAGTGTTTTACTGTATTTTTGATCAAATAAATGCAGCCTTGGTGAGCATAAGAGACTACTTTCTAAAAAATCTACCAACCCCAAACTTTAGAAGTGTAGTGTATATCTTCTGCAAGTGATATTTATTTGTCAGCTTTTGGGAATACACTAGCATATAGATTGTGCTCAAATCACAGCATACTGTAAAATCCCATCAATCTTTATGGGTTGTTAACATAGGACACATCTCATTTACTCATTCTCATGTACATGGACATGTTTCACATGGGCATCCTTGACTATTGCATAGTCTCATGCCATCAGCACAATGTTTTTTAATATGCCTTTAATGTAGCCATAGTTAACAGCTGTTCAGCTTTGAAAAACACGTCTTGAGACCCCTCCGTTCTATTCCATTTTATTGCCGTTTATTGCCATCTAGCTGTTTTCAATGCCAGAATGTGTCCTGTGTGAGCGTTCCCTCACTCTCCTAAAGGAAATTATCATTGCTAGGCGTTGTGTTGGACTGAAATTAGCATTGTTGTAATGGAATTTAAATGGAAGTTTGGTACGAGCTTGTTCATCTAATCCTGTCATTCGCAACACAAGGGCATATACATAAGCGGCTGCTTACACTGCAGAAAATCATTTTCTTAATCAGTACTTTTGTCCCATCCATTATAAGGTGTGTCTTGAATATATCTTGAATTAATTTCCTGTGCAATTTGGCTTCTCAAGGTAACTTTTCTTTTTTAAGGGCAACAAAAATACTTGCAGCCTGCCTCACTGCCATGACATCTTTTCCAGGAAACCTCCAGAAATCTTACACTAATTAACTTGAATTAATGAAATCTGGGGGTAACTTCCTGAAGCCCCTGTTTTAGGGCCAGCAAGCCAAATCTGTTTACCTGTATTACTGAAGGATTTTATGGACATGTGAACTCGTAAAACAGATAGGACTTTAATGCGGTCATAGCGATTAATAATGCGACAAATTGCATTCCTGCCCCATTTCCTCCTAATTTCCTCCATACATCCTTTTATATTATGCTGGTATTATTACCATCATTCTTTTTCTTGTTTGGTCTGCAACAAAAACATTCCTACTAAGATCTTATCCCAGGTGCCTCGTGCCACAGGAGAGAACGTGGCCTGGATTGCACATGCCAAACAGCATAACTTTGTATGATGACCATTGTTGTATTCTGGATTACCGTTTAGGCAAACAAAGAGTGCACAAAACTATTTTTTTATTGTTACGTATCCATCATTTATGATGTTCCTACAATTCAATGCCATGCATCTTTTTTAATCAGTTCTCTGCTCTTGGCTGCATTAATACCAGCTATTTCCAGTAAACAGGATGAGAAATCGAAACGCAATAAAATACGCACTGGAGCAGGAGGTTTCACAGACGGATGGGTTTTTGACTTCTGGCTTTTATTTATTTTTGTTCATATGTGTATGTTCTACAGCGGCGTACTGCAGTACTCCGGACCCTCCCGTGAACGGCTCGGTACACAGCCTAACGGGCACAAAGCTGGGCAGTACCTTACGCTTCAGCTGCGACCGGGGCTTCAACCTGATTGGCCAGACCACCGCCACCTGCACCCGCACCCCACAGGGCATCCACCAATGGAATGCTCCGGTGCCGCTTTGCCAAGGTGAGTCTCAAGGTGTCCAAGACTCTTTGAATAAAGTCTGGAGGCGTTTATCCACCTCTCCTCCCTCCTCACTGAATTCTCTCTGCGAAAGACCAGCGCCACCGTGGCTAATTCTGTATTCCATCAATGTTTAGGGCTTGGCTGCATCTGTCAAATTGCTCATCACAATAAATGGGTTAGCCAGGAGCCATAGCTGCGAGACTATTGCTAATGTGCAGTCCGAGGGGAGAGTCTCCTCAGAAAGAGGCAGTTATCATCCACTAAAGCAGGGGCCTCCATGGGGTCCACCGTTTTGCAGTCTCAGAAGTGCTGCGTTTTATCACCACTTCCTGTCTAACAAAGGCCTCACCTGTGAGCGTGCTGGATTTCTATTTGACAGGGACGGTGTGAGATGCCTTAGGCCGAGAGCCTTAGATCGCTCCCTCTGCTCTATTGAACACACTAAAAGGTTCTTTTTGGGAGTTGACTCGAGATTGATTGAAAGTTGACTAGCAGGGATATTACATCCATTATGTATCAGTCCTTTACAGGAAAAGGCATTATAATGGCTTTCAAGACTAGAGATGACTGTAGAGAATAGTATAGTTATAGTAAGTTTGACACAAACAAGGGGCCAATCATGTACTATCACTATTGTGGCATTGAGAAAGACACTTCCCCCCACGTTGATCCAGGGCGAATGTTCCTGTAAGTGTCCCGTAAATCACATTGGATAGAAATGCTAGCTAAATGACAAATTAAGATGTTAGAGGGGGCAGATCTATGGCCATTTAAACTTTAAATAAGTAATGCATGTCATCCTGGTGTTGGTGTTCGTATTTGACACATACAGTGGTGCCAGAAAGAACACTGGATGATAGTGTCATCTGGAAAAACATGATACTAAAATTGTATTTGTTTTGTTTTGTTATTTCCTTACAATTTGTATTTTTTCATTTTTTAATGAATTATAGTTTGCATTATTTGATCAAATGCAAAACCAAGCGTCATCTGCAAACAAAATGTGCTACTAATTTTGTTTTGTTTATTTTACTTCTGTTTCTACAGTATTTGCGTTTTAATAAATGTCAGTTGGTTCAGCATCTATGCCATTATGAACATGATATTGTAACATTTATATATGCCTGATGAAGGTCATGGAACAGAAAGTTGCTAATAAAGCTTTTTGTTACCTTTTTAAGTAGATAGTGTGTGGGAATTTTTTTTTCTTTTTTTTTTTCTTTTACTTTTTTACCTTTTTTGATACTTTCTCCAACGCACCTGTCCATTATCTGCAGGTGTAATTGTTAATTGATTATTTTACCATCTATGACATTGACATCCCTATATTTAAGTGTGGCTGAAGTGTCCAAACACTTGTTGGGACCACAGAGATGGTTTAGGTTTAGATGGCTGTACAGGTTGCTCTGTATCCTTCCATGTCCAGATGTACTCCACATCTTAGATTGTGCCCGTTGAGCATTTCTAGCTGCTTTTGTTTACCTTCCCAGAAACACTACAAGCTTGTGTTTGCAGAGTCGCAATGCTGCTTTTGGGGTATTCGCTGGCTGTGTTTACACTGAGTATTCTCTGAAGTATGACGGCAAAAAGAAATAGACACGTTTTCTTGGGGTTCTGAGGTAAGAGTTCAATATTTCTCTCCTTCACAGTTGTTTCCTGTGGGATGCCCATTGCTCCAGTGAATGGCACTGTCATCGGACAGCATTTCACTCTCGGATCTAGAGTCACATTCTCTTGTAATCCTGGTTTCCGGTTGGCCAACGCTCAGCCGGTGTCAACACTTTGCCAAGAGTCTGGGAGGTGGAGCCCGATGGAGACCCGCCCTCGCTGCGTCCGTGAGTTCATGAGTGGCACCATCAGTTTAATGTTCCTATTTACATAAAGGACTGAGAAAAAAATATTAAATATGTGTGTTATCTTTTAAACCATTTGAAATTCTTGAAAATTTTTGAATAAAGAAAATAGAGTGGAATCCAAAAGTCTTGCGCCACATTCAATCTTGAATTTAAAATTTTGTTTAAACAGGAACGATTTTGCTAATTTTCACAAGAAACTATATGTTGCACTATGTTTAGGTCTTTTTGATTAACACTAACTTTGTTCCTCCAGCTGTGACCTGCCCTGACATCGGCCACTCCGCAGTGGATCATGGGAGGTGGAGGCTTATTTACGGCATGCAGAATAAATATGAGGCCATGATGATGCTGACCTGTGACCCTGGCTATTTCTACAAGGGTCAAAGGGTCATCCGCTGCCAAGCCAACGGCACCTGGGATTACCCTGAGCCGAGACCGTCCTGTGAAAGTGAGTGCAATATAGACTATAGTGAAATAAAGACATTTGCTTTGAACATTTTAAAATTATGATTTTTTGTGGTTTGTGGAATATATGGATTTTTTTATTTAATTGAAAACCCCATATCTAGTATGTCATGATTTTAATTTGCAAAAGTCAATTTACATACCAAGTAAAGCCTGAAAAAAAGGCAATTTCAGTACTTTAAAATGAACGTCCTGTATTAAAATAAATCCAATGTGTCTTGTATTCAGAATTCCATTTAAATTACTCTTCATCTGAATTTACCTAGTCATTTCCTGTGGTGACCTTGGAACCCCTCCGAATGGGAATAAAATAGGAACATTAACCGTGTACGGAGCGACTGCCATTTTTTCCTGTAACACGGGTTATACTCTGGTGGGCTCCAGAGTGAGAGAGTGCATGTCCAATGGCCTGTGGAGTGGAGCTGAGGTCCAGTGTCTTGGTGAGTGTTGTTCAATCAATAAATATAGAGAAAATGTACCCATATGTGCTCTAGGCGAGTGTGATTTCACCAAGTACAACATGCTCCTGGATTAACATCTTTGTTGGCCCTGGAACAATATTCCAATCAATTCATTTGATTTTAAGAATAAGTTTACAGTTTATGTCAAGTTTAGACTTAGAACCAGGGTCAGGTGCTTCTACATGAGTGTTATCCATCTATCATGTTATGGATAGGGATAGGAATGGATAGGGATAAGTTATGGGTAGGGATAGGAATGTTGTTCCAGGATCAACAAAATATGTTGATCCAGGAACATGTCTTTGGCAAAATCACAGTGACCATGTGCTTTATATGTGCATTTGCAATGTTTTTCTTAAACAGCTGGACACTGTGGCACACCAGAGCCTATTGTGAACGGCCAGATCATCGGTGAGAACTACAACTACAGAGGCAGTGTTGTTTACCAGTGTGTGACTCATCGGGTGTTCGGTGTGTTCATCTGTGAGCAGGACCACCGCTGGTCCGGAAAGACTCCTGTCTGTGTCCGTAAGTTGTTGTTTACTGTGTGTGTGTGTGTGTGTGTGTGTGTGTGGAATAAAATTAACAATTTAATGGCATTAATATGTTGCTCTGTAGCTATCACCTGTGGACATCCAGGCACCCCTGCTAATGGTATCACTCAGGGAACGCAGTTTAACCTGAATGACATTGTGCGTTTCGCCTGCAACCCTGGTTATGTTCTACAAGGTGCGATCAATTCTCACTGTCAGCCCAATGGCCAATGGAGCAACACTCTGCCCAAATGTAAAAGTAAGTCCTGTGACTTCATCAGTGCCGACCCTGTGTGTGTGTGTTTTTGTGTGTGTGTGTGTGTGTGTGTGTGTGTGTGTGTGTGTGTGTGTGTGTGTGTGTGTGTGTGTGTGTGTGTGTCATTTGCAGATGGATTGTGAATAGTGCTGTCACTTTAAAATAACTTGACTTCTCTATTCAACTCAGTACTATAACTCAGCATGGTGTAGAACAAGAGTATATGTTCTAATATATCTTAACTGAGAATTAACAGAAGTTAAACTGTTAAGGATAACCGCATTTAAAGGATTTAAGATAAGGAAAGTAAGGGTTTACATTAAAAATTAAAAGACTTTAATGCAACTTTAAAAATTAGGAAATGTTTAGCATTAAGGCATGGACACATTAGTGAATTTGTGTGCAATTTCTGCGTCCATTTTCTATTGTCAATAGTGTAGCGATGTATGAAGCTTTCGAACCAAGCAGCTTTCTATTGGTCAACATGGTGAATCTGCATGAGCAATATGAATCCATTGCGAAATCTGCATGAGGAAATTGTTCACTATCACATTCAATTCTCGGTCGCTTAGTTTCTTTTTGAAATTACTGGATCTTGCTGTAAAAATAAATTCAACAAACAACGGTAAATATGACCACTCTGTACCTCTTACTAACTCTCAAACTGCTCTAGGTGGGATGACAGCTGATTTCCATAGCTCCAGCCAATGATAATATATGTAAATCTATGTGTGTAATTAGATAAGTGTGTTTTGGAGTTTCCATATAAAAAAGAGTTCAATTTGTGAATATATGGCATCAATGGATCGATCTCATTTACCTTGAATATTGAAAGTTCCATTATTCGTCCCCTCAATCCTTCCCACTCTTTAGATTGTAAATGTGTGTTTACTCTGGCTGAGGAAGTTGAAGTGGTCTGATCATATCAGCCACGGTCTCCTCTCCATCATGGTCTGTCATTAGTACAGAGCGTGGGAAGATGCCCGTTTAATGGCACAAAAGGAGCCGGTAAAAAATGCTATGAGCTCCGAGCTGCATCAATAATTTAGTAGGACTCTGCACAGCCCTGCTAATCAGCACCAATTTGAGTCTGAGCGAGCCACTTCTTTCTCCAAAATGGCCTCCTAAACCACACAGATAAGTTGGATGGACTTAGATCTACAGATGATTGAACAGTATCTCCTCAAAAATTGCCACTGGCCAGCGGGAGCATCAATTTTAATATCAAATTATGGCCAAGCACAAAAAAACAGATTGTTTTCCTTTGTTCTTTTCTTTTCTTTTTATTGATTTCAAACGTGTGTTTATTTCTAACTTAGCTATTAACATTTTAGTAAAAAATCAAGCTAGTATTTAAGTTATAAATGGTGGCTTCATAGAAATGGCTTTGGCTGGCTCAGTTAAGAGCTATTAAAGGCATTAGCATGCATTACTACCCTGGAAAGTCTAATTCTGTTGACAAGCTGTCCCTCACGGAGCGATTTTAAGGGAATGTTGCTGGCCTCAAACAGCAGAAGGGACACTGGAGTCAAATAATGAAGCCTGTCCTCTTCATTTTGCTTCACTTTTTCCCCATAATTGCACATAAAATGTCACCAGAAGTGTGTTCAACTAAATTCGTTAGAATCCGATACATAGTTTAACATAATAGCCCATCTTCTTGCCTTGGCTTGCTCAGTTGCACTTACACTGTAGTATACTTGTTGTTTTCTTCCTGTGTGTGAACAAATACAAATTACTGCTGATTTCTTCCTTTGGTTCTCCATCATGCCCTTTTGTCCTTCTGTGTTCTCGTTCTCTACCTCTTTTTGGCTTCTAACACACCACTGCTTTCTCTCCATCTCTTCTCTCTCTAAGCCCAGTTCATGTCCTCAGCCACCCCCTACATCAGCTGTTAATGAAGCAACTGTTTGTGTTTATGTGGTTTCAAATATTTGCAGAAGTTTTCCAGAAGCCTTTAATCTTCTTCAAAAAGCGCTTTTTTCTGTAATTTTCTGTGGTGAAGAGTTAGGGTCTTTGGAGTCATTTCACTAAAAACAAATTGCACCCTCTGGCAGCGACAATTGTTTCACAAGATTCACTAAAGGAATTTCACAAATCAATTAATGACACAAACAAGCAAAACATTTGTGTTGAATTTGATTGCATGAAACAGTTATTTTATTCAGAATGGCTTGCTATGGAGGATGCAGTAAACAATAGTAATATTTTCAGGACTTACTATATATACTCAAAAGTGGTACAATGAAGGAACAGTGGTGGACTGGCGACAGGATCATGGGCGGCCAAGGCTCATTGATGCACGTGGGGAGCGAAGCCTGAACCATGTGGTCCAATCAAACAGACGAGCTACTGTATGTCAAATTGCTCAAGAAGTTAATGCTGGTTTTGATAGAAAGGTGTCAGAATACACCGTGCATCAGTTTGTTGCGTATGGGGCTGCATAAGGCAGACCTGTCAGGGTGCCCAAGGCTGACCCCTATCCACCGCCGAATGCACAAACAGTGTGCACATCAGCATCAGAACTGAACCACGGAGAAATGAAATAAGGTGGCCTAGTCTGATGAATTACATTTTCTTTTTTATCATGTGGAGCACCGGGTGTGCGCACATCGCATTGCACCAGTATGCACTATGGGAAGCCGGCAGAGGCAGTGTGATGCTTTGGGCAATGTTCTGCTGGGAAATCTTGGGTCCTGTCATCCATGTGTATGTTACTTTGCAGACCATGTTCATGGAAACTGTATTTCTTGGTGGCTGTGGCTCTTTCAGCAGGAAAATGCACCCTGGCACAAAGCAAAAATGGTTCAGGAATGGTTTGAGGAGCACAACGAGTTTGAGGTGTTGACGCCAATTGAGCATCTGTGGGATGTGCTGAACAAACAAGATCCATGGAGGCCCCACCTCACAACTTACAGGACTTAAAAGGATACTTGACGTGCTTCCCTCCCTCGTGTCCCCCTGAGACGAGAGATTTCTGTATTTTGTGTCCGGAAAAAACCTCTGATGATGCAAAAATCGTTATTTGGCTTCATCTGGGGCTTTTATGGCCAGAGGCTGGAGACTACAGCCAGTAGTAGGAGCTAGTTCTGCATGTTTTCAACCCGCCCATAGGGGGTGGGATCTCACTCACAGAATGTGTTTTAGATGAATTTCTATGAAAGTTAAGCTTCCATAGGCATGGACTGAAAATGCTCCAGACTAAACACACACCGTGAATGCCTACGGCCATGAATGAATGACACTCCAGCTGTGAATGAATGCCGTGCAGCCATGATTATTTTAGACCGGTTTAATACATTTCCTGTACTTTATTCCTGTGATGACAAAGCTGAATATATACAGGTCCTTCTCAAAAAATTTGCATATTGTGATAAAAGTTCATTATTTTCCATAATGTAATGATAAAATTAAAATTTCATATATTTTAGATTCATTGCACACCAACTGAAATATTTTCATTTTTTTAATACTGATGATTGTGGCATACAGCTCATGAAAACCCCAAAATCCTACCTCAAAAAATTAGCATATCATGAAAAGGTTCTCTAAACGAGCTATTAGCCTAATCATCTGAATCAACTAATTAAATCTAAACACCTGCAAAAGATTCCTGAGGCTTTTCATTACTCAAAACCGCAATCATGGGTAAGACTGCCGACCTGACTGCTGTCCAGAAGGCCATCATTGACACCCTCAAGCGAGAGGGTAAGACACAGAAAGACATTTCTGAACGAATAGGCTGTTCCCAGAGTGCTGTATCAAGGCACCTCAGTGGGAAGTCTGTGGGAAGGAAAAAGTGTGGCAAAAAACGCTGCACAACGAGAAGAGGTGACCGGACCCTGAGGAAGATTGTAGAGAAGGACCGATTCCAGACCTTGGGGGACCTGCGGAAGCAGTGGACTGAGTCTGGAGTAGAAACGTCCAGAGCCACCGTGCACAGGCGTGTGCAGGAAATGGGCTACAGGTGCCGCATTCCCAGGTCAAGCCACTTTTGAACCAGAAACAGCGGCAGAAGCGCCTGACCTGGGCTACAGAGAAGCAGCACTGGACTGTCGCTAAAATTTTGCATGTCATTCGAAATCAAGGTGCCAGAGTCTGGAGGAAGACTGGGGAGAAGGAAATGCCAAAATGCCTGAAGTCCAGTGTCAAGTACCCACAGTCAGTGATGGTCTGGGGTGCCATGTCAGCTGCTGGTGTTGGTCCACTGTGTTTTATCAAGGGCAGGGTCAATGCAGCTAGCTATCAGGAGATTTTGGAGCACTTCATGCTTCCATCTGCTGAAAAGCTTTATGGAGATGAAGATTTCGTTTTTCAGCATGACCTGGGACCTGCTCACAGTGCCAAAACCACTGGTAAATGGTTTACTGACCATGGCATTACTGTGCTCAATTGGCCTGCCAAATCTCCTGACCTGAACCCCATAGAGAATCTGTGGGATATTGTGAAGAGAAAGTTGAGAGATGCAAGACCCAACACTCTGGATGAGCTTAAGGCCGCTATCGAAGCATCCTGGGCCTCCATAACACCTCAGCAGTGCCACAGGCTGATTGCCTCCATGCCAAACCGCATTGAAGCAGTCATTTCTGCAAAAGGATTCCTGACCAAGTATTGAGTGCATAACTGACCATAATTATTTGAAGGTTGACTTTTTTTGTATTAAAAACACTTTTATTTTATTGGTCGGATGCATGTATTTGAAAAAAAAATTAAATATATATTATACATCTCTTTGTCACTTTTGATCAATTTAATGCATCCTTGCTGAATAAAAGTATTCATTTCTTTCAAAAAAAAGAAAAACAAAAAAAGATTACTGACCCCAATCTGTGTATTTCTTACCAGTATTCATCATAAGTTTCTTTTTGTCTTTCTTCTTTCTTTCCTGCTTTCTCTCGCCCACTCTAGTTGTGAATTGCACTGATCCGGGACATGTTGAAAATGGTGTCAGACAGGTCCTGCCCAGCGGGCCTCATCGTTACAGTTTCCAGACTGCAGTTTCTTACAACTGTAACCCTGGATACTACCTGCTGGGCACCAGCACTCTGAGCTGTCAGGAGATGGCACATGGGACCGCTCCCTACCCAAGTGCCTCTGTAAGTCATCTTAGCCTGATAAACCATCACTCAAATAATTCCATAACCTACTTTACTCTGATCTGTTTATACATGTGACATTGTGCACTGTGGGTAAGGTTTGCCTTTTTTTGTTTGTGCCGCAGTGGTTCTGTGTGATCGTCCCAGCATGCCTCCGTATGCACAGATCTCGGGGGACAGACGCACAGTGGGCTCTGTTATCCGCTTCAGCTGCATCGGCCAGCGCACCATTGTGGGCAATACCACCCGCATGTGCCAGCTGGATGGCCAATGGAGCGGCTCCCTGCCACATTGCTCTGGTACTCTAAATCTTTTCCCTGCTCAACATGCACATTTTATCCACACAATTACAATTTTGTTCAAAGGTTTACATACTACATCATCTGTATGATTTATCACATTTAATTTAGTACTTTATTAATAAATCAATTATTTTAGAAATATATGTATTTGTAATATTTTATATTTACATGAATTAGTCTATCTACTATTAATTCAAAACATCTTGAGTGCCTATTTCGTCCTGAGCAGTGGAACTGACATAAATCCTTCAGGTATTGCAAGTTCTTTGGTTTCCCAGCATGCTCTGCACATTTGAGCTCTTCTTCGCAGTGACTATATGATATTGAGATCCAGCTTTACCACTCAGGATAAAGCAAAGACTTACACACAGCTATCACAAAGGTTACAAAACAGTTACTGATGTTCAAACATGCAGGAAGGCTATGAAGACTTTTGAACAGGATAATTTGTATAAATTAAGGTAAATATATTGTTACTTATGGAGTAAATATGCAAATATTTTATGCTGTGTCTTTAGGGCAATGTAAGTTAATGTAAGTTTTTTATTTTATTTTTATTCTTATTTAGCTCTTATGTTTTTGTAAATATGAAACAGACACTCAGATTCCCTCACAAGGGAATATAAACTTCAAATGAGGGTAATATTTTTCCAAGGTTTACAAATTTAAATAAATAAATGTAATATATACGTATTGTGAAGGCAAAGGATGACACCATCTCCGAGGTCTCGTAAGCATGTGAGATGATGAATCAATGGCTTCAGGATTACAGCCCAGATCAGTGGGTGGTAATACAATAGTGCTATCTAGGCAGCGTCCGGAAGGGCGAGGAGTGTGTCCCCCCATAAACTGCTTTAATCTTTTCATATTGGGCTTGGCGACACAGACTCCCACATGCCTGCCAGGTAATGAGCTGCCTTGCTCCACTATAAACACATCAGCCCATTGCAGCCCTCAGATATGCCAGAAGAGCTTCATTCCTGGCTGTAAAACCACTGACAGGTTAATGTCACAATTCATAACATTCATATTTCTCAAAAGATTGCAATTTCTTTCTGCCAGCTGTCAAAAAGTGCATTAGGTTTTTTTTGCAACAGTCTGCACACCTTGTGGTTAATAACTGGCCTGTCAGTGCGAGTTTCTGAAAAAGATAGCAGTATGCAAATAGTAGTAATTCTTTAATATTTACTTTGCCCTTCACAAAAGACTCTCCATTCATTTTGAATTAGTGATTGTTTGTTGAGCATTACCAGAGGATATATGGGGAATAGAAAGATCATTTGTAAATGCATCAGTGTATCAAAATAAGAGGATTTACTGAAGAACATCATGGAGTGCACATGTCGGCATTATGAGCGGGGAAATTAAGGGAATTTTTTTGTTGTTTTTTATCCCCGGTGCTTTTTTTATCCAAAGTAAATTATCACCTAAACCAAGCCACTGTGATGCCTCATTTTCATCTCCTTTTCCAGGTCTACCACTGAGAGTTGTTCAGTAAATATGAATGAAATTACTCATCATCTTGTGTAAATCTCAGTTAACCTCTTTAAATAAAAACCTAATGTAATAGAGAGCAAGTTTGAAAATCCTGCGGGGCATCTAGATTGTAGTTGTCCATTCATTCGCTATCAAAGGATTTATATTGGACTAGTTTGAGGGTATTTTTTATTGAAGATAGACATTAAACCAAATGTTCATGGTACTTGAAGTAGATAGCTCCGTTGATTTTAATTTATTTTTTGATTTTAGTTTATAGAGTTGCGCCACACCACGTGTTTAGTAATATCAAGCTTAAAAATTGCTCCCTTTTCCTTGTATTGTGCATTGGGCACAATATATATATATATATTTTTATTTTTGTACGTATTATTTAACTTACTTTTAATTTATTTTACTTTTCTTTTTATTATATATATTTTATTATATATAAAATGTACATATATATATATATATATATATATATATATATATATATATTTTTTTTTTTTATTTGCAAAACTATTTAAAAAAAACTATTGCATGGCTGGATGTAGGGATATACCAATTGTATATAGTGAAACAATATCACTGGTTTGAGAAGCCTGCTGTACACATAAGATTAAGAGTCCAAGTGCTCATATTAGTCTTTATATGGGTGTTGTTTCAGGAGATTCTGCCGGTTTATGTGGAGACCCGGGCATTCCAGTGCACGGGATCCGTCTGGGAGAGGAGTTCTCTGTAGGGAGCGTCGTACGATTCAGCTGTGAGCCTGGCTACATCCTGACGGGCTCCTCTGAACGAACCTGTCTGGCTAACGGGAGCTGGGTGGGCATCCAGCCTGAATGCCATGGTAAGAAAAATGAAACCTGGGTGGTTGCAGAAGAACATGGCTGAAAACGCATGATTAATTGCTTCTGCCTCTGGAAGATTCTGCTTCACCCAAAATTGTAGCCTATGCAAATTTCTCAGAGAGTTATTTGATTCTTCACACAAATTCCCTTGTGTTTTAACTTTGTGCAAAACAGGAGAGGGAGATGGAGACAGACAGACCGAGATGGAAAGTGGTTGATGAAAAGTTATTTTCATCTTGATTGTTCTCATCTGTTCTTTGCTGTAGCTTTATAGTGGCTTAGTACACCTGGGGTGTACACATGTTACACTTCCATTGTGCCGCGTTTTCCTTTTTCCCAACATGCTGAACACTATCCAGTCAAGTTGGCCAAATGACTGTGTCGGCCCTGCTGGTCCCCGGGACACTGCCCTGCTGTGTTCGCACTCTCTGCTTCTCTCTTAAATAGCATTATTATTCTGCTCGTGTTGGTTTGTTGAGTCTGGCTGTGGAGTCAGGCTGACATCCCAAAGAAAGGCATGTCAGAGAAGCAAAAAACCCAGGTTAATTACCCGTGTGGAGATGCCTGTCATTTTTCTTACCCCACTTTTTTAACACCAGCCATTTGTTTCATCTCACATCTTGTTAAGTCTCCCCTAAACATTCAAGATATTTTTAGTTTTGCATCTCCTAAAAAACACATTGTCATCTGAATCCATTCCTCCCTCCCAAATGCTTGGGGGTTGTGCGTTTGAAATGTGTGTGCGTGCCTAAGTTTGTGTTTCTCTATTGATTTGACCCTTGGGCTATTGTTATCCATGCCAGTTCAGCAAACTGTGGTGGCTTAAAAGGTGGATTCTGAGAAAATGCAGACGTTTCAAGAGAACAAATCAATAACAGCCTAAAACCCTATCATAAATTTACATCCTGAACAGACCATAAATAGTGAATTGTCTTAAATGAAAAGGGAAAAAAAGTCTTCTTGATCTCCCCTTGCACTTTATGTCCTCTTTACAAATGTTGGATGTCCCAGCATTCACTTATATGAAGTAATATGACCATTCTTTAGTCAACTTTAGACATTCTACAAGTAACTTTGTATCTATATGTAATTTTGCAATTTAATGTCAATCAACTCTCATTAGAGTATTAGTAGACTGTGAGGGTTAGCAGAATAAGCTGACAAGTGTTAGCAGATATTTAGCAGACAGTCTCTAATGACTGCTAGTTCACATGTAGTTGCAAAATTTCTTTTGAATTTTTGTCCCAGTCCCTAATGTCTAAATGTCCCTAATGTCCCATACTGACCAAAGAATGGTGAATTTGTTGCTGCCCAAACCATGAAACCATTGACATTTTGGTTTGTCCAATAAAGATATTTGGAGCTATGTCGGTTCACCACTTGGTGTCCAATATAAAAAATCTATCCTGACTCAAGTGTTGAGTTCCTACTAAGTATACTTCAAAACCATTAACATATTTACTGACATATCACTTGAGACTTATTGATATAAATATTATAATTAAAATATTATAATTAAATAAAAAGTACTCCTTCATTGCACAATGCACATTTCTTAATGTTAAGCCTAAAATGTGTTTAGTAAAGATAGTATGACCACTGTATAATATCAGTCTTTAATTTAAAGATATTTAAAGTATGGAACTATTGCAAGTATACTTTAGGTATATCTTTAGTTTGACCTCAGTGCTATTTCTGGATAACTGAAGTGCAAAATGAGTTGTTCAAATTTTGCAGACTTTAAGTATATACATTTAGTAAATCTAAAACTACAATGGCAGGGTAAGTACATAAATATGTAAAATATATTTGTAGTATACTTAAGATAAAATAAACATATTTCAAATACATTTTAGTGCATTTATTTTTCACTAGGGAAAACAAAACATTTTAAGAGCCAAAGGACACTAGGGTGTGTATAAATAACCACAGGTAATCACTAGTTTGCTGTTAGTTGTTTTAAGCTCGCTATTCACCGCTCAAGCTCTTTGTTTTCATGTTGGCAGGTCTCCAGTTCTCAAACCTCTTGCCCATATTGGTGGCATCCCTGGTTGTGTGTGTATGCCCACCTGCTCTTTATTGGCACACACCCATGAATAAGCTCCATCTGCCCTGTCCTGGGGCAGAGGATTGTCTAATGTATGAAATCTCCTGCAGTAAATGTGTTTATTAATTACACACTAAATTAACAAATAACTGTCCAGTTTGAGGGAGGTGCAAGTCCTGTAATTCGTTTAGATGCCTAGTAGTGTGCCAGCCTCCATTGAACCTGGGATTCGTGTTCTATGCTGTACCTTGCTTCTCACCTTGCATCCCATCTGACGTTCTCTTGTCTTTTTCGCAGTGGTCTCCTGTGGCAACCCTGGAACTCCACGCAACGCCATGATCCAGTTCCATGATGGACTTGTGTTCTCCCGCTCTATCACCTACTCCTGCAGAGAAGGCTACTACTCCAATGGCCTGCTCACCCGTCATTGTACGGTCAATGGCACCTGGACCGGGGACATGCCTGAATGCACAGGTACTCTATCAATACTTCAACAGGAGTTTGAATTATTTTTTTTTTTTTTAAGTAACTGCTCACTAAAGTCTCATTGTTTGGTGAATATTTGTAACATTCAGCCATTTCAGTAGAAATCTGCATGATTGGAAATTTTTTGTGAAGGAGAAAGATTTCCCCATGCAACTAGTTCAAGTTGGTAATGCTGATACACCACATAAAGCAAAAGAATGCTGCTTGAGTTGAAAGTGAGTTCTGTGTGAGCTGTGCTTCATACATCGCTATGCTATTGACAATGGGGCCTTTTGGTGCACATCTTATCCCTCTTCCTCAATGCCTGATTGAAAAAACATAGCACATAACATTTGCTAAACAAGTCTTATTTTCATACCATGTAGAAACTTTGTCTCAATAATGTCTCAGTTTTGCTTAAAAGTTTGTTGTTGTCTGCTTACATCTCACCATGGTCATGCACCATATCATGGAATCAAAGTTGTGGATTGCCAAATTGGAAAGTTTCCATGTTGTAAGCCTGAATTCAAGTGGCTTTCTTGAGTAGTTGGAAATTCACACTTTCCCGGTTTCCCAGGATAAGTCAACTATGCTCATTGTGTCTTTTCATAGGGTCTTTAAGTGGCTTTAGAAAGGCACGGTTTTATTCTTGAGATTTTCTTAGGCTAAACTGCTCTGAATAGTACAGCTCTCAGTGGCTGTACTCTTGAGGAATCCAGAGGCTGGAGTTGAATTGGTTTTGTTCGCGTGAAGCTTTTCAATGCATTGTGGTTCAGGACTTAATAATGAGGGACAGTGTTCTCCATTATCCCTGCCCTGGACACAAGCTGATCAGGGACGTATACATAGCAGCCCTGTGTTGGAGAGATAGAGACTAGCCCTGTCCCCCATCTTTGGCAGCCACCCGAGTGACTTGCCATGCTCATAAAAACACAATGCTCACTGTTCAGACTCTGAGCTAATGGAGGTCACGTGCAAACATTACAGCTCCAGGCACATTGGTGTCTTTGGCACAGAGCAGGTGCCGGTGGCTCAGACTACAGGAAGTAACTAGAGGAAAGAGCCTCCCAAAGCTGCTGCCTAAAACAGTTCATTAATTTAAAGACACCACTTAGAGTGATAAAAAAAAACTTGTTGCTTCTAGTTTATGATCCTTTTAATATGAAAATGTTTTTGCCTAAATTTGTTATCTTTCAATGAAACGTCTAATTATAAAATGGTTCCAAATCATCCAAATTTTGGCACACACCTCGCTTGTCATTCAGCCTTGTACTTCCTCTAATTGCACCACAAATGGCTTTCAGCCTTCCTTTGACTTTTGCTTTACTCTCTCTGCCCACTTCCAGTCATTAACTGTGGAGATCCTGGAATGCCAGCTAATGGTATCAGACTAGGCAGTGACTTCACATACGGCCACGCCGTGAGCTTCCAGTGTTCACCAGGCTTCACTATGGATGCCGATCGTGCCTCCACACTCATCTGCACCAAGGACCGTACATGGAATGGCACCAGGCCCGTTTGCAAAGGTTTGAGCCCACTGCCTATGAACTAAAGCTTAATGTGTACTTAATTTATTCATTTAAAATAATATTTAAAAAATATTCCACTAATTCAATATGACTGATTGTCTCTCTCACAGCCATTGTGTGTGGGGCACCTCCTAGTATCCCGAATGGGCAGGTGATGGGGACTGACTTCCAGTGGGGGTCCAGCATAAGTTATAGCTGTAATCAGGGTTACCAGCTTTCCCTTCCCACCATCCTTACCTGCCAGGGCACAGGAAACTGGAGCGGCGAACGGCCTCAATGTTTCCGTAAGTGTGATCTGTCTGAAATACTAAAAATATAATTTGACATTTAGGTCCACACATTTTTTAATGAGTGTTTCTACATTTTAAGTTTAGGTTTTTACATTTTTAATTAAATTAATACCTAATAGTATAGTATTTTACTCAATTCAATACTCTTTCCTGCAGCTGTATTTTGTGGAGATCCAGGGATACCAGCCCAAGGCAAGCGGGAAGACAGAGGGTTCACATACCTGTCCTCTGTTTCATTCTCATGTTACCCGCCTTTGATACTGGTTGGTTCTGCTCGGCGATACTGCCAATATGATGGAACCTGGAGTGGAACCCAACCTTCTTGCATAGGTACGAAGTGATGTATTCAAAACTTCTAACACAGTTGGAAAACAGTTCTAACACTATTATTATTATTATTATTATTATTATATATACACACAATTCACAATAACTGATGGCAAAGTTAAATTTTCAGCAGACATTACTTCAGTGTCACATGATCCTTCAGAAATCATTCTAATATGCTGATTTGGTGCTCAAGAAACTTTTTTATCAATGTTGAAAAAAAGTTGTTGCTTAATATTTTTGATAAATGTTATTTTGAATGTTCTATTCATCTCATACATCATGTATATCTCATCTCATATATACCTACATATGTGATATCTGTACTAGATTGAGTCTTATTCATAAATGCTGACACGCTACAGGCACCATGCTGTGAATTACGTTTTTTTTTACAGATCCCAGTCACACCAGCTGTGTAGATCCTGGCACTCCTCTCTTTGGCCACCAGAACAACTCTCAAGGCTACCAGGTGCCAATCACATCAGATCATGACTGTTTTCAGCATGTCTAGAACTCTCTTTTTTCTCTTGTCATTTATTGACTATTTGTGTGTTTGTATCAATAGATTGGTAGTTCAGTATTCTACAGCTGCAGAAAGGGCCACATTCTTCTGGGTTCCATCTCTCGGACCTGTTTGCCCAACCTCACCTGGAGTGGAATGCAGCCTGAGTGCATTGGTTAGCCACAATATTACAAAAAATATTAGCCTGATTTTTCTGTTACTATACTTTTTGTTTACATTTTGTAAGTGCATTAAAATAATTATGTAATTATCTGTAGTGAATGAAGTAGAGCAACATTTTCTGATTTCAAGCGATTAAGTATCTTTTTTTTTTCACAATCCACCCTACACAATGTAATATTTTCTTTCCTTTTTTCTCCTCAGCTCATCACTGTAATCAGCCGGAGCTCCCTGCTCAGGCGGATGTAGGTGCCATAGAGCTGCCATCTCTGGGTTATACGCTCATCTACACCTGTCAGCCTGGATTCTACCTGGCTGGAGGGTCTGAACACCGCACCTGCAGGGCTGATGGCAGCTGGACAGGGAAACCTCCTTTGTGTGCACGTATGTACAAAATGCTTTACAAATATGAGCCCACAAACCAAAGTATACTTATAAAAAAACAATTTTACATGCAAATGTAAAACATTTAAAAACTCATGAAAATGATCGATTGCCTTTGGGCATGTCCATACCACATGCGTGTCTTAGCGTAGCCCATCTGCTTGAGTCACAGATTTAATGATTTACTGCATTCAACCACTTTGTGATTTTTCTTCTCCACAAATGTTGATAAATGGCCACAACTGGCATCTCCACAACTGGTGTGATCGCTGTGCCCAATTCATCATGTTATTGGTGAAAGTTCATATTAGTAGAACTCTGATTAGCCCTATGGATTGCATTGATTTAGTTTTAGACAGCCCAGACTGCTTTAAAATATCCTCAGATAAACAATTCCAATACAGTATTTACTGTGATGACTGAGTGTAGAGCAGAAATATAAGATTACCAATTTGCTTTTTACTCAGCTCAAGGAAGATGGTATAGTCTCAAGTTAAAGCTTAAATGGATCACACTCTGTTGAAATATGTTGCTGAAATATTTTATAATAAAGCTATAAAAGCAGGGTTCTGGCCTTTTGCAGTGAAAGGATATTAACAGCACCTCTGGGAGACCAGAGGGAGAGGCAACATAGTCTTATGACATCTAATAAAGCTGCTATTCCCCACTGGCTGTGTCCAGTCATCTTATAATGTCCTGCGAAGTAGACTTCACTGGGTATTCAGACATTAAGTGAGATTCCAAATCATAGAAAATGTTTTGTCCAAATGGCATAGAAAACAAGTGTACATCAAGTGTACCTCATGACCAAAGTGTACCAAAATGTATTATGCTGAAGCATTAAGAGTTCCTGTCACTGGAACTAAGGCCAACCCCTGAAAAACAACCCCACACCATAATCCCTCCCTCACCAAACTTTACACTTGGCACAATGCAGTCAGACAAGTACTGTTCTCCTGGCAACTGCCAAACCCGGACTCGTCCATTGGATTGCCAGACAGAGAAGCGTGGTTCGTCACTCCAGAGAACACGTCTCCACTGCTCTAGAGTTCAGTGGCAGCGTGCTTTTCTTCACTGCATCCGATGCTTTGCATTGCACTTGGTGATGTAAGGCTTGGATGCAGATGCTCGGCCATGGAAACCCATTCCATGAAGCTCTATGCACTGTTCTTGAGCTAATCTGAAGGCCACACAAAGTTTGGAGGTCTTCTGACCCCGCTCTGTGATTTTTACGTGACCTACCACTTTGTGGCTGAGTTGCTGTTGTTCCCAATTGCTTCCACTTTATAATACCACTAACAGTTGACAGTGGAATATTTAGGAGTGAGGAAATTTACTAATGTACTAAATGCAAAGGTGGCAACCTATTATGGTACCACGCTTGAATTCACTGAGCTCCTGAGAGCGACCCATTCTTTCATGTTTGTAGAAGCATCTGCCTGCCTAGGTGCTTGATTTTATACATCTGTGGCCATGAAAGTGATTGGAACACCTGAATACAATGATTTGGAAGGGTCCTAATATAGTGTGTGTATATACGTACACGTCATGCAAGCATGTTTACTGGTAGAGCTTGTGAAAGGTCCTGTCTGCTGTATTCTTTCTCTTCCTCTAACTGCATATATCACTTTTCCCATAGCTGATAACAGACCAAGCGGAAAAACTGTAGGAACCGTGCAAGAGCCACCCAATACAAAGCTACCCGGCAAGTTTCACTGTGTACCATAAATTAAAATAATCTTTCAATGGAAGTTAATTAAAAATCTCTCTAAAATATTTTAGTCACTTGAATATATAATAACTCCTCTTGTCTTTGTTTCTGTCAACCTGGTCTTCTCTTCTGTGCCTCTATCTCAGTGCCAAGTGGGGTTTTTGCTAAGAACTCTCTTTGGAGGGGTTCATACGAATATCTAGGGAAGAAGCAGCCAGCAATGCTTAGCATAACTGCTTTTGAACCATTCAGCAATCGGGTCAATGGCACTCTCATGGACCACAGCGGAGTACAGCTCAATTTGGCTGGTGAGTGTTTTTTATTTTAACCCCACAACACATTTTACCAACCACTCATTTGTGATGCTTCAGTAGCAAGGTAATGGCAATTTTCTAGTTTGTACTGCCCCCAGCACTGTGTTTTGTGTTCTTTTAAAAGGAAAAGTTCAGCCAAAAAACAATCTGTATTTACGCATTCCAAACCATTTTTTTTCTTCCATGAAACACACACACAAAAAAACTTTAAATAGGAAATTATTTTATAACAATAATATGTTTAAAGTGTATAAAAACTTAACAAAAAAACATGCATGCATGCAAAACCATATGAACCCAATACAAGAACAACAAAAATTGTTTTTCAAATTGTTAAATATTTTTTATCGCTAACAATCCTATGACAATCATCAACACTTTTACAGTAGGTGCACCGACCTTTTAAACTTTTTCACCGCCAGCAGGGTTTTTTTTTTGATAGTCTCTGCAAGTGTTTTTTAATAATTTTCACAAAAATGTCATGGCCCCCAGGATATTTTGTGGTATAAATAAATGAACATGAAATACATCCGAAGAAAGAACAGACCCTCTGTTTTTAAACAACACAATAGAATTTCTTTCTATCAATACTTGAATGTTTTTTTGCCAAAGACTACATCTAAATGGAATAGATTGAGTCCATCAACACCTCTAATGCTTGCACAGTTCTATAGCTCGTCCTGGGACAACATTTCATTCGGTAACATTACATTAGGCAGATTGGATTTTTCTTTTGCAGTTTAATGTTGGTGGTTGCATTATTTTACATATGCATATGATTAAATATGATATCACTTGTTTCTGCATCATCATCTCCTGTATTTTGATCAGGAGATTCAGTAATCTTTCAGAAGATGCATAATAGCACCCCTATCATATAACAGTGAAAACACTGAAAACTGTAAAAGCGGGAAGCGTTTTCTCACAACTGACAAAAACTCAGTGTCAGGAAAAGAGTCAACAGCCTCATTTACACACACATTCTCTCCATTCCTGCAGGTATCTATAAGAAGGAAGAAGCCCAGTTGTTGCTGCAGGTGTATCAGATCCGCGGTCCTGTGGAGATCTTCGTTAACAAGTTCAAAATTGACAACTGGGCACTGGACGGACATGTATGTACATTCCTCTTTCCGTTTCCTCTGATCTTCACTGCAGCTGTCACAAAGTGCTCGTGTGCAGTACATCCACAGAATTTGAAATGGAGACTCCCTGCAGAGCGAAATAATCATTGTGATGATTCTACAGATTTTCCACGTTGTAATTGATTAGATTAAAATTGATCGTTTGCTTTGGAGACATTAAGCAACCACTGATCAAATATTTAAGCCACGTAGACATGATTTAACTTGACCTAGCCATCCAATTAACTTATTTTTAAGTAGACTGGTTACTGGGAAGAAGGAGCAGTTTACATTTGATTTCAACAGCTGTGCTTTTATGTTGATGCAAGTCCTTTCTGATTTATGGTATGACTTCTTGCAGATGTAGTCTTCAGAAAGTCGTGGTCTGTCTTTGAAAGGATGAGGTTTCTATGCCTTCACTGCAACCTGACAGTGCTCAAAGTGTACTTCAATACTCACAGGCTGATGTAAGGGCTCATGTCTAGGGCCAGACCTTGGGCTGCTTGTGTGTGTGCTCAACCGCACACACACACACACACACACACCTTGTCACTCCTGGGGATAGGAGAGCACCGACAAAGTTTTTCTTTTAATTAAAACGTCAGTTAAATCATTGCTGGGTAATCAGGGCCAGACGTCTCTACCCCCCTCCATTGCACTCGGGACAAGCACCTGGGAGAGTGTAATTAAAAGTGTGGGCCATGAGTGTGTGGCTCTTGTGTGTGTGTTCATGTAAGGGAGAGAGAAAGAGCACAAGGTAGAGGATGAAGGAGAATGCTCAATTTATACGTGCCTGTGTTTGTATTTGCATATGTACACGTCTCATGCCTCGGTGTGGAATGATGGGGAAAGTAAATGTCAAACATAAGTAGTCTTTCACATCAGTGACACATTTTACCTTTCAGTGGCTCATTTCTGACATTTTGAAAATTCTTTACACTTACTGTCTTGTACTTTTCTCCACAGGTGTCGTACATGGCTTCATCTGATTCATTTGTATACCAAGGCTTTGTTCGAGGAAAAGGCTTCGGCCAGTTTGGACTTCAGAGGCTGGGTATGAGTGCTTGTCTTATAGGACACGTAATTTGTTAAACCTTATTTTTTAAAGGTTTAGTTTCACCCACAATGAAAATTCTTTCATCAGTTACCCCTCCTCATAAGACTTTTGTTCATCTTCGAAGCACAAATGAACTTTCAAATGGAAGGATCAGAAATCAAGCTAAATAATAAATATCTTAATTTGTGTTTTGAGGATGAATGAAAGTGGTGATAGAATATAAATTGAGTGAACTATACCTTTAAGTCTGAAAGTTTCTTTTTTTTAATAGAACATCTAAAGTGACAGATATACTGTTTTTTGTTGCAAAAAGAAGGAATATTTGACTCCAAGCGTGTCATGACTGCGCTGATACAAACGCCAAACAGAATAGCGAAAACAGTGAGTGTTTTCAAACAGGTTTCCCAAGCACTCTCCTAACTGATCGAACTAACATGCTTTCATGAACAATGTTGAATGGAGTCCACCTAGGACACCAAAGTGATTCCATTGGCTGAAACGGTTCAGTCTACTAGCTTAGGATATCATTAGCATAGCATTGTATTCTAGCGCAACTTCTGCCCTATGCAAGTGATGTATTCTACATGAAATCTCTGCATTCGCTGATCAGGCATTACAAACGGCTACCCCTCAAGTTCTACAAAATACATATATTTTGGCCAAAAATAGTAGCTAATAAACTCGTGCAGGGGTTTAGCTGTGTCAGATGGTTGGGAATTAATTATTAACATACAGTTGTCTCTACTTTTTTAAACTGGCAAAGTATTTTATTATTTAATACACCATTCAGCTTTAAAGCCATGAAAATGTCAAGTCTGTGTTGTTTCCTCTATAATTAGTTATCAATGTGTTTAAAATGCTATATACTGCCAATGCCGCCCACAATAGCTATTATGTATTATTATACAGTTTAGAAAGATAGAAAGGAAACCTAGAGTCAGTCTAAGTATCTAGTGTACAGCTTGTGGAGGGCAAACCATGAACGTTCTGTCAAATCCTGCTGTAATGAAACAGGCGCCCCTTCATTTATAAACGACAGCTGTATAGACTCCTATCCCAACATCGTCAGACAGATTGAGCAAACAGAAGATTTATTAATATAAGGGGCTGTAGTGGAAAGAGCATGTGTGTGCACACACCCATATTCCGTCATTTTATGTTGGTTTGACGAGCTGGCTCTATTGAGTTAGTTAATTGAATCTCCCACTTGCAGCCTTGATGTTATTGGGAAGCTTTTTGGCATTGTCTGATGAACAGGTGCACTGACACCCTCTTGTTGTTTAGGAAAAGCTCTGTGGTCGAAATGGAAAAGTGAATTCAGAATGACTTAATCTTTGCCGTGTCTTGATAACTATAATTAAAAAAGCATTGTCAAGAAAATCCAATTTAACATCCTCCCAAACCCCCAGTTGAGCTTTTTAAAACACTGGAATTTGAAGTTGTTACGTGGTTTCAAATCAATTTGAACATGCTTTGACACAGAGCTTTTCAGGTTAGTTATTGTTATGTTGTAAATGGTTCCTTTGTATGCTATTTTACAGAGGGCCTTGATCCAAATGGGGAGAATACAGGCTACAACTTTGCCTCCAATAGCAGTTCAGTGGCAGCAGCCATTTTAGTGCCTTTTATTGCCATGATTATTGCAGGATTCGCTCTGTATCTCTACAAACACAGGTAAAAGTAGTTCAAGAAAGATGTGTCATTCATTGTAAATTAATTTGTGCATGTATTATGAATCACTCCTCCATAATATTTGTTAATAGGTCTTTCTTACTTTCAGAAAAAGGCCCAAAGTACCCTTCAATGGTTATGCGGGCCATGAAAACACCAACGGAAGGGCGACTTTCGAAAACCCTATGTATGACCGCAATATCCAGCCCACTGACATTATGGCCAATGAGACAGAGTTCACGGTCAGCACAGTGTGCACAGCAGTATAGCAACGGCTCTAGTCAAAGGTGAGTCTTCAACCAGAAAGATATTTCTCAGTGATCGTGCCTTTGTTAGCCTGTATCTACAGTGAGGAAAATAAGTATTTGAACACCCTACTATTTTGCAAGTTCTCCCACTTGGAAATCCTTGAGGGGTCTAAAATTGTCATTGTAGGTGCATGTCCACTGTGAGAGACATAATCTAAAAAAAAATCCAGAAATCACAATGTATGATTTTTTTAACTATTTATTGTATGATACAGCTGCAAAAAAGTATTTGAACACCTGTCTATCAGCTAGAATTCTGACCCTCAAAGACCTGTTAATCTGCCTTTAAAATGTCCACCTCCACTCCATTTATTATCCTACATTAGATGCACCTGTTTGAGGTCGTTCGCTGCATAAAGACACCTGTCCACCCCATACAATCAGTAAGAATCCAACTACTAACATGGCCAAGACCAAAGAGCTGTCCAAAGAAACTAGAGACAAAATTGTACACCTCCACAAGGCTGGGAAGGGCTACGGGGAAACTGCCAAGCAGCTTGGTGAAAAAAGGTCCACTGTTGGAGCAATCATTAGAAAATGGAAGAAGCTAAACATGACTGTCAATCTCCCTCGGACTGGGGCTCCATGCAAGATCTCACCTCGTGGGGACTCAATGATCCTAAGAAAGGTGAGAAATCAGCCCAGAACTACACGGGAGGAGCTGGTCAATGACCTGAAAAGAGCTGGGACCACCATTTCCAAGGTTACTGTTGGTAATACACTAAGATGTCATGGTTTGAAATCATACATGGCACAGAAGGTTCCCCTGCTTAAACCAGCACATGTCCAGGCCCATCTTAAGTTTGCCAATTACTATTTGGATGATCCAGAGAAGTCATGGGAGAAAGTCATGTGGTCAGATGAGACCAAAATATAACTTTTTGGTCCGAATTCCACTAAATGTGTTTGGAGGAAGAAGAATGATGAGTACTATCCCAAGAACACCATCCCTATTGTGAAGCATGGGGGTGGTAGCATCATGCTTTGGGGGTGTTTTTCTGCACATGGGACAGGGCGATGTATTGCGAGATTTTGGGGAAAAACCTCCTTCCCTCAGTTAGAGCATTGAAGATGGGTCGAGGCTGGGTCTTCCAACATGACAATGACCCGAAGCACATAGCCAGGATAACCAAGGAGTGGCTCTGTAAGAAGCATTTCAAGGTTCTGGCGTGGCCTAGCCAGTCTCCAGACCTAAACCCAATAGAGAATCTTTGGAGGGAGCTCAAACTCTGTTTCTCTCAGCAACAGGCCAGAAACCTGACTGATCTAGAGAAGATCTGTGTGGAGGAGTGGGCCAAAATCCCTCCTGCAGTGTGTGCAAACCTGGTGAAAAACTACAGGAAACGTTTTGACCTCTGTAATGGCAAACAAAGGCTACTGTACCAAATATTAACATTGATTTTCTCAGGTGTTCAAATACTTATTTGCAGCTGTATCACACAAATAAATAGTTAAAAAATCATAAATTGAAATTTTTTTTTTAGATTATGTCTCTCACAGTGGACATGCACCTACGATGACAATTCCAGACCCCTCCATGATTTCTGCAAAATAGCAGGGTGTTCAAATACTTATTTTCCTCACTGTAAATCTGTAACAACCTCAAAATCATTTGCATCTTTATTCAGATAAACCTGGAAGTGTGCTGGACTTTGGCCATAATTTCTTAAAAATGGAGAAGCCGGTTTTAAATATAATTATGTTCCCTTAATGGTTTTGTGTGTGTGTGTGTGTGTGTGTGTGTGTGTGTGTGTGTGTGTGTGTGTGTGTGTGTGTGTGTGTGTGTGTGTGTGTGTGTGTGTGTGTGTGTGTGTGTGTGTGTGTGTGTGTGTGTGTGTGTGTTTGTTTTGTTTCAGGCACATACCTAGTTATGACATTGTAGCCAAATATGTTAGCTAATAACCATCTTTCAGGAGGTGACTACATTTTTCAAAAGCCTTTGCGTCAGGAACGTTTCCATCTGATTTTAGAACAGATGATATTTGTTCTTTTGAAACAGTATCCGAACTTTGTGAATTAGGAGCTGATAATGCTTTTTTTTAATTACTTCTTTCTAGAAGAACTTGTTAGACCATTTTCTAGATTTCAGAGTCACATTGTGACCTTAGCATTCTGCAGCCACATCTAACATGCTTCATTAGACTACTGTACAAACTAGCATGGCATCTAAGATGAAAAGGTCATTGCCAAACTCAGATCAAATCTAGCGATGTAATAAGCCGAATGAGGACATAGACCTCAGGGAAAGGGGAAAAAAGCAATCCATACTCACATAGTTGCTTTGGAATGATTTAGTGGCATCATTTGCTGTATATGTCTGCTATTATACCCAAACTGCCTTTTCAGCATATAGTTTGTTTGAATGTTGAGTGTGGAATGGAGGAATTAAAACTGGAAAAATGTTACTTCTGAAACTGACTTCATCGCACTAGTTTTGCCCTCAGACAAAATGGAAAACAAACTGCTGAGGCAAGGGGATAAGGACGGAGAAGTATTGAATTTTAATTTATTTATATCAGCTGTTGAACCCTCTTCAGAGTTTTTTATATATATAAAGAGCACCTAATCTAAGCCGCACACTATGAACTCGGGCAGGATTTGTAATTGGTTTCCCCCCTGTATCCCATGTATTTAAGTCTGTTCTGCTGATTTGAGCCTCTTTTTTTGATTGCTTTATGAATTACGTAAGAGTTAAGAATGTTCTTTGCTACTGCATTGTCTGATAAGGTTGTGTTGAGCACCCCTCTTTCTCTATTTTTTTCTTCTTTTCACTGTGTTTTTAGTTCTTATCCATTCTGTCACACAAGCAGTGTCGGACAGTAACCAACTAAAAGTAGCATTGCTATTAACTACATTTTTCGGTATCCAAATAGTTTTTAAAATAGTCTTTTCAGTAATGAGCTACTTTCAAAAGAAAAATTGCACAGTATTTTTTAGTGTACACAGCCGATTAAGCCGAGCACGTAATCAAAAGCACTGTCATTGGAAGTTGTGATTCAGCTGCTTCAATCTAGTTAGCTACTTTTTTTAGTAACTTGTAGTGTAGCTACAGTTTTTTTAAAGTCGACATTTATCTAATGAAAGTTGAGTCACTGATGACATCATTAAGCCTGAAGCTCGAGCTGAGGCTCAAACGTGGGTTGCCTCGTGCGCAGCTCTGTCATATGCCATAGCTGTGCACAAGACTTTGCTCCAACATAACACCTTATTTTTATCAGTTCTTTTGTCTTTGGGTTGTTATATGTCTCACAGATTTCTGCTCCTTCTAAATCAGGTACAGATAAAGTTGCACAGTAAAGATTACATTTATATGAATGCATTAGTGAGAGCGATTGCGTGTGAATTAATTCTACCTGCCGTTTCACTACTAATGGTGAAGCGGTGGGTTTTAGTTTCTAAGAAATATATTCTAGAACGTTTGTTTTGTGCAATTCTTTTGAAGGAGGAAAACATGATACATTTATAGTTTCAACATTATTCTTCAGACATTCCTCTTTAGATGCAGTAAGTATCAGCTGTGTGCAAAGTGAACCACATTTGGCGTGAAAAAATGTGAACATGGAGCTGCTTTGAGATCCCCATATCTATGGGACTGAACTATATAGGGCCTTAAAAATTAAGATTTCAAAAGGAAAGTTTATTAAGATATATTGAATAGTTTTAGCGTTACAAGCATGACAACTTTAGAAAAATAATATTTATGGCACTCAGACAGGTATGTTCTGTGCAATTGTGTTGACAGAAAAAAAACAATATATTTCTAGTTTTAACATTATTTGTTCTTCAGATATTGCTCTCCAAAAGAAAAAGTATCAGCTGTATGCAAAGTGACCCACATTTGGTTTTTGACCACTGAAAATGTGTACTCACGGAGCAACATTAAGTTCTCCATATCTCTGGGATTGAACCTTTGAGGGTCTTTAAAATGAAGGTAACAAAAGAAAAAATTAAGAACCAGAATCTAAAAGATATTAAGGTATCTTCAATACTTCTTGAGTTACAGGTTATGCAAACTTGAGGCAAGAAGTGTTTTTTGTTTGTTTGTTTGTTTCCCCCACTGTTGGCACATAATGAAATCAAGATTGCTAAAGTAAACAGAGTTAACTAATAGACCTACCAATCTCTGTGTGAAAATAAAGGAATGATGCTACCATCTTTCTAAAGTCATTTTTCCCCCAATTTAATTTGGCTGCAAATCACAGGTTTGTACACAATCACAAATTGTAATTTTGATCCCTTCCATAAAATGGTGTATTACTCAGTAAATATGCATCTGTGACATTTAGGGTGTGTTCACACTTATCATGTTTGGTTCGACTAAAACAAATCCAGGTGCGATTGCTCGGTTAGTGCAGTTCATTTGAACATAGGTGAACGCTGCCATCCGAACCCTGGTGCACACCAAACAAGCGGACCGAGACTGCTAAAAAGATGGGTCTCGGCCCGCTTCCAAACAAACTCTGGTGTGGTTCAATTGATATATGAACCAAAGACATGTAAACGAACCAAAAACAGGACGTGATGTCACAAGATGTGACGCTACAGGTCAGCTGATTTGATGATGCGGAAAGATCGGTGAACCTGGTTCTTCTCATCAACGGACCTGTGTTGCCCATTAGTCTGTACAGACGATGGAACTGCCGTCTCTTTGCAGCAGATCTTTATTTCTGCATACAACGGAGGAAATCCTGGTGCTGTTTTGAATGTTTTGAACATTTTATGAGCTCTCCGTGAGTTCTCAGCTGGTAAAATAAAACCATATGTACACGCATAAAATGATTGCGTTTAATTCAGCACACAGCATTGTTTTGAATGTTCGGTAAGCAAGCGCCGTCGCAAAATATATGTCATAAAAGAGGACCAATCAGGTTGTGACCGTATCCCTATGCCTTTGGTTTGGTAACTTTAGGTTCGCTGTTAAAAATGCCAGTGTGAACGCTAAGTGGACCAGGACTATGTTTTTTATTTTTTGGTCCGGATCAAACAAACTGAACTACAAGTGTGAACGCACCATAAATATGTAGGCTTTTATCACCTTATGTTTGTCTTTGTAAAGAAAAAAATATTAACAAAATTTTAAATTTGAGCTAGGGACATTTCGGAAATTTGGTTGATTTGACACAGAATGACCCTATAGGCCATGATCAATGACTAGTTGACATCAAGCTTGAAGTGTCATGGCAGAGCATTAAAGTTGACTAGTCTGTGCAACCCTTAAGCTATAGTAAATTTGACAGTAGTTTAACGACGTCACTTGAGAAGTTTCTCTAACACTAAAGACAAACATGTCTTCTCTACTCTTAATTCCTTCTCTGTTCTCGTTCCTCTTTTCACAGGCTGGATATAATCTTTCCCTCTCTACACAACTATCTCCATAGTTACGAATGGGCCGCATGGATGGACTAAAGAGGAGGATTTTTTTTTTGTAAACCAATTCCAATTGTGACAAAAAGTGATAAACCTTGATGCTGTAAAAATGCATCAACAGAGATGCACTGATAAAGAACCACGTCAGTGTTTTCTAGCTAAAACTCTGTTGCTACACTCTTCTGCTGTCTCCTCTTTTTTCCGTCTAAGGGAACATCCTGTTTGACTGTGGCAGCGCGAAGGGACACATGTGAAGCTCACAGTCTCCGCTTGCCAAAAAAAGACAAGAGGTACATTGTTTGGTCAAACGAAGGTCGCCCATTCTTACTCTTGAGCTAGAGGAAGCCTTCATGTGAGAGCAGGAATTCAAGAGAAGCATGTTGCTGGAGAGTTGAAGCTTTGTTTTACTTTTTTACCTTGAGTTGTTTTCTATGGAGTGCATTTTGGCTTGTTTTATCCCATATCCACCTCGAACTAAAATCACAAACAAGTGCAGACTTCACTGAGGACACTCTGACACCTTCCCCATCAGTTCCCTGAGCGTGTCTCGATTTGAAGAGGAATGAGATTCAGAGGCTTATTAGAAGACATGGATTCTAGTTGTAGCACCTCTTTTCTCATTCCAGTGTTCTCGCACCATCTTATCATGATCCTGACTGAAAATGGACAGTCCAACCCTCCTAGCAACCCAGCGGAGAACATGAAAAGACAGTGCACACGTTTTTGTGTTCAGCTGAAGCCGACTTCACGGCCATTACTTGCTGTTATTTCCTTTTTCCCCACATTGACAGAAGAAAAGCAGCCCACACTGGAGGGTTGGATTTGAGCTATATTACCAAGGAGGGCGTTTGGATGTTCTGAACTGGATGTTTTTGGTTTATGGGATGTGTCGATGAAACATTCATGAGATATTCCTGATGTCAGGCAGATCTTAGGTGGTGGGCTTCTGATGTCATTGAATGTCATGGATCAAATGTTGTCATACATAGATTAAAAAAGCAACACAGCCCTTGAAGACTTGAAGTACGGAGGTAAATATCAAACTTGAAACGTGTCTTTCATGACCAGGGGAGGGTCTGCTTTTGGTCCTCAAGTTCTGAAGTCAAGGATAAGGATGACGGTTTTAGTCAAAAGGAGCCAACACCAAAAAAGTGTGAAAATATTTAATCTCTGTAGCGTTGTCATAATCTGTTTCCCTGCATATTCCTCCATGTCATCCAGGTTCACACCACACACATACGATAAGCAAAAGGGGCTTAGAAATCACTCCTTAAAACACTAATCCAAGGCTGTTTGTTTATTTGCATATATTTGCCCCAATTACTTGATGGGAAGGTTTGAAGATGAGCAACAGCTTGTGTAGTTTGCAACTTTCCAAGTGGAGGGGGATATATTGCATACTGCATAACTTACATTTAGTTGTCAGAGTACACTATATTCTGGGTGCAGCATCTTGGAACTGGCTGGTGTTGAGATTTGTAATTCATTTATTGGGTATTATTGTCGCTGCTTGATTTTCTTGTCTTGTGGCCTCTGTTACCTGATGCCTGCATTTACTTTCCAGTGGGCATTATAATTCCTCCAGTTTATTTGCTGTGCTGTTCAGCTTCTGAAATCAATCACTGATATAATTTCGTTTTCAAGTTTATTACTTTTGAAATCGGTAGCCTGTCATCGTTGTGTTAATGTGATATTACCCAGAGATTGTTTCAATTGTAGGTTGATCGAAAAAGCAAAGATTGTATTTCCCTTAGGATGTCATGGGCTAGGAGTTTAGCAGGGACATTATCTTCAACCTATTGACATTCACTTTATATTTTCAACACTGTCATATGGCTGTTCTTTTTAGGAGGATTTCATTTTGAATTGCTTTATCAGTGTAGATTGTCATCTTAAAGTACTTACCACATATCAGACATTTTCATTTTGCTGCAGTTTCTTTCATACTGGCTTGGTGTTACATTGTCTTAGTTGCATTTTTACGCCTCCGCAAAACCTACAATAGCAATGCTGCCAGATTTATAATTCTGATATTAGAAATAGCTCCAATTAAAATCCTACAAAATTGCACTTTGCTAGTGATAACACACATCAAGGCACAAGGGCTTCAAGGACATCTCTACTTCCTTCATTTTTCCTCTTTAAATGTGTATTTTAACCCAAACTGTTGATGAAGTATCCAGGCAGCCTGTGTTTCATGCTTGCCCATCTGTTTCTCGTAACAGTGCCTTGGTAACTCTTTATGTGATGTATCTAATCTCTTCTTATTGCTCCATTTTTGTTATTATTGCACACTGGTCAAGAGCTGCCAGTTGCTAGGGGAGAATTTCAAAGATGCTGCTTCTCTGTTTTGTGTGGTAGGGAGTCAAGCCTTCGTTATTCTTAGCTCAAGAGAATCACACAAATACAAAAATAAAGCCCAGCACCCCAAAACGTGCAATTCATTTACATCTTCACATAATTCCTTAGGTTAAAACATGCGCTTTAAGGGAGCAACTAAACACTCTTTTGTCTTATTTGGCCTTCGTGCTAGCATTTGTCATTAAGAGTATTCAAGTATTGTGAATATTATCAAATCTATTGCAAAACCATCAAAGGCATCAGCCTATTTCATTTACGTATATAAAGAGAAATCCAACCAAAACCGAAAGCATTACAGCATTAACTTTATTATTTATGGCATTTAGCAATGCTAACAGTGAATTAGCTGAAGCACCCAACATATTCTTGTCAGTGATCCAGTCTGTAGGGTCGTCATTGCATGATCTCTAAAAACAGACGTGCTCCCTTCACAGCGCTGATGTGCTCTTAGACCGTTTTTATTAGCCCAAAACTGGTGCTTACATCTTCAAGTGACTCAGACCGACAGAATCGCACATACACACACTAAAATGGAGATTAGCGTCTCAATTCATTTACAATGTCACAGATTTGTGACGAGCCCTTTTCATCAAGGTTTTGTTAACATGACGTGAAAGTGAGCTTGCTTTTTTTAGTCTTGTGTGCTACAAGCCACTTTGAAGGAAAGATGATCTCAAATGTCAGCCTGTTGTAATGTCAAGACCACATCGTGGTGTCACATTTGTGTCATTCATCGGTGTCTTTCAAAGGCAAAAAGTTTGGATGTAGACTATCAGGATTGGACTGAATGTATGTTTAATTCTGGAAATGTCTATGCTATATCTGCTATACATATAGTGAACATCCAACAAACTACATGACTCATGAAATGTCCCTTAAAAACATATCGGAAAAGACTTCATATCTATATTTAAATTGCACACTGCAGCTTGTATTGAAGTAGTATATGAAAATGTTGTACTACAGGATGAACATATCAGTTTTGTGTGGACTGGAGGTCAATGTGAAAATATCTTGGAATGCACTTTTCCAGCTTCTTTTTGTCCTTTTATTCTCATTTTGAGAACCACATCCATGCGTTTCTCTCCAGTAGGTAAGAGGTACGAGCCCAGCCTTGAAGGACTTTTAAAGGACTGCTCTGCTATGGCTATCCAAAGCCTAAAGGAATACAGTCAGTCTTGAGTTACATACTTGACCAAAAGGATTTTTTTTGAACACTGACTTTCAAACTTTCAAAGACCTTAAAAGAGCGGTCCGTTGCGGACATCCAGACAGATACTCTGACGCTGAAAGGAGAACTAATGAATAGAAACCTTTTTTGTACAGAGATATATTTTTATGGAAATAAATTTGTAATATAAAAAAAGAGAAGTGTATTGACAGATCTGTAAATGTTTTTCATTATTGTAGTACAAATGCTAGTGGGGATTATAAAAAATATATATATAAAATATATATATACAAAGACAAAATAGAGACAAAGGTTTTTTTGTAAATGTAAAAACGATTGTATATAGAAGTTTACATATTGTAAATATGTAATACCCAACATGGCTTGTCTGCAATATATAAAATGTATTTTATCTGTCTGTATATGATGCTTTGCATTGTGTTTCAGCTTATTCTACTTTCTTGAACTTGAAACCTATTTTGAAGTTTTTGGAATAAAAAAAGGAAACATATGTGCCTGGTAGTTTTTTTGTTTGTAACTTGAATGCATGATAATGAAACTTTGGCTGAACAGACCTTTATTTGTCTACTGTGTGCTTTTATTTAACCCTACCTGACAAAGTAGGACAATTAAGCCCTATTAATTGTTTCTCGTGGGGTCGTAAGGTATTTTCATCATTTACAGGGGCTAGTCTGTGTGTCGTCCGAATCCAGAATGTCTGTTATCTCCCACCACCCGTGTAAAAATCCCCGGCCAAATTACCTACTGTTTTTTGACAAACACCAAGGTTGTGTGGTAATTTATTTGCCTGTCCACATCTACATCTGATTTTTCAAGAAGAAATCGCTTGAAAATGAACTGTTTAATATACTTGTTGACCACTGCAGAGCACCATATCATTGCATCGCTGTCATTTTGATGCATTTTAAAGATCTATAGCCTACACTTCTATTACTGAAATGCTGATAAGTAAAGGTCCTTCTCAAAATATTAGCATATTGTGATAAAAGTTCATTATTTTCCATAATGTTATGATAAAAATTTAACTTTCATATATTTTAGATTCATTGCACACCAACTGAAATATTTCAGGTCTTTTATTGTTTTAATACTGATGATTTTGGCATACAGCTCATGAAAACCCAAAATTCAAAAAATTAGCATATCATGAAAAGGTTCTCTAAACAAGCTATTAACCTAATCATCTGAATCAACTAATTAACTCTAAACACCTGCAAAAGATTCCTGAGGCTTTTAAAAACTCCCAGCCTGGTTCATTACTCAAAACCGCAATCATGGGTAAGACTGCCGACCTGACTGCTGTCCAGAAGGCCATCATTGACACCCTCAAGCGAGAGGGTAAGACACAGAAAGACATTTCTGAACGAATAGGCTGTTCCCAGAGTGCTGTATCAAGGCACCTCAGTGGGAAGTCTGTGGGAAGGAAAAAGTGTGGCAAAAACGCTGCACAACGAGAAGAGGTGACCGGACCCTGAGGAAGATTGTGGAGAAAGACCGATTCCAGACCTTGGGGGACCTGCGGAAGCAGTGGACTGAGTCTGGAGTAGAAACATCCAGAGCCACCGTGCACAGGCGTGTGCAGGAAATGGGCTACAGGTGCCGCATTCCCCAGGTCAAGCCACTTTTTAATCAGAAACAGCGGCAGAAACGCCTGACCTAGGCTACAGAGAAGCAGCACTGGACTGTCGCTCAAATTTTGCATGTCATTCGGAAATCAAGGTGCCAGAGTCTGGAGGAAGACTGGGGAGAAGGAAATGCCAAAATGCCTGAAGTCCAGTGTCAAGTACCCACAGTCAGTGATGGTCTGGAGTGCCATGTCAGCTGCTGGTGTTGGTCCACTGTGTTTTATCAAGGGCAGGGTCAATGCAGCTAGCTATCAGGAGATTTTGGAGCACTTCATGCTTCCATCTGCTGAAAAGCTTTATGGAGATGATTTTGTTTTTCAGCACGACCTGGCACCTGCTCACAGTGCAAAAACCACTGGTAAATGGTTTACTGACCATGGTATTACTGTGCTCAATTGGCCTGCCAACTCTCCTGACCTGAACCCCATAGAGAATCTGTGGGATATTGTGAAGAGAAAGTTGAGAGACGCAAGACCCAACACTCTGGATGAGCTTAAGGCCGCTATCGAAGCATCCTGGGCCTCCATAACACCTCAGCAGTGCCACAGGCTGATTGCCTCCATGCCACGCCGCATTGAAGCAGTCATTTCTGCAAAAGGATTCCTGACCAAGTATTGAGTGCATAACTGAACATAATTATTTGAAGGTTGACTTTTTTTGTATTAAAAACACTTTTCTTTTATTGGTCGGATGAAATATGCTAATTTTTTTAGATAGGAATTTTGGGTTTTCATGAGCTGTATGCCAAAATCATCAGTATTAAAACAATAAAAGACCGGAAATATTTCAGTTGGTGTGCAATGAATCTAAAATATATGAAAGTTTAATTTTTATCATTACATTATGGAAAATAATGAACTTTTATCACAATACGCAAATTTTTTGAGAAGGACCTGTATTTACACAAATCTTTCATCACGACTCAAAAGAGAAAGAAGAAAAACACGTAAACATTTGAAAAGAGCCGTTACTGCGGAAGAATTAACATTATATAGGGTACATTTGGAGCATTGTATTAACTTATTTCCGCTCATTTCCACATTTTTTAAATGACATCTTCCTATTTTTAAACAGATTCAAATATTTAATTTAATAATATGAAATTATTAATTATGATATGATTCTTATTAAGCATAAGAATTAAATAGAAATAAATTTTACAGCAGACAATCACGTGAGCAGTGTTCCCAGTGGGCAGGATCACAAAACTCAATACTCCACCATGAATAAATCATCCGAATGCAGTTTTATCACTGAGGTGGCATGCACATTTATTTTTACGGACGTCTACATGAGAAACAATTACCGTCTGAATAGGGCTTTAGACTAGTTATTTTCCTTTAGTTCTCCTGTAGCATGAAGCGGCTATATATGAAGGTATGAATGTAGGAAGCCATCAAGGCATCCGATTTCAATGTTTTGAGTGCACTGTTCAGATGCTTTATCTGATAGATTTTTAAGGCAGCTTTTTTGTGTCCTTTATTACATATGTCAGAGAAAAAGGTTTCTGATGTAATGATAAGAAAAATGTATTCACATACACTATATTTCCCATATTTACCGTGATAGTGTGCCACCTGCACAACAAGTCCATTTGTGAAATTTCCTCACTACTAAATATTCCACGGTCAGCTGTTAGTGGTATTATAACAAAGTGGAAGCAATTGGGAACAACAGCAACTCAGCCATATTAAAAAAACAAAACAAAAATGGGGTCAGCGCATGCTGAGGTGCACAGAAGTCGGCAACATTCTGTAGCGTCAATAGCTACCATATATAGAGATCATACATCTATAAATGTTCGCTGAAAAACTGGTTAACCTATCGCACTATTTGTCTACAGCCAAATCATAGACATGCTGCTTTAATGAAGAGTTGCACTCTTGCTTTTCTGATCTTGCCTAAATATCATTTAGCAATATAAGTACTATTATTAAATTGCTCCTTATTACAACGATTTTCCCCTTAAACTTAAAGGTAAAGATTTCGAAGTTGAGAAACAGACTCAATGCTCTCATTTTTAAGGAGCACCTGAGCTTGTTTGTCTTTCACAACTTTTGACAGCTTTAAGGGCAAAAATTGAGAAAATGTCTCTGAGAAAGACCAGATTTAACGTTTAACAAAAGTAAAGTAGTGTTTATATATTAGAATTATCAAGAAATGTCACCTTCGAGCAACACAGTGATTTAATACACTTGATTAATGGTTAATTATTTGAATATTTTGTCAGCCATAAAGTGGCAATTTTTGTTTTATTGGTTTAACAAAAGCAAAATCATTCCAAGTACCCCCTGGAACCTGCTTAACTACCCCTTTGGGGTGCATGTACCCCTGGTTGGTTGGGAATCCCTGCTGTACGACATCAAGCCTCTGGGTGTAATAACTTTCTTTAGAAGCCACTTCTCTAGGAAATACAAATACTGTGGGAGTACAGATGGCGTTTTGATCGTTTATTATTTATTCAGTTCTTGTCATTAGTGTCTTCCCGCTTGTGTTCAGTGGTAGCTTGAGGGAGAAGACTTTAATCCAAACTTTTGCAACAATAACATCTAGTAGACTTAAAGTTTTGTCAAACCATGCCTGGGATGTATAATTAAAGGTAAAAAGCAGCACAGATCTCCCAGGGTTCCACACGCCTCCCACACAGCAGAAAAAAACACCAAGCTGGAGATTCTGTTTTCTGCCAATGTAACATTTATTCACAAAATATTAACGGTTTCAGAAAGAGAGGCCATTTCGAATGGGTCCAATTTGGGTTCCTCCACTTGCAGTGCATCACCTTTAGTTCATCTGGGAGCAGGACAGCAGCCAAACTAAGTAAAAGTCTGTAATAGGATACCTGGAGTTTCATTATTAGCTTGGACCATGGGCGTCTGAATCATTGTATGTCGGTGGGTCAAGACCCATCCACTTTTTAAGACCAATGATATTGGACCCACTCACTTTTACCATCTATAATTCTGTTCACCTACCCTTAACCAATAAACACGTTATTATTAAAAACGTTAGACACTTTATTTCCACTTTTTGAATGTTTTCTTCATTTTTATTCAAAATAAATGCCTTTCCGATCTAATGTGTGATAGGAAAAGGGAGTAGAACGAGTCCGGTTCGAACCTTGGGTCATTTTGCATCAAAACTTTGTCATGCGTCTTACCCCTGGACACTACATCACTTTAAATAGTTTGGTGACTTTTATCATTTTGTCTGGCCCAGCCAGACGTTTAGTAAACAATACTATTTGTACTTGATGTAAACTGCATACTCCAGTAAAAGTTTCAGGGGGACCCAACCACATTATTTTAGCTTCCGACGCCCATGGGTTGGATAGTCTACTTCAAAAAGAGATCATGTTAATCAAATTCCTTTTTGGTCCAATTTTCAGGAAGTGCAAGCTTTAAAACCAATTAAAGGGGTAGTCCGATCAAAAATGAAAATTGCCGTTGTTTACTTAGCCTCACATCATTCCAAACTAGACAGGTGCCAGTATATGGTAATGCGATGTATCTCATGCACGATATTGTTATCGTGGGCACCTCAAAATACAGTGAATAATTATTTATTACAAATTATTCCGATTTTTAGAATGCAATTTAAGAATCCTTTACCCATCAGCAGTTTAAAATGAACAACACTGAATGTGCACTGATGTAAACAGACCCAATGCGCATGAACAGCAGTGAAGGAGACGCGCATTCAGTCTCTGACAGCAGAGGGCGCTGATGCAACAGCAGAAATGCAGCCGTTTCCCTGGTTATCCTCGTAAACAAAGCAGACTCCCGCTACTAAAGACAGCCATTCAGATTTCTGTATTCGCTACGGTGCTCATCACATCACCAAATTCTTAATACTTAAAGACTTAAGGCTATTCATTTTCAAAGTAAACATCTGCTGCACTTTAATCTGGATTACTTGCCCTAGATATAGTTGGAATATGTTCTGATTCTTTGTTGTTGTCACACTTTACAATAAGGCTCTATTATTTAACATTAGTTAATTCATTAACAAACTGACAATGAAAAATACTTCTAAAGCATTTATTAATCATAGTTCAATGTAAATTTCAGCATTTAATAACACATTAAAATCAAAAGTTGTAACTGCATTATTTAATGGACCTGAAATAACTAACAGTAGCTTTTTTAAACTAACATTAACAAAGAAGAATAACTTCTGTAAAAATTTAGCTGTTTGTTCTTTATTAATGTTAATGCACTAACTAATGAAACCTTATTGTTAAGTGTTACCTATTGTAATTTATAATTCTTTTGCACTTTAATTGGTTTAAAAATATTTCTTTACTTTTTCTATTTATATTTATGTATTGCTTTCTTGTATTTAAATGTTCAATGTTCCTCAAAAAAACTTTTTAGTAAATAGTAAATATTGGAAATAGTGCATTGGAATATGGGTAACAAAGAACATTCCTTTTTAAGAGTGTATAAACAAACTTTTGGTTACACTTTAGATTAGGGGTCCAATTCTCACTGATTACAATAATTACTGATTAATAGTTAGTACTGTTGTTGTTAAGTTTAGGAATTGGGTAGGATTAACAATGTAAAATAAGGTCATGCAGAGTAAGATATTAATATGTTCTTTATAAGTACTAATAAAACAATCAATATCCTAGTAATATGCGTGCTAATAAGCAACTAGTTAACAGTAAGAATTAGACCCTAAACTAGTTAGTAAACTTTATTTCTTCCAAAAATCTTTTCGGGCACACGAGATAAAAGCAAAAAATCTTTTGACATCGATGGTTCCATGAAGAACCTTTAAATCCTATCATGCCCCTTTGTAAATTACGTCTCTGATGTCCAGAGTGTGTATGTGAAGTTGTAGCTCAAAATACCCCACAGTAGCATGTTCAAATTGTCACTTTTTGAGGGTGAGCAAAAACACGCCATTATGGTGTGTGTCCCTTTAAATGCAAATCAGCGTCTGGTAAACGTGAGGTAACCAGAGCTGCTAACTTGAGATCTTGAAGCTCCACTCTCTTCTTTGAGAGAGAGTGAAGCTTCAAGATCTCAAGTTAGCAGCTCTGGTTACCTCACACAGACACGCACTGAAAATGTCAGAAACCGTTCAGTCTTTTATGTTCAAACTGGAGTCGGACAATGATGGAGAGACTACACAACATGTAGAATGCAACAGGACGTTTCTGAATGTTAGTTGAAGAGTTGAATTTATGTAGCTGATGTGGAGTTACCTTCAAGTCATTGATTAGCATGTTCTGTCATAAGAAAAATATATATATTTTAAGAACCATTTGTTGTTTCTTTGGGGAACCAAAATGGTTCTTCTGTGGCATTGCTGTGAAAACCCTTTTTTTGAGAGAGAGAACAGGTTTGTTCCAATTTATTTTGGAAGTGTTGTGACGAATGGTCGGCTGATGGTGACGGGTGCTTGGTTAGGTTAAACTCTGCTCCTGATTGATTAAATCAACTGCCACACCAGGCCATTAGTCACCACTGGTCCCTTCTGCTCTTGGCAGTTATTAATCATGAGTCACGACAGCCCACCGTCCACTGAAGTGCTTTACCACTGCAACAACCCCATCCCTGGTCTCCATTCAAAGAAATTCTCCACTGGATTTTAGTCTTGTACAATAATGGGTTAAAATGTCCCATCAATTATTTCTTACTGACTCGTACTGGCTCTTTGTATTTCACTTTCAAGTCTTAATGATCAACTAATGCCCCCTGACATTTTTTCTGTTTGTCCATATGGTTTTAGAGTGAAAACGGGGACAGTCAGAAGCACCACAGAGGTAGATGGGATTTGTGACAATTATGCATTTAAGTCATTATGGATGTGCTTGTAATGAGCTATGATAGATCCTTTTATATGGGCAGACATTGACTGTAATTACTCCAAGGTGTATTTTTTTTGGTTTAAGCCTTTACTTGAATAAGGACTTTTAAGTCATACTTTTCCTCTTGTAAAGATGGGTATCATTATTGAATTATAATTTTTGTAATCAGTAAAGAGGCTTGAGAAATCTCTTGTGACATAAGAGCTTCATGTACTGACCACTTCCTCTCCAGACCAATAACAATATATTGTGTATGAAAAGGAACTAAATGTAGTGTAAGCTCAGCAGTTAGTATTAAAGAGCAAGACCTATTTTACCGTTTTCAACTCAAGTGTGTAATGTTGCTGTTTGAGCATGAAAAAGGTCTCCAAAAGCTATAAAGCACTAAGTCACTCCAAAGGGAATTATTCTCTATATCAGTGCGTACTGTTCCTGAACTCACTGAAACGCCTTTATTGTAGCCTTGAGTTTACTTCCGTTTACTACACATCACAAGATCCCACATTTAAATAATTTGGTCATGGCTTGGTAGAGTTATGTTAGTAGTCTGATGATTCTACCACTGGGCCATTTGCATAAACGGTTAAGTCTAGTGTTTCAAGTTATTCATTGATTTTAATAACTAACTATATAACTTTTTCCAAGTCAGATGCGTACAAATGTGAATAATTTAATTTGATAACAAAAAGACTTACCCCTATAGCTGCACTGAAAAAAAAAGTACTTATTTTCTTTTGCATGTTTTTGCACAGATTTTTAAAGTACATTTTACAGATTGAATCTACTTAACTAAGGTAATATTAATAAGGAATACATAACTTTAACTTTTGCCAAAAAAGTAATTTCTACTGAGTTGAAGTTTTGCTATTCTGTTTCAATTAAAGTTCACTCAATCAATATAACACTGAATTGCTTTTAAAGTCTATGCTTAACTCTACATAAAGACTACATCCATATCGGATTCAGAGCGATGATCAAACACAGATGGAGTAGATAGAGTCCATCAACACCCCTAATGTTTGCTCAGTCCTGTAGCTCGTCCTGGGTCCACATTTCATTCAGTAACATTAAGCAGTTTTGATTTAATTGATGTTTAATGTTAATGATCACATTATTTTACATGTGTATCTGCTAACATACGATCGCCTGTGTTTTGATCAGGAGATTCCGTGCTCATTCAGAAGAGCAGTGAAAGCATGGAAACCTGGGAAGCATTTTCTTGCAAATAACGGGAAATGATGTGTTTAGCGTGGAAAGAGTTAACTTCTAAGTAAATAATACAGTAGATATTGTGTAGATAACTTATCTACATAATAGAAGTAATAAAATACTAAAATATTTTAACTTCACCACAAATATTATTTTTATCAGTGTTCTAAAGCGGTTGACCAATCATAAAACACTGGTCCAGCTGACTAATCAGAGCATATTGCGCTTTCAGAAGGATGGCCTTCAGTTCATAGAGACCGCAACTATATAAAATGTTTTATTTGAACATTTAATTATTAAAACTTATTCTAGTAGACCCCAAAAACTAAATCAAGACTTTGTAAAAGGGCATAATGTGTCCTCTTCAAGAAAATAAATGTTGTCATGTCTGTATTTACGTTACTCATTACATTTGGTTCCTTTCATTCTACTGTTCCTAAGTTTGGGAATTCTCAGAGAGGGGTTCTCGTTTCCATGTCAGCTCTGAACCCTCTTAGATACAGGGTTTTTAAATGTCTCCCTGCAGTTTCCGGTATTTTGAATGTTTTTCATTAAATCTGAGTTGAATAGCACCCATCTGAGCTGGCCCCAGCCGGCTGGACCCAGACTTTCTCCACTCTAATCAGAAGTACACGCTCATTCAGACCAGGAATTGATAGACTGGCAGGGCCAGCGATCTGCACCACTTCCCCGTCAAATTGAATATAACGTGGCATGCACCTAAAATGCAGTGTCATGGCAACCGGCACAGTGCAGCACTAGGATCTCAACCTCAAACATTTAGTCAATTTTGTGTTTAGATTCATGTTCCCGTTTCTGTTTTGTAAGTGTATTAGATAAATGTGGTGTTTACAAAATGATGTCACAGCATTACAGTGACATCATAAAATAAAGTTATCAGAAATTTATTGTATGAAATATCTTTATGAAAATAAAATGTAAGTTGGCATTGTAGCAATCTAGAAATGCACTACAGCTAAAGCCACAAGTCTGACCATGTTATCTGTCCATGACCATGTCTAAAACTCTGAATTTTATGAACATTGATCCAGAAGGGCCACTCTCTTGCAGATTTTAGCTCCAACCCTAATCAAACACACCTGAAGCTAATCAAGGTCTTGAGAACTTTTAAAGTTACAGGCAGGTCAGTGTTTTTTCAGGGTTGTAGCTAAACTCTGCAAGAGAGTGGCCCTTCTGGATCAACGTTCCCCACCCCTGTTCTAAACTGTATCAATCCTCTTCTTGAAAATAGGAATATTTCAGTAAGTTTTACTATTAAAAATTATTCATAAAAGTATCTCCATAGGTGACAGGTGCATTTTAGGACTAGCTAGCATGTTAGCTTAGCACACCATAAAAACAACAATTTCTGAGATTAAAACCATGTTTTTGCTCCAAACTTACTTTATATCACGAGTCAAGTGTTTTAAATAACCTTCTGTGATTTCACGTGGCTTCGTGTCAAAAAAATCAGACAGAAAATATATACATTTTAGGTATTCTACACAATGATGAAAGCTATGTCGAATAGCATTGCATTATAAATATAATCTATTATGAAAACACCCAACATGGCATGAAGTAAACATGGCATATTCCAGTTACATTTTAGAACATTTAACATAATGTATATCTGTTCTCGAACTAAATTCATTCTCCACTCATCGCCATGATGGTCACCCTACAAAAAAACAGCATAAACTCTTCTAAATTAGCATAATAAAACATTAAACTACTAAAATCTCCCACTTAATCTTGCGCACACACAAAAAAAACCACTTAATTGTAGCATTTACTGTCTGTGTTGAGTGTCATGTCAAAGCATGCAGGGAAATAGAAATCCAGCCCAGTTTCAGTTTTAATTTAAATTAGTCTAAATTAAAAGTTGATAGGACTCAATACAATGAAACGGTTCAGATTACTTAAAATGTGTCAGATTTGAGAACTCAAAAGTAAAATAAAGTTCTAAAAGTGAATTTGTTTGAACTAATTAGTTTAATCGGAGTTGACAACTCAAAGCAGGTCATTATTTTGAGTGTTAGGGTTTACTGTGTGGGAGGTATGCCACAAAGCTTTGTTCCTTCATTAACTGAAAACAGACTGAAAGAACGATTCTTGGGATTTAAGAATCAATATCGGTTCTTCAAAATGAGAATCTAATGACAATTTTTCTTTCTTTTTTTGTTTTGTTTTACCCAGCCCTACTGAAAAGGAACATTTAGAAAAATTCTCTAAAATGCGCACATAAAAAATTTGCTATATTACCATATCAAGAGTTTGGTTGAATGCAGTTTGACATGCTTCCCAAATCTTTGTTGATGTCAAAGTTACAGACCCCAAATGCATTTTTGTGTCACAACCATAGTAAAACTACTGTTCTCCCAGAAAGACTCAGAAATAAAGTTTAATCTAGCATTTTTTAATGTTAATCTAGTTTATTTAATGAACATTTTATATAACAGCCATCTGACAGTGTGGTTCCTGCTCCTCCTCAAATTCTGCCACAGAAAGACATGGTTGGCACACTAAAAAGCAAGATGATAGTGTAGTTTTTGCTTCAAAACTCCTCTTACAGCCTAAGACAATAATGTTCAGATATCAATTAATTGTAATGAACATTCTGATTATCCTTGAATACAAATTGGATTTGAAAGAGGTGAGACACCTGGTGCCCATGGATAAGTCCAAGATTCTTTCAGCGGAATGCGTTCTGGGGGCTTCTGTGCTAAGGATAAATTATGAATAAAACAGGCAGTTATTTATGGAGATGAGAGGATGTTAAAGCCTTTTTAAATTAAATTACGCTGATCCACGCTTTGTGAGCTGAAATCCCCATGGCGCAGCACCTCTGAACTTCCTTTTTGTTATTTTAATTTTTTTTTTTAAATATGAGGCGTAGAGTCCATGTTTGGAGGTTATTAATTCCCTCTTCTGTTTACCCCGACATCACACTTAAACCATTGTTAATTCTTTTCCAAAAAGATTCCCTTTCCTTTTAACATCCCTTTTACTGTAAACAATGCTTTGCATGCAGAATGTCTGAAAAGGTCTCTTTTGATGTTATTTCTTTATCTGAAAGATAGCTTAAAGCAAGTCATTAAATACATTTTCAAAAGTACAGAAAAGGAAAACAGAAGTTACTGTAAAAGTAATATTGCTGTTCCATTTGATAACTAGGTTTTACAGTTAATTTTGAAGGACAGGATAGACCGTCTGTTTCGCTACTCCTGAGAGAAAGTCTGAAAAGTACATAGAAAAAGAGTTTCCCCATATACACATATAGCTTTATTTCTGTCAGCAGCAACATTTTAGAATACTTTCCCATCATTAATGAATAACTACACAAAAACATAATCAACAATATTAACATTCTAGTAACTACTATTAACTAACAAGAAACTCTGATTAATTAATTAGTATGTAATATCACTCAGTTGAATGTGGTAGTTCAGAAGACTACTAAGAACTATTATTTACAGCAATGGTCAGCAACAGGTGGCCCACGGGCCTAAATTGACCGCCAGCAATAATATCTGGCCCACGCCCGCAGCCAGGTTATTTTGATAGCGCTGGTTCTGAAAAAGATCTGACATGATAGTGTTACGAAGGCCAGCTATTGAGAGCTGTGCAGGTAAACCCCTCCCCTGATGTCAAGACATGCTCTAGTGACTGATGCTAGAGGTTGCAGCCTTCAGCCTCATTATTAGAGCATCCGACTCCTATGCGAAAAGACCTGGGTTCGACCACCACTTGGAGCGGGTGGTGCGAAGCGGAGATTACAACAACAGTTACTCAATATCAATATCAATTTGTCTTTAGTGATTTTACCTTCAAAAAAAAAAAATTTTGCAGCAATGTTTTATTTTGGGATGAATTGAGAACTTTTCATTTGAAAAGTTCTGAAAGACATTCAAAAGAGTCTGTGGAATGGATCGCTAGACACGCCTCTAAAAGAGCCGTCATGAAATGTGTGTAGGGGTGTAACACGATTCGATATGGATCTCGATACTGAACTCACGATACGGTACGTATCCCGATATTTTAAGCCAAAATAAAGAGTTTTTTTATTTTGTACTTTTTTATTATTATTAAAATAGTATTATTATTTGTGTATTATTATCATCATCAGGACTCACAAATATTCCACCATTGCATTATTATACATTATGTATAGATTGTATGTAATAAGAACTTTTTTTAATGCAGGGAGCATTCTCTCCCGGTGCTCGCTATGTCCTGCCTCTCCCGCTATTAATGAAGTATGTAAGAATAAACTATCTAAAATGCTTTGAATAATCATAATACTAAAACTAAATAGGATCTGGTGATTTAAATTATGTTTGCGCTTTCACTAAGGAGTGCTGCTTTAAATGGTGTTTGCGCTCTCACTTTGAAGAGTGCCGTTCCGGCAGCGCGTGCACTTCAGATGATCAATGCAAACAATCATAGTTGTAATCGCAAGAGTGTCGAAATGACCGCTCTCAAACTGTAAATGTTTAGCTCATCCAAGAATTTTATTTCTGCATTTACTCCCTCTCATGTTGTTTTTGCGCGTCACGCAATCATTTGAAAGTCTGTGTTTACTACAATATGCGCGTAGTTTTAAATATATTAATCATATAAAGCCATTGTGTCTCTTCAGAAGACTTCAGAAGATTTGGAAGAAGATGATGGTGAGTAGTAGGGCTGGGACGGTTACCGTATTACCGCGGTCACGTGACGCCTACCGCGGGTATGAGATCGTCACCGCCACAAAAAAAATAAAAATTGGTTTACATTCCAGTCTTCATATATTTCGCTAGATTAACTAGCATGTTCACTTTGTGATGGACGATGATATTGTTTTTATATGTATAAAAATAATTTATAGCCTACTCATATTTTATCTTTTTACATAAATACTATTTTCTACTAAAAAACAATAATATCGTTATTTTACTAAATCAAATAAGGACTCATAGGTTGTACGTGAGGGGAAAAAAGTAGCTTGCTTCCACTTGAGAGGAGTTGTGCTCTTTATTTTAATATCTCCTTACATAAATACTATTTTCTACTTAAAACTATAATTTCGTTATTGACCCAGTGTTTTGTATGTGAACGCTGTTTTACGTGATTATTACCACAGGAGTACAGGAACTAAATTTGCAGATGTAACATCGCAGCCATGAAAACATAGGCTATGGATTCATGCTGAATGAGAGGGGGAGGCTGAGCCCAATTTAAGATTTGCCAGCTTTTTAATTCTGTTTTGCGATCTGGTCACCCAGTATTCCGATTTCTGTGAATTTTAACAATAGACCTAACGTTAGTCCATTTTATTTCACTGGACATCTCGTTTCTTTTCCCAAATCCTCACTCGCGTCACACTCATTTTCGCAGGGAATAATAAACGTTTCTTCCTTTCATTGGCTTTAGTCTATTATACCCATTCAAATCTATTACTGTGGTAAAGTAGAAAAACACTGTAGGACGAAATTTTATATAAAACACAGTTTGAGATTGTTATTAGACTTGAGGCGCGTCAAGTTTATTTTAAACCCAGCGATGTTGCTTTTGTTTTTTTTTAGCAGTGCATAGCCTAATCAAACAAATGTAGCCTAAATGTCTTGACCCTGTGGAAGATAAAATTCGCTCTTCAGACGTTTTACAACAAGTGTTGCTTTGCAACGTCAGGAGAAAACATGAAGACGTAGATATTCGAGTTTATCCAGCTCCTGTCATCTCAAAGCGCAGACCGGCATATGACGCATCTTTGCGGGGAAATAGGCTATGAAACAAATATTTTTTAAACAAATATTTAATTTTCTTATTTCTTAAGATTACCATTATTTACTTATAATCATTGAAATGTTTTACAGGCTGTAATGTGTTGTTTCACCGACGGAAAATAAACATGCATGCTTATGAAATGGATGTTTGAGCATTTATTATTTCAAATTTTAGGCTAGACTACAGTATTTAAAATAGCATATAGGTCTATGCATAGTTATACTCTCAATTTGATCTACAGAGCCAAGTTTTTAGTTTAACTATAGAAGAGGTTTAGTGTGTGTTTAAAGCGGTTTACCGCTGAACCGCTGGAATTTTTTGCTTTTCAACCGCGGTAAGAAAAATCCTTACTGTCCCAGCCCTTGTGAGTAGCTACATGATGAAAGAATTTACATTTGTGGTACATTTGTTAATTTGTGTTTGTGTGAATTATACCTAATAAATAGGCCTACTACAGCAAGTTGAGCCTTAGATAAAATAACTATATATTGCGAATCATATAGTTTCCATCAACGATACATATCATCACTTTTATATCGTGATCGTTACACCCTTAAATGTGTGGTATGGCTTTTGCATTCACAAAACCAGGTAGAATGAACACATAGTTGTTCCATTCTTCTTTGTATACATAATTAATATGAAGAATACATAATGTATAATTAATTCTAAAGTGGAGATCATGGTAACCCACAAGTAATGACTCAAGTATTACCAAAGGAATTACTAATGATTTGGATCAATATTCTAAAGTGAAAAACATGATAACTCCTCAATATTGACTGAAGTCATTGTAAGCTTTTGAGGTTTTAGTACGGTTTAGAATATTAATAGCTCAAGAGTTACTACAACCTTCTAAAGGAATTACAAATTATTTGGATCAGTATTCTAAAGTAAAGACCTTCGTAACCCACTAGTAAAGTGTTACCAAATCCATCAGAAGGAATTACAATCCAAAACCTTACAAATAACTCAAAAGCTTACAATGACTTTACTAGGGTGTAGGGCTGAACGATATGGACAAAATTTCATATCTCGATTTTCATGCCAGATATCTCGATACAATACGATATGACTACGTGTTCGGTGAAAAACAAGCATTTCTCAGAAAAATAAAAATATCATAATACAAATAAATGTGGAAAGTATAGTTTTAAGAAAAGTCATCAACATTAACATAAATTACACACTGATGTCTATGGAAGAGGTAATAATCCTTTCCATTATAATTCGACATGTTTTATTCATATCAGATACACATTGTGTAATTAACTTCAATGTTTACTCTATTCTATTCCCAGTTCACCAGCCACTTACTTTTAAGTATTTCAGAAGAAGTGGATGAATTCACGTGTTGTAAACCTAGAGGTCCTAAATCCAATAGATCCGATTCTCTGAACTGTGTCTGCGGCTAACACGGCGGCACCCATCGCGCATACAGCTCAACTAACGTGATCGTTTTAAAGGTGTTTAAACAATAATATACTTCCACTTGCATGTATTTGACAATAGGAATATTTCGTGCCACAGCGAACACATTTATGAATATTCTGAATAAAATAGGAAAAATTATATTAAAGTAGATCATCATTCATTCAGCGCTGTTGCTGCTGCGGTGTCACGTGACAAGCAATGACGCGTCACCATGGAAACAGCGCCCCCTCCTTACACAATATAGTTCCCATGTCCCTGGTCATTTGATTGAGTTATCTGTAAAGTTCAAATGTGTTCAGGCTAGGCATGTGCAGGTATCACATTTTCATGTTGCGATTAATTGCTGAAGCTTTTATCACTGTATTATTACGATATTGAAATAAGTTGTAAAAAAAGTGTTGTCATACTATAACCGGTTTAATAACTTTCTTATAACAAAAATAACATTTAAATACAATAAAGCAATACACAAATGTAAAAGTAAAGACATAAACCAATTAAAGTGCACAAGAATTATAAAGAACAATAGGTAACACTTTACAATAAGGTTTCATTAGTTAGTGCAGTGCAGTGTCATTATGAGATTGATTTTCTTTTTTTAATAACTTCTCAAACCCAAACCTTAAAACTTTAAAGAGTTATTTTAAAACGACTGAACCTCCTGAGACGGAATCAATGGCTGTGAAGTGTTAGTCTGGAAGCTTGTTTCCGCCACTGAATAAACTCATTTAAAGGTGCTCTAGATCGAAAAAGACAGTAATGAAGCCAATCAGGATATGGAGATGATTAGGAGGCCATGATGGACAGAGGCCATTACAGTCAAAAGTTCAGTACATGCAAATCACATACAATGAGTCTCAAACACCATTGCTTCCTCCTTCATATGTAACTCTCATGCGTGAAAAACACCACGGAAAAGAGGCAAATCTTAACATAATCATTAATATGTACACTCCCAACGTTTACATTAGGGGTGTAACGATATATCGTTAAACGATATATCGCGATATAAAATGTGACTGTGTATCGTTGATGGAAACGATGAGATTCGCTATATATAGCGAATCTCAATCACATTAGAACTGTGATTGATTGCATCTTCTGAAGTCCACGCGCTGCCGGAACGGGACTCTTCAAAGTCAAAGCGCAAACAATTTTTTAAGTGGTACTCGTCTAAGTCAAAGCGCAAACACCATTTAAATCACTATATCACATTTAGTTTTAGTAGTATGATTATTCAAAGCAAATTAGATGGTTCATTCATACATACTGTATTAATAGAGAGATAGGCGGGACATAGCGAGAACGGGAGAGTTGCGAGCATGGGGTGAAAATGCTGCCTGCATTGAAAGCGCGAGTAATGCGTGAGGGAAAAAAAATAAAGTTTACAGAGTTTCAGTGACATTATTAAATTAATAATATTATTACATAGAATCATACAACGACTATACATAATGTTGAATATAATATAATAATGCATAGGGAGAATATTTGCTGGATCTGATAATAATGCATAAAATTATTATTTCAATCATAATACAAAATAGTATATATATACACATACATACATACATACATACTATTTCTCCATATATACTATACTATTGCCTAATCTCTCCAGTTGCGAGATGTAAAAAATAAAAAAAAGTCAGATTTGAGATATAGTCGAAATTACCTTTTTTATTAAGTGGCGGAAACAAACTTCCATACTAACACTGTACAGCCATTGACTCTGTCTCAAGAGGTTATAGAGTCGTTTTTTTAAAGAACTCTTTAGTTTTTAAGTTTTTAAGTGTTTGGCTTCAGAGAATTGATGTGTTTTTAACCTGTTATTTTCAGACAGCTGACTGACAGTCTCCAAATACAGAAATCAATGAAACAGGGATATAAACTTTAAACAATGAAAGGGTATGTGTTTTTGAGTGGGTTGACACATTCTGAAGTAACTTGGCAACTACTTTCAACTTTGAGAAATTGACAATCAATCAACTTTGTGAAAAGTATTTTTCTCACTTGCTTTCAATGTTTACAGCTTGAGTCTTTTATTGGCCACAAAAATTGTGAGCTCTGACATGTCACAATTACTGCTGGCCGTTGTTGCTGGAGTTGGAAATAGTTTCATCAACATTCCCACAAAAACACCACTAACACACACTAAAGTAGCAGTCTCTCAATGCTCGCAAAGCGCTTTGACACACCTCACTGTCTGCGCTCATAAGCTCCCTCAATCCATTGCGCTGTAAAGCAGCCAGACGCAATTTGAAGCACCGGGTACTGGGAAACTGCAGTAATGACCACATTACAGCAGGAATACACTGGAGAGAGTGAGTTTTATCTCCTCCTGAAGAGGGCTAGATGAAAGAGCGGGGTCAGAGAGAAGTCGGCGATCCCGGGCAGCACTAGGCAGACTACACAGAGGCTTGTCCATTGACAATGGACATATGAATGATTCTGTGGTGAAGTGTGATACAATCTCTAATAGTGTGATACCCTGCTCTGACCACTGACAGCTCTGGCTTTATCTTGGCACACACTCCAAGCTGAATCTGAACAGCATAAATCTCTCTGTCTCTCTTTTTTATTTTATTTTACCTTTTTATTCTAGTAATACTTTAGTTTGATGGTCCCCTGTTGATTAGGTGTTATGTCTACACTCTCATTAGAGTATTAGTAGACTTAATATCTGCTAACACTTTATTTTGATGGTGCCCCCCAACAGACTGAATATAAGTAACTTTGCAAGTGCATGTCAACTTATTCTATTAACCCTACCAATCTACTAATACTCTACTCACACTCTAATGAGAATTAGTTGACCTGTAGGTGCAGCATTACTTATAGTCAGCAGAATGTCTAAAGGGGATAATCAAAATATATGCAATTTATTATATTTTGGACTGCATGTCCCTTTTCTTCACCCTCACAAAATCCAATGGTTTCAAGTTCTATCCTCTTATTAGTTAAAGGGTACATAACAGAGTTTCTGCTAGTCTCATGTTAATCTTGAGTACTTAAGAGAAGTATTGCATCTGTCATATCTCCGAAGAGTCTTTAGTTTTATCATATTTCAGTGTTTCCCACAGAATATGAACCAATTTGTGGTGGTGGGCAGGTTGCCGGCCGGGGGTTGGCGTTGGTGATTGGTACAAATATCGATTTCGATCTTGATTCAGTATCAATTCATATGTATATAGCCTACTGTACATAAGGGGAAATAAGTTTGCCTTTTTAGCACTATTTAAAAATGTTAAATTATATTTGCTTGCTTTCATTAATATCCATGTGTGTGTGCTTATATAAGTATCATTAAAAATATTAGGATGTCAGTTATTAACATTTTACATTTTCACATTTAAAAGAAATCTAGTGTTTTATCATGTCTAAATATATATTCAAATGAAAAACCTAAAAATAAGGAAGCAGTTATGATCTGCAATACTTTGAGCAGCTAGACTAGATACATGTATATTTTATTAAAGAGCCATACAGGCTTATAGTGGGTAAATCCATTAAAGTGTCCATTAAATAGTTGTAACTATGATTCTAAATTCAAAATTGCTTAATGTGGCTTTGGAAAAAAGATAAATTACTTGTTTATATCAGTAAGCGAGAGTTGTTGTGTAAGCTTTTTGTTATCATTCCTTGTCAGTTTTTCAGTGGTTAATATATTTTCCATTAAATACAATATAAAAGGGTTTCAGCACTTTACCCATTTGAAAGGTTGCAGTTAATACACAGCATGAATTAATCTTTATATCTAGGACACATTGTTTAAAAAAAAAATATATATATATATATATATATATATATATATATATATATATATATATATATATATATATATAATTTTTTTAATATATATATGTTCATATAATATATATATGTTCAGATGTGGTCAGGTGTACTCATACTGTGCACAGCCCACCTGACCACATCTGAACATAATATTATTATTTAATAATAATAATAATAATAATACAACTATTTAATGGACACTTTTCACATTTCTGAAGTTCTCAGAACTGATGTAATTGTGGCTGGGTAAACATAGATAGTGTTTAGTGGAAGTATAGTAGTTAAATTTGCTGTAGTACACCGCTACATTACCGTGTTTACATTTTTTCCCCAGTAGCTACAGCTCCATAAAAACAATAAATAAAGTTAATATAGTATCTGTTAAGGACTTAGGATATATTATATTTATAATGTAAGCAATCAGTCAGTAAATAAACTCACTTGCATCTGGTCCATTGATGAAGCCATGTCTAATCAGCTGTCCAATCACAACTGACTTTGAAACACAGAGTTAACCAATGACATTTCAGTTTACAATGAAATAAGTCCCACCCCAAAAAGTTTTCGCGTGAGCAAAATAGAAGATCGAGCGAGCTTGTGGGGAATGATGACACGTGTGGTGCGAGTCGTGTCCAAGCTCGCAAGGGCGCAGAGATGTCATGCACGCTGGGTTTTAAAAGGAGCTCGCGGGCTGCCGTTTCCTTGCGTGAAGATCTCTTATTCTCTCACGGGAGTGATTTCCTGCGCGCGCAAGCATCAGTTGTGCACTCTGTTACTAAAGGCATTAAAATGCCGCCATAAACGGAACGAAATATGTGGCGGCCGGTGTTGAGTATGTGGCGCACCGCCACAAATTAGTCAATGTGTGGGAAACACTGTATTTATACAAAGACAGATACGGTGTACCGATTCTTTCCGAAAACAGCCGAGCTTGTGTAGGCGTGCAGTGGGCGGAGTCAGGAGCACACACACCTATGACACACAAAATACATCATCGCATTATCCCTCGATTACTTTTGATTCCCTACAGGTTTGTGTGTTGACATATGCACTTGCGTGCCAATTGCCAACAAAACACAGACATTTGACGCAGTTTCACTCACTGGCTGCGATTTCGACTTGTGACTGGGAACAAACAAACACCCTTGCCGAACTCCATTGCTGCTCAGGAAAAATTAACTGCATCCACTGTTTCCTTATTGCTGGGTTATTCAAGTATATGTCTCTGCTGGTTAGTAATAGGCATTACCACATCAGTGGGTGTGGCCATAAACATAGGGATGTTTTCAACTGTGTTATCTGATTTGCCCACCGCAGTGTGGGTAGGGTTTAGGGGTGGGGTCTTTTCATTGCGTGATTTATAGACACCCATCAATATGAAAACACCCACAAATTTAGAAACGCCCACTCGTTCCGCAGAGACCTCATACTCTGATTATTTGGGAAGCTGAACAAGGTTACAATCAGAAACACTCTTAGGTGATATTGTTGATTTCATGGCCTAAAAACAAAATGACATCGTGGCCGACGGCTTCTGTAACCCAAACAAAGCTCATTGATGGCCGTGCCCTTGCTCTGGTTGACATGGACATGCCCTCATCTGGGAGAATGTGCAGAATACAAGCAATTCCACCCTTTATGGCCTCATACAGGGCCACACTCAAAAAAAAATTATATTATATATATATATATATCCTGAAGGAATGTATTTGGCAAAGAAATACTCTGTCAAACGTCTAACTCTTTTCATTTAATTTTAATCCAATTATTTAACAGTGTAAATGCATCAGAATGCATGAAATAGCATTAGACATTTTCTGTCCTTAGATTACGGTTGTTTTTCATTCTACTCATACTACAGATTGAGTGTAATTTAGGGCTGGTCCGAATGCCAAGCTTCGAAGCTTCTGTAGTAATCAACATTGAAAATTCAAATATTCGGAGGGAGGGGCTGAGCATATTTTTGTCTCTAATAAAGGCAGGAATCTGGAGATTCTAAGCGCGTGCCTCACGCGGGCAGGGTTTATATGGTCAGAGAACAGACTCCACTAGTGATACAAAACACACAGGTCTGTTACATCCCAGTAGCAAGCTCCTATAATTCACAGTAGATTCATTTAGATTGATAATAACGAGTAATATTAGGCTTGCTGCAATAGTTGGTGTTACAGGTGTCCATCACTTACCCACTGCGGCACCGTCGTTTTGATATTTTATAGTCACACTCGACCGCACAAGCACTTTAATGTGACGGAGAGGGAAAATTTTCACTGTCACATCCCTAACGGGTAAATAGCCTAATACATTTTGATTCTATTATGCTATTTCCCACAATGTCAAACGAACGCAGCTTAACCCAAAATGCAAGCTCGGGCTCTAGAGAGAGAATATACTCCATTGCAGGTAACGGTAAGAAGCAGCAAATACATTTATTAAGCATAACCAGGTTGCGTTCCTATTCAACTGTCCATCCTATTAAAAACAGCTAAAAAGAGTTTTGTATTTCGACAGATTTTAAAGTGTAAACATACACAAGTGCGAATGAGAAACGTTTCAATGGGGATGCCAGGTGTGCGAAAAAAAAAAAAAAAGAATATTCGAATCCCAAAATTGAAATACCAACCCATCGAACGAATATTTGAATATTCTAGTCCAGCCCTAGTGCAATTATACTACTTCTGAATCGCAATCTTTTTCAGAAGCCGTCATGTGCCTTTTCCCTGTTCAGTCTCGTCACCACTCCTACGAGTCTAATTCTCGTTAGTTTCGTTTGATCTTCAGACCAGACAAAAGTCATCCTATTGATTTTTTGTGTTCAAAAGCATTTGGCTGTATAGCAGAAAAAGGATTTTTTTGCCATGATGCTTGTAAGTGCTCCCTAAATCTCTTTGGCAATAAGTATAGTTATACATTTTTTGGCACAGTGGGTAAATCTTAGATTGAACCCACCTAGGGGGATTTTAAAATTTTACATTGTCTGACCTTTCATATTTTCATTTTGTTTACTGTAATGTACTGTGTTTGACTCATATATCCACTATAAGTGTTGTTTTATTACTCCCTTCCAACATACGTCTGTGAGCAGCCCAATGAAGCCTCAAAGAGGGAAAAAAGAAAAAGACACTTTTGCCTTTGATATAATTATCGTTGTAGCTACAGTAGTCTGCTCGTTCTAGACAGTAGTAATTTTAAATAATTTAAACCGTGAACTTAAAAAGGCATTCAATTTGTCTAACAAGTTAGATTTATCCTCTAATATATGTCTCGGGAGCAGATCAAATGACGAAATCTACCGTATTTCGTTCTGTGAGGTGCATGTCAGTCATTGAAGCAAACTGAAAAAAGCCGCACCATCTCTGCTCACCAGGGATGAAGGATCTTTGAACCCCATGTTTCACTAGCAGGTGCGATTACTATATCAAAGCTTGAACTACTATCATGACACCTCTGAAATCAAAGTTAACTCATCCACAAGATTTTTGCCTGGAAACACTGTGTGTGTGTGTGTGTGTGTGTGTGTGTGTGTGTGTGTGTGTGTGTGTGTGTGTGTGTGTGTGTGTGTGTGTGTGTGTGTGTGTGTGTGTGTGTGTGTGTGTGTGTGTGGGCATGTTTTTGTGAAATATCAGGACACAAATGTGTATAATGACATGGGTATGACATAAGTATTACAAAAGAGGGTGAAATATGAGAACGTTCCCCATGTCCTCACTTTTCAAAATGCTTATAAATCACACAGGATGAGGTTTTTTCACAGAAAGTAAACTGCAGTCTCCTGTGATGGGTAGGTTTAGGGCAGGGGCAGTGTAGGGGATAGAAAATGTGTGTGTGTGTACAGTATAAAATGCATTACGCCTATGGAATGTCCCCACATTTCACAAAAACAAACATGTGTCTGTGTCTGTGTGTGTGTGTGTGTGTGTGTGTGTGTGTGTGTGTCTGTGTGTGTCTGTGTGTGTCTGTGTGTCCTACGTCCTCAAAGAAATTTTTACATAAATACTATTTGAAATCCTGGTCCTTTTGGGGACATTGTCCATGAGGAAAACCACTTATAAATCATACTAAATTATGTTTTTGCAATTGTAAAAATGCAGAAAAGCATTTTGTGATGGGTAGGTTTAGTGTAGATAGAATATATTTGTACAGTATAAAAATCCTGTCTATGGAAAGTCTCATAAAACATGGAAACCTGTGTGTACTCGTGGCATGTTTTTGTGTTGTTTTTTATTATTAAACATACAGCTAATCTTACATTTTTAGATATTTTGTTTTACAAAGCATGTATAAAATGTGTCAATGACCTAAATAAAATGTTCTCTGTTTGGAGTACATGTGCAATACGTGTCATATGTCCAACTCCAATGAAACTTGATACACACAGACGCACATACCACGTTGTCAAATTCTGCTCTTAGAGGGCATTACAACTGAAAAAAAAACATCATAACTATGCAACCATATGATCAATCAAGTTGAAAAATATTGCACTGCATTTATGGGACAAATGGTAAAATACCATTTGCATACAATATCACCCACATAACCCAACAGACATGGCCACCAACAACAAATCAACTTTCAGCAGCTTATGACATAACCATTTTAAAAGTTCTGATATTCTTACACAACAAGAGACTATGTACCAAATTTGGTGAAAATAGCTGCTTTAAGCTCTTTGTATTTTCTTTTTCTCTCCTTTATAACTCTAGAACCGTGCTGGCTAAAATGTATCACTCTTCCTTCTGTTTCCCTATATACGTATGTCATTGGATTCAACAAGAAATACTGAGGACACCAGCCAAATTTCATGAATTTTCAATGCTAGGGGGTGCTATAACTTAACACAACCATATAGTGCAACTGCAGTGTTTTTTTCAGGAGAGGTGGTAGACCTCCCGAAAACTTACCAGTGTTTCAGAGCGGGTGTGTTATACGTGTTGTACTATAGTAATACGTGGTGTTGTCACAGATGCGGCGCGCAGTCGGTGGTTGTTTGTATCGGTGCATTTTTGAGTGAGCTAAAAATGACAAGAGTGCACATAAATTTGGTAAATAAATATAAACATTTATTTACACATCACACAAGTATTTACAACACAACAGAGGCAGAGTTTTTTCTCCTGATTTTGTTACTTTTAAGATAAAAAAACCCACATTTCTAAACTAGATTGTCAGGTACAAAAACAGTAATCAAATGTAAAATATCACTGCATAGTCTGCATAAAATATCACTGCATTGAAATAAAGATTAACCCTTATTAAAAGTTATTCAGTCAAGAGCAGCGAGTTGTTGTTTTTTTCTGTCTTTTGTCATCTCGATCTTAACAGCCGCAGAAAAAATGCACAGAGTAACATCATAACATTTTAAGCACACTTAAATGTATCTAATATGATAAACAGGGATGCGTTACCTCATACTCATGACCGGAAAAGCGGAAATGGCGCCAGCGACTGTGTCCCGTCATTATAAAAGTCCGGCTGCTCGCGAGCCATCTGTTTCGTAACAATCACTCTAGCGGCCTTGCTCAGCTCCACAACACTCGGTCCTGCTCTGCTTCATACTACAATAACGTTAATAACCGCATCCATCAACATCCATCTGCCAGAGTCCTATCCCAATACTTCCCCACTGGCTGTGAGGTGAAGACCACATGTCCCAAGATTCTGTGCTCAAACGTGGCATCATCAAACTACCTTTGTTTTGAATAGGCACCCTCTAACGGATGGAAAAGTCACATAGTGCACCTTTAAGTCTATCCCTCACAGCTTTGTTTTCATTCAATTAAATTCCTTATGGCTTATTCTAAATCGACAATTTTGGTCATGCTACATGTGTCTGGACTCCAATTATTGCCGCTTGTAGTTATATTATAAGTAACGTTTTGAATTGTGCGCACATTTTCTTTTGTGTTACAGAAAAGAAAGTCCTGTAGTTTTGGAATGACATGAGGGTGAGTCAATTGAATTTTAAAGAGAAACCATGTATCTGGAATTGACATCCACTGCCAAAGCATTTCACGTGATGCTGTTTGGAGTCAGCTGACATTGTGTATCTCTAAAAAGAGATGCTAGTCCTCTTAGAGTTCATATCGGTTTCACGACTGCTGAGACAAACATAGACACTATCAATACAAAAACTATCACAGATAAAAAATAAAACCCCTGAAGAAGGAAAGCAAGAGGATGCGATGAGTTGCTAATGGTAAAATGCTGATCATGTATAGTGCCTTTTACCTGTGTGTGTCTCCCGTCATGTGTAACGATGACCCAGGTCACCTCAGCCATAAATTGCCGGCAGTGAGGCAGGAGACAAAAGCATTCATCAATGTAATTAGAGTGCTGTGCACACAGTGTGTTTAATAGGGGCAGTAGGGAGATGGATCCCTGGCTCTCTGACAGATGGACAGCGTGCTCATAGGCCACAGGAACGCACGGTGCGTGCACTGCTGTCAGGAATCTGCATGTGTCGGGAGATTGGTGCAATGTACTGAAGGATTTCAATGGGTTTCAGGGCTGCAGTGGCAAGGAGGCTTATTATGGCATCATCCAGTCATCATTTCAGCAGAGTGCTGTAGTAATTACAGGGGAACGTGGCTTATTGCCATGAAGAAGGGGGAAAAAAATCAAATCATTGTACTCCCAGTGGCAAGCATGGAGTTCTAAACAGAGCAAAAAATGTCACTGGCACTCGAGTGGTTGTGACTTGAAAATGATTTCACAGATGTCAAAATGAGAACTGTGCCAACCATTAACCGTGATGTCACGCATCACTCTAGCATACTAATTTGATGGATTATTTTCATATTAGTCGTGACCTGAAGTACATTATGTCGCCTTATACTCTTACCACTAAAAATCCATAATCAAGTTATAATTCTGGAGGCAACAAGCATATTATATAAAGCATATTATAAAAATAAAGCATATTTTGTTACCTTTTGGAGCTTAGAAGGGTTCAGTTTGAGCAGATGTTTTATACCATCATTACTCTCCTTATCAGAGCTCCTTTCTCAGTACAATTTTGTCAATAAATACAAGCAGTCAGATATATGAACCTTTTATTTTACCTGCTCAAAGAAAACACGCTTCTTAAAATGTATCCAACGTCAAACAAAACTCAAGTCGGGGCACAGAAGTCAACAGGAGCATTTTAGGGCTGTAATCTCCCAGTCGATACGTTCTAAAATTCTGATTGGTCGATTTTTTGCCGGGTTCATTTGATCAGTTATGCAGCGTTCATTTCATCAGGTGGAAAGCACTAATTGCTAATGGGGGTGTTTCCAGAGCAACCCATGTTTCACAGGTAACAGTCTGTTTTCAGAACACCCCCCTTTTTTCACTTCTTTTGGATTAGCCCAACCCACTGGAGAAGAGAGAGATTGAAGTCGGCTACTTTGCTATATATTATTTATGCTTAATATCTATGCTTTATTTTTCAGTTATGCACTTTATTTCATTTCTGCTCTTGATCTGGTTTGTTTAATAAATATTCCTTTTTTATTAAAGTGGACGTGCCTTTTGTGTTTAAGAGTAAACGCTTTAAGTTAATAGTCATGTCTCAGCCGCGAAGCTGAGGAGGAGAGCCAAGAGAAGAAAGACCAGATGATCATGGAAGATTTGGTTTCAAAGCGAAATGTAAAGGTGCCTAATTAAGCGAGTTTGTCATTGTACTGTGTTGTTTTTTCATCAGTGAAAACAGCGGTATACAGATAAGTAAATTGTGTAAAAAATATAGTTTTTTTACACGCGAAACATGAACACATGTTATATTGCACACTGTAAACACAATCAAAGCTTCAAAAACACACGAAAAACAGGACCTTTAAAAGTAAATAAACTGAATGATCTTACCAGTGCTGTGGTCGCGCTCGCTCATATTGTGGTCTTTGATTTTGAAATTAGCTGCTGATCAATAAAAAGCAGCTCATATCTGTTGTTTTTGGTGACGTGAACTCCATTAAATCTGCATACACTGCGGGAATTGAAGATCGGATTTATAGATCCGGCGCAGAGATATCACACAACACATGAACTCCCAAACTTCCGTCAATATATCGGCGTATGTTGTGCATGTGTTGCGCGATATCTCTGCGCCCAAGTAGCAGTGCTTTGCCTGTGCTTCACCCTAATATAGTCCCAAGTTAATATCTGCCTTGGAACATACCTGTCAAGTAGGGCTGCACGATATTGGGAAAAAATTACATTGCAATATTTTTTTCCCCCAACGATATATATTGCGATATTGAGAGCCATCAATCCAGGCTAAAGTCAATAATTACCATTCCATAGTATTAATAATTTCACTAATAAGCAAGCTCCATTTCAAGTGACAAAAAAGTCACTTAACATTTTATTCCAAAATTAGAACATTTCTGTAAACACAAAAGCAGAACACATTTTTAAATAAAACAGCAGCTTTACACCAACCCCCCTGATTGGTTTACAACAATATACCTTAAAATAAGTATTTTTTTTATAAAACAACTTATAAGCATTTTGGTTCACAATCTTTTAAGTCAACTTTTCTTAGCCAAAGTAAAACAGTGTTGGTGTTATTCATCATAATCATGGCTAAATATATTGCAAAGTACCTCTTTTTGGTCAACAGCTGCGAAAGTGCAAAATGGTTACAAATTTAACATCAGTGCAAAAACAAAATGTATGCAACTTAAATTAAATACTCAGGAGTCAGTCAGGATTAGTCTAATGCAGGAGTGCAGCATTCGGAACAGAACTGCCAGTCATGAGTTGCTCACGTGAACAGTGCGCTTTGCTTTCTTTCCGTTTCGAATAGTTTCGTAAAGAGGACTTTTCAAGCTTTCTGTACACATATCTCGTGTCTGTGCAGAAGTAGCCTATACGCTCCAGTTTGTTCATGTGCAACACAAGTGCTCGCTCCTGTGCCCTCATTTCACCGATTATTGTCTGCTATAGTCTATTTGTTTCTTATTTATTAAAACCAAGCAATTGGTTGATGAAACATCGATTAAAATTAAGACAATTTGTACAAAACAAAATTCACTTTAAAAAAAGGCTTTCTACAAAAAAGCTTAATTACGTGGTCAAATAATTTCTGACCCACTCTGTCTTTGACATATTGCGCTTTGCACTTTTAATAATCAATATGGCCTAAATTTAAAAATAGCATTATAATATCTAAACATAAATATGAAACAAAATTCATTGTTTAATGGCTACAACAGGTACAGTAGCCTACAGTACAGAACAGATACATTTAATGTCTGAGCGGGATTTGAGAGAACGTGGTTTTACCGGTGAGCCTACCCTGTTTTAAAAGTAACAGATCTATTGAAACATGTAGTTAAGCTATAGTAGTGTCGCAACTTGTATCTCGCTACTGCCCAACACTGGCTGTATGGCAGTGCACTTGATATGAGACTTGGTTAAGCTATGTATAAATATTAGCCTATATTTTTATTGTTTTAATTTCATATGTTGATTAAGAAAAGTGAGCAGCAAGAGTAAGTTGCTTGTAACATACTTCATTGTGAAGTATTTTATAATTTGTCTGTGTACATTTTAGAAATTTCTGTATGTTTAAATAGGTTTAAGGTAGGTTAAATAGGTTTTTATCTGTATTACTAAGTAGGGTCTTTTATTTTGACGGGTGTTGCAGTCTACGGAGCGATATGGAAAGAGAGTGAGCGCTTGTGAGAGCTCGCGGTTCATCGGTTCACCATTCAGTGGATTTAAGCAGATTTAAAGTTTAGTTTGTTTAGCACCTCATGAAAAGGCTTAAGGCGTGTATGTACTTGCTTATTGTAATTTGTAATGAGTATTTTTGTAATGTTATTGCTACTGCTATGGAGATTGAGTTTGTGTACGAGGTATTAATGCGCACTTCTTTGCTTTTTGTTCAGCTCTTACGGTGATTTTGAGATAAACGGTTTCAATAAACTCCTGAAACACCAGTAAAGTCTGGCCATCACCCGGACGGGGTCCGCTACTCTGCTGTCTCCGCGGTTGGCCTTTAAACCCCCGGGATATGGCGCCACATTTTTGTAACCTTTTTTTGTTTTTTTCTGTCTGTCCATTACCTCAGCTCAGCGCTGAAAACCAATGAAATGAGTTACTCGATAAAAGTGCATTGTTACTAGCAACAGCATTCTTCGACAAAAGCTGTCTGATCCGTTACAAGGAATGTTTTAAGTAGTAACCAATAAAAATGTTTTTCAACCCACCCGGGGCTGGTATACAAGCCAAAGTCACCCAATGGCAGGTGCTAATTTCCCAACCTGGGCTACTACCCTTCACATCGCATGTTCCGGCGATGTGACTATCGCTCACAGGCACATCGCGATGTCAATGTTAAAACAGAATATCGTTCAGCCCTACTGTCAAGTATCCCGTTTTGGCCGAGAAAGTCCCGTATTTTACCCATCTTTCCCGCCATCCTTCCGTATTAGTATTTTCCAGTAAATCTCCCGTATTTTAACCTGCGTTATTAAAAAATAATAATACCGGAGTAAAAAAACTAAAACCTTTCCAATCTTAGCTCTGTAACTAGCCTCGCGATAACTGCCATCTGCAAGTTCAGGAAGAATCGCCGAGACCTCCCTCTCTCCGGTGCGCAAACTACGTTCCTCAACGTTCCCAAACAAACACATGTGCGATGTGACAAGTAAACAACGCGAGATCACATGTGCGTCAGACTGGAGTTGATATTAAAAATGATAAACTGCAGAAAGTTTCCGCTCTAAGTTGTCTGTGTGCTGATTTCCACCAAAAGGAGAAAAAGTAAAAAGATTATGGTGGAGGAAATTATTGGAGAGACACAGGAAGCAATGACTGCAAAGAGTTTGAGGTAAATAAATCATTTTGCAATGTTCTGCTGCAGCGGCTGGGCGTGCAAATGTTTGTGCTTTGTTTCTGTTTGATAGAATTGTAAATATATCTATTAAAATACTGATATTCTGGTCTATAACTCCTCCCTGAACCCCCGCTACCCTGTATCTTGCTCTCTCATTGGCTGTCGGTCATCGCCAGTGTTATTTTCAGTCAGGACTTATTTCACACAGGAGGAGTTTGAATCGATTCCGCAAAACCTGTCGACGAGACAAAATTGGGCCTAAAATCGGGCAGTGTGAACTAGGCCCAAAATGAACCACTCTGGCCCAGCCCACAAATACACTCCTTCCAAAACAGTCTTAAAGAATGCAAAGTCTGCAACAAAATTGTACATTAACTCACTAAAAGAGTAAAGAAAAGTTATGTGAAATGAAAAGAAAAACTGTACAAGAAAAGCAATATGAAATGAAAAGAATGTGTGGAATGAAAATAAAATGTAAAGACAAGCAATGTTAAATAAACAGAAAATATGCAAATAAGCCTTTAAATAAATGCTGTTCATATATACCCTTTTGTGTTTTCATTTGGGCTATAACACCTGTCTTAAAATGTAAGGGATACTGGAGCTTGGTTGGGGTGGTGGGACTGCTTGCGGTGGGCACCGAAAAATTTCCCTCATTTTCAAATCCAAAACTTGACAGGTATGCCTAGGAAATCGCCTATTCTTAATCTGCATCGCTATTTGTACTCCACAAGAAGTAATTAGGTAGGTTTTTATTTTTATTTTTTGTATCACTTTTACTCAGGACATGCTAGCTGGCAACATGGGATTCCATTCATTATGCTAAGCTAAGGGCGACCATGCCAAAATAAAACAATGCATGCACTGAGACAATAATGCATTTGCCCACATATCTAAATGTAGGAAAGATGTTGAATAAGCCCCATTTCTAAAAACGGTGGAGTGTTCCTTTAACATGCCGAAATGTCAGACCTCATTTTATCCGGAATGGACAAAAGAGCACAAATTTATATCAAAAAGTAGTGTAGAGATGCTTTTAATGGATTTTGCACACTGTGTCGCTGTGAAATTCTTTTTTTTTTTTTTTTTGGCACTGTGCCAGATTATTTGTTCATGTATTTCTTTTATTTCCAGAAGTCCATAAATGTTATGTTTTTAGGCACTGTGCACTTTGCGAGACAGGTTCATCTCAGTGGTCAGTTTTTGAAACAGACAACACAATGTCTTGAATAAATTTGAATAAATACAGATACTGTTACAAACACTTTTTTTGCCTCTTGGGTTACATATAGGTCTACATCAAGATATATTGTAGATCAAATTGTCTGCTCAATAGAGTAGGCTGTTTCAGAATCACTGATACCATCAATATGATGGGCAAAATTTTATTGTTGTTGCGAGTATACCCGAGTCCTATGCCTCGCTAAAAGCAGCAAAGTGTCCTCCTTTTTGATGTTATGGAAATAGACACTCTAGTTGGATAGCACTACCCTCACAGTTACTAGGTCACTATAGCAGCAACAACTATGGAATAACGTTAAACATGAGGATCTTTGGACCAGAATCAGAGGATGAGGATCATCTCACTGGAGCAAAGGTATAATAGTATAATCTAGTAATAGTCTCTAATCAATTAATCACACAGGATAAAGTAGAATAAAAAATAAAGTCAATCAAGTAGGAAAAAATATATATTATAATGTTCCTGCTGATTATTCTTTGACTTCAGTCAGTCTCTTTTAAATTGAAAAAAATTAGAATCAGTTTCACAATGATAAGCTTCAGGTGTTTGTTTAAACTTAGTCTTAATGTCCAGTTAAGTTTCAGGGTCTCAATTTTAAGTTTAAAAATATGAAGCACTGTTCAGTAAGGGTGAAAAAAATTAATCCAGGAGGAACCAAAAAACTAACAAAAAAACAAATGTTTGATCCACTGAAGACCCAAGTATAAAAAAGGAAGAAAAAAAATAGTTTGATCCTACCAGTTCAGCAGATTTCACACTCTTTTCTGTTACCAGGCACGAAATGATGAGATTGCTCGCAAGTCCAAAGCGGAATACGAATATTCAGCAAGGACAGGATTCAGGTACACAATTCTCAGCAAAGGGTGGGAGAAACCCGGCCTTGTAACAATAAAGCCAAATTAAACATTAATGTCATTGTCCAAATAAATAATTTCAAATTAACTCAAACTCTCTGCCTCAATCATTTGCATTACACAGACGCTAATCAACATGTGCTCAATCGAACACTATGGCCTATGCACAGGGTTAGCAAAGCTAGCACCTTATGGCGCATAGTTCACATTAAGAAATGATTTCTGTCCAGCACGTAAAATATTTTACAAACCTTCAAACAGACTATATACAAATATAAAAACACATTTAAATAATTTTTGAGAACTTTTACATCACGTATTTACATTCCTTTTGCACATTACAATTCACAGTATTCACAATCAAAATATCTAAATAAACCTCTTATAACGTAATGTGTAACTTTACTCACCAAGGAAAAATGTAAATCAGAAACAAAAATACAGTTGTTTTATCCCCGGAAAATACATTGATTAACGTTATATCTTGCGTCCTGTTCAAACTTCGTCACACTAACGTTCCTATTCTCAAAACGTGAGCTTCTAAAAGTTATATCTCACATATTTAAGGTTTAATTTGTTAATAATCTATTGCTGGATTACTAAACAGAGGATTCTCTTCACATATTACGCTACTGAGTATTCTGTCGTTCAAGTTCACTTTCGTTCTGCCTCCTCGTGCGCTAACTTTTTGCAGGGGGCGGGACTAACCTTTCACTTCACCAATGAGTAATCGGTTCAGGAGCATTTCAAATTTTAAATTATACAGCAATATTTCTGCATTTTTCTTCTTTCTTTAATATTTATTATAACAATAATAGTTATATAAAATTACAAATAAATACTAATGACCTAGGTTAATCACCTGGGTTTAAACATTTAGCATCTGGCTGATATTCGCAATCTCAAACATATTCTCAAAACTATCATTTTCAGCATCTCCAAAATCAATCACGGACAGCTTCTTCGTCAGATCCACCATCAAGTGACACTGACTGAGTAAATTGCTGATCCATTTAAACGCTTTCTGCTTGCGGTAACTATGAGTCACTTCATCATTGTGTATCAGACATTCCCACCTTGTGAAATAAAGGTGAATTGCACTTATTCAGTCATCAAAGATTAAATTATTGCTTTGCAGAAAAAATATACTTGCACTCTTACACACCTCGGGTCGCTACCTATTAAATTTTTACAGAAAATGAATGGGATTATAATATATATATATATATATATATATATATATATATATATATATATATATATATATATATATATATATATATATATATATATATATATATATATATATATATATATATATATATATATATATATATATATTATAATGAATTAAGTAATAAGAAGGTTGATGTCTAGGATGAGGAAGGTAATGAATGACAACCTGGGTAACTAAAAACCAGAGGTATGCGTTTAAGGGTTAGTTATACCCTGTTACCTGGACAAATAATGTTAAAAAAACCCATGAAATCGCAACGTGTGTTTTAAGACTTTTAGTCCAAGTGCATATTAAATTGTGCCTTATTTGGAACAAGAGTTCATTTCATTGCGTTTACAACATGTAAAAACAAAAGTTAAACCATTATTGTCTTCCTTGAACAGACTAAACTGGTATTAAACTAGTTACCCCACCCAGTCATATCATATCATATGTAGCCTTCTGTAATACCACAGTGAAATTCATAAATGTACAATAAATACAGCAGAACACTGCATGCTGACATCAATATCATAGTTTTCTGTTCAGTCTCAGCACATATACAGTACTTTGGATTTGGTTTACAGTGATGGGAAACGATTGCATTTATTTATCTGATATAAAATGTGCAAAATAAAGTCAAAATACCTAGAGGCCTTCAAATGAACACTTACAAATGGCTCAAAGTGAATAAAATTGGCTTTAACAAGTATATAAGTCTTGCTCGTTGGCCATAACTTTATTAGGAAATGCAACATACTGTATGGTATGTGGTTTAAATGGAATTGTATGAGTTACATTATGATCTTTGTTGATGTTAAGTGTCGTGAGCGATTCTAATCGAAAACACGTGATCCATATAGCAAAGTAAACTTTTTTTGCCCTGCCCTCCAATGCAATTATAAACCAAAAACATTAAAATATGATAGGTCTTCTCTGTTTTGTGACAAGTGCAGTTTCACAGCAAGACGGAGACTCAATGACCTGCACTATCATTCATTTACAAAACAGAACATAGGGTTATTATTGCAAATAATGACAAAATCTATTGGATATTTCTCTTCATTATCCTCGTAAAAATGAGTGGGTTGCTGTTGGTAAACAGGATTAGTTTTTTTGTTCATTTTTTGGAATCATTATTTTACTCTGACGTCATGGAGGTGGTCACCTCCTATTACAAATAACTATATAGGGCTATTTAAGCAATGCAGAAGAAGTTGTTTGCAATCATTCAATGAAAAATATCCTGTGTCAAACAGCATTAATAGGATCCCTTCTTCATCCTGGATCTATCCCGCTCGCAATCTGACACAGTGATTATGTCCATTCTGGTTTCTTGGCTTAATTGCACGTGTTACCTGTGGAGAGCACACTTGTCTGCAAGCTCTGATTGGTTATCTAGGTTTGTTGACTCTGTGTCAGGTCTGGCAGGTATAGTGGATTAAAGCAGAGACCTTCATTTGTCAGTTCTCTACTATAACAGTGACCCTTCTGGCTAATAGAGGAGCTGACCTCTCCACTCTTTTTGGCAACATTCATCTGGGTCGGTTTACCACTGGACTCTGCTGTATAGCTGCAGTGCAAATGTACAAAGCTAAAAATATTAAAATATTTTCACTGCCATGAATCACAATGTGAATCAATGTGCAACATTATTATTTATTATGATTTAATATTATACATTTTGTTATTAATAATAATAATAAAATGTTTAACAATTTTTCATGGTTTCTTTATTTATTTAAGTTATTTTTATATATATTTGTTTGCTAGTTTCATTTAAAGGGGTCATCGGATGCAAATAAATAAATTTGTAAATATGTCTTTGCAGTGTGTGGACACAACCACCCTACAATGATAAAAAATACATTCACTCCTTTTTTTAATCCTCAAAAAGCCTAAACACTAATCAATAATCAAGCCATTTTCTGAGCAATATGATTACATATTGCTCATGCTGCCCACCACTGCTGACATATTGTCCCATATTAGCATATTTCCACCCTCAGCACTGTCTTCCAATTGGCAGCACTTCACTTGTTTACAAGCCTCATGAATGAGAGGGGTGGGGTGAGCAATAGCTGATTATCATTTAAAGAGACATGCACCAAAACTATGGAGGACCAAATTACTCAAAATGAAATAATTAAATAAATAATGAATTCAATAAAACAACAATTAAATGTACCAGTTTATTATGAAATAATTAAATAATTACTTAAATAATTAATTTAATAATTAATTTAATTAAATATTAATTAAATAAATAAATGTATCTATTTATTTTGTAAAATTACATGAAATTATTTAATATATTTCACAATCACCTCTTCCACACACTATTGTTATGTTTAAAAATCATTTTTCATTATTAAATGTGCTTTTTCAAAAGCCGTTTTTCATAATAATATGCTGCATTTACTTAATGGGGCCTTTATTTGATTTAATCATGCATTTCCAAAGCACGATTTTCCCAAAGATTTTTTTTCAT